>CM031243.1:311628398-312130898 GCA_018340775.1 Taxus wallichiana var. yunnanensis | reverse complement strand
CTTCAAAAACCATAATATTTTCACCTTGGCTATTAGATACATGTGGAGGATTGATTGAATTCTTTTGAAAATGA
Organism: Taxus wallichiana var. yunnanensis; assembly: GCA_018340775.1. Classification (NCBI taxonomy): domain Eukaryota; kingdom Viridiplantae; phylum Streptophyta; class Pinopsida; order Cupressales; family Taxaceae; genus Taxus; species Taxus wallichiana. The sequence goes on along the minus strand of CM031243.1, from coordinate 312,130,824 downwards.
AAAATGTGATCGAGTATTTTCTCAAGCTCATCTAATCGTTGATTTGTTTTGGTGAAAGCAACTTGCAGGTCCCTCATGGTGGAAGTACCTCCTAGTTAAAAATTAGATTGTATTTTATCTTTATAAGGAGTATTCCATGGTGTGTATGAATTTTTTCCCATCCTCTAGTTTGTGGACCTGCCATAACAAGGGATTGCCCTTACACAATTCAATTTGCCTTGTTTGACCGAATTTGACCAACGAATTTCTTAATGTATATGACCTCAAATTTAAAAATGTAAAGAATGGACCTATATGGAAATTTGAATATCTTTCCAAAAATGTAAACAAATCTAAAAATTCGAAAAATGCGGCCTATAGATCAATTTTATGAAAAATAGTATATATGCAATAACTCTCACAAAACAGCGAAAAAAATTATAAAATTTTACTTGAAGCTTTATAATATATATCCCCAAACATGGTAAAAAAATATTTGAAACATTCGCTATTGTTCTTGATATATAGAAAAAAACCAAATCGTTGTCAAAATCATATTCCAATACTAGATGTAATGGAATTACCTGAATATAAACGCATATATATATATATATATATATATATATATATATATATATATATATATATATATATATCAGAATATATAATATATTATTAAGCCACTTCGAGGGGAAACCTCCTAAGTCTTACAATAAGACACTAACTCACACTCTTCACACTTATGGGGAGGAATTACTCACCCATATATATAGGTATGATTGTGAAAGGTCATACCCCTTCATTATTATTAGTTTATACCTAATGACTAAGTAACTAATGAATATAAGTATAAATGTATATAAGTCATATACTAGTCCACACTTAGACATATAAATGGTATATGTTAGGGGCATAACAATATTCCTATGTAATACAATTCCATAATTGGAAAATCATGGCTATAAATTATAGGAGCAACACTTGATAGTGATAGAGGAATTATAACATTCAAGTTTAAAGAAGACAAGTCACATGACAATGAGATAGAAATTTTAGAAACAAGTGATGTTATTACATCTCAAAGTAGCGATATTTGAATTCCCAAACAAAATATCCATAATGAGACATAAAAACCATGACTCCTATACAACAAACAAAAAATACTCTCAAGAAAAAAACAATCATGGGTTTAAAGGATAAGGACCCTTTAAAGCATATATCAATCACAATATACATCCCTATTAAAGAAATGGAACCAAGAAAATCTAATCCAAGTTTGTCTTATGAAGAATTTAATTCTGATGTGCAAATGATATGGATGAGATCAATATTCCTCCTACTAAAGTGAATGACCCTCCTCTTGACATTTTTGAATAGTGTGAATACTTCATTAGAAAGAGCTTCAACGGCATATCTTTCAATGCGATGCAGTACTAATATCAAGCATATATTTCTAGATGTTATGATTATTGTGCATTTTTTCATATATTTTATGTATTGTGTGACCATTAACCATTAATTCAATCTTCTCATGTGTTGTCGAGTTAAAATACCATACCCAAGAAATTGCATATTGTGCCTCAATGGTGATCTTACACCCCGAGTCACCTATGTGAATCCAACCTCAACAATCTATGCATATCCAACCTCAATAGCCTCTTCAAGCGTGCATTGTGCCCTTATATTTTATTTTGCAAATAAGAAAATCGATTTTCCCTAAATAACCATTTTCATGGCAGCACAAAGGCGATACTAATATTTGTGTCATGTTTGTGCCACCCTTGCATTATCGTAAGAAACAAAAAAATGAAACCGAAAACGATGTGAAATTGACCTAATTAGTGGTGTTGAATACACTTCATGCAGTAATGTAACGTGTGGATTTTATCGTATGTCAAGATAATGTATTGGTGTTCTTCGAGGAACACACTCACAAGGTTGTTGTAAGACTATCATAAGGGTGGCATACTAGCTACCACAAAGTGAGACTTAAAAATCAATCGTTGACTAATGAAATTGTTTTTGAAGTAAATGTAACAATTGTACTTGTGCTTGAAAATCAATTGTTTGTCAATGATGTTTTTTTGAGTTTATTGTGAAGGTTGTGCTTCCATCGGCTATATATTATTGATTGAATGTCCTACAAATATCATTGAATATTCAATAGTTGCACTTTATGTTATATGCAAATGCTTCTTATGGTCAAGCCATGTTGGATTTAGCAAATAATTACTTTGATAGAGTATTTATTTTGAGATCTTCTTGCCTTCAATGGATATTACAAGTATCTAAAGTGGTCTTCATATTGATTGTATAATGTGGATTGTGAATTATTTGATATAGAATGTGACGCACCATAGGGTGTTTGCTTCCCATTTGCTTATCTTTCAAGACTTCCTTGTGAGATGTGTTTAACCCATTTGTATGCTTGTGATTATCATGAACAGGTGCTTTTCCTTTTTGTCATTTGGGTGAGTACGAAGGACATTTTGTATTATATCAATGCTTACCATGTTCGATTTGGTTTGATATTCCCTTGTCTTAAGAGTTAAGAATACATGAGACGAGTATTCATCAATGTTCTCAAGATTGTTGTTGTTATCATCGTCGTTAACTTCTAAATATTAATCTTAAAAACAAATTCCTAATGGAACATGTGGTGCTTCTCCTTTTTGTTTCCCTTGTATGCATGGATTCTACTATTTTGTCTTGCTTATCTAATATGGTTGGTGGTGACGAGTGTTTGTTTTCATTAATTTTTCTACTCTCCTATTTCATGTGTGTATTTGTTCTTCCAAAATAACTTTTAACAGAGGTATTATTGAAGATTGAAGAGTTTGATTGTGATGTAAACCCTCGGTTCTATAACCTTGTATATTTTGAAAGGCATGTTATCCACCATAATATGTAGACACCCGTCATGTATAAATTTTGAATATCGATGTAGAATAAACGGGATAGTGTCCAAAGCATGGAATCATGGTCTATCAAGTAGGAGATTATAGCTCAAATGATTAAGCATTACTTGAAATATTGTGGATAATGTTTTGGGCCCAATCATCACATCAAATGTGATCGCTCCCATAGCTTGGCGAGGTATATTTTTAAATCCTGGTGTTTATACTTGATTTTTAATAGAATCAACATTGATATTGAGAATTTAGAGAAACATGATGTTCGCAAAGTTTAATCGTTGCGATTATCTATCATTATGCTTTCAACCCTTTTGTTAAATATTCATTCTTGAATATACACTAGAAGGTTTTGATATAAAATTTGTTGAGTCGGTAAATCTTTTGTTTCAAAGGAAATGGCATCTTCACTTTCTTTTACTATGTTAACAATGGAAGCAAACTATGCAAGTTCAATATTAGTTGGCAAAGTAGTATCTTATAATGCCACATAAAGAATATCCTTATAAATGGTGGATTTTTTGAGTAATCGTATGATAGAAATCTTTGCATGAGTATTCTAAAATTGGTCTATAGTATCATGATCTCTAGTTGTATTGGTTTGTGCTCTAGGTGGTGGAAGAATATTATGACGGATGTTCGATACCTCTACCTTGTATCAAAAGGTTTAGATTATGTGTCCTATCCCTTCAAGTTGTGACACCAACTTCCTACCTAATATAAGTTTGGTGTGAATGATAGGTGGGGTTGTTGGTTACCCCTACAACTAGGTGTTAAGCAAGGAGTGGAAGGATTCGTGCACACTCTTTCCTCCAAGTAGTAATCAAAAGCATTTCGGATTCGACTTTCATGCAATGTGTGTTGTTAAGGGAGTATAAGATTTCATCATGTATAAAAATATCCCTAATATATTGTATTCAAATTCATCGTATTTCCTTATGTTGGATATGAATTTATGATTTAATTTATGAAGGAAACACATAATTTTTGATACAATTGCTCAAGCATGAGAACACATGATGTTCACAAGACTCCACGAATCTAAATATGGTACCAAAATGCCAACCCTAAACAAGAAAAGATGAAACCTAACAACAATTTTGATATACGAAAAGTTAAGCATTATGTTACATGCAAGGTCTAGGTTTACCAATATGTTTTAACTATTTTGCATACAATGATATGAAATGTACTCACACTATGGAATAATTTAGATCATATATATGAAGGCATTAAACATAATAATATGAATTGTTAAATCAAGTAGATGTTGTGATTATTTGATTTGGAGTTGATAAAACAATAGAATGATGAGTTAATTGATTCAAGATGTTTGTTACTCACAAAAGATGCCACATGTCCTAGAAATTAGTTTTGAAGGCTTCATCCAACACTATGGTTAAAAACAGAACTGACGGGTGATTTGGACACTATTGGCAAACTAGGACCCTTGTTATAAACCAACACCATTAGATTTTACCAAAGTAATGTCAAGGAAAAGTTAAGGGGTCTACTACTTCTAGTAGGCCTTCACCTTTGTTTGTAACATGTTTTTGAATATCTAGGACCTCTTTGATCGTGTGTGATGATGTTTACTTTTACTCTTTTCTATCCAAACCACGATTGTGTTTGAATGGCCACAAAGAACTTCAAAAGGGATTACTATTTTGAGTTAGACAACCTCGCCATACCCCCATAATGTGATGTGTTCATTGGATACCAACATTTCGAGAGAAGGATCAAGTTGTATTTAGTTCTCCCTCCTATGTGAATGTGTGCATAATTAATTTACCTTTATTTAGACCGATATTTGACACCATACAACTTTCACCTCTTTAAATTGATTTGACTCTACGGATTGCCATAGTGCTCCTCGAGTACTTCAAATATTCTATTGCTATTTGATGATGATTCTCATTGTAGTTAAAGTGCTCCAGAGAGAGTGTGAGGTGTTTAGAAGATGTAGGAGGTCAATGATGACCTCGTGAATGATTTGTATATATAGGTGACACTTCACTAATTTCTTGGCATATCCAAACCATGAAAAGTGTATAGGCTAACCTAATGAAAAATGCTCAATTTGAAAACTAGTTGTTGAAGGCTCTTAGACATTGTTGGTAAAAGGTGAGATTGTTGTCGTAATCAACATTGTCCAAATTTATGGGTAGTACCCTCTAAGTGCGAAATGAGGGTCTAAGATATGGAGAATGTGTGTTTGGTATTCTAAAGGTGTTTGTGTAGACTACACTAATATTCAATAGATATGATTGCCAAATAAAGATGGCTAAGGCGACAAATGGGTATGTTGATAAAAGGAAAGTGTGTTCAAAAGTCAAATATATGCGAATTGTCCAAGCGTGTCAAAATCCATATCATCAAAGTGCCAAAGACCAAATTTAAGTGTCTACAAGAACTAGCATCATGTGCATCCCAATTAACAAAGCCACCAAGCTAACATCTTGATTAAGACTTTGATTAAGAAGCAACCCTAATCCATTTTTCAACTATTAGTAATGAATTTCTATAAACTCTCTTTCAATACTCTTAAATACAAGTGAACATGTTACCAAGAGACTAAGTTGATTTACATTGGTATGCCCTATAAGCATTAATTACACCAATAAGCATACTACAATGGCAACAAGAGGTGGGATCTAATTATATGACCATGTACACTTTTTATATTGTATATTTTTAGAACATTTTGATAATTTTGAAGAAATTTGATGTTTATTTAACTATCACGTAAAAGCTTTATCTTTTAACTTTAACAGTAAATTAATAAATAATAATATTTTTACTCATATGGTAGAGTTTGGGGCCCTTTTTTCTTAGATTTTTTTTTGTCGCGAGTCAAATGGGAATTATGAAGACAATGTAATGGACTCATTGATCAATGTGGTATGCATAAAATCTAGAGACGCTAGTTAACGTCCACGAGAAAATTAAAATATTCGTTGACACTAGTCACCGTTGAGTGAAGAATACTCCAAATGTTACCAAATAATGAATCGTGGACTTGAAAAAGTAGGATTCAACTTGCTAAACATGTATGAAAAATATTATATAAAAATGAGTATTTACAAGTGATGTAATTAAAATAAATGAAATATCCAATAGAAAACAACACAAAATAAAATATCCAATTAAAAACAACACCAAAATAGCATGGAATTGTTATTAATAATAAGTGTTGTTTTGGCAGCCAATTTTATTATGCTCTTAATTATCCTCTTGTTTGCTCTAGGTAGTACACCAATGAATCTTCAATTAGGACTGGATAGATCACTGGTTTTGCTTCTCTAACAATTATTGGTTATATTTGTCTTGCAAATATTTAGTTGAATGTTAGATCAAGGACATTGATGTGATAGGTCCTCCTATATTGAGAATTCTATTGTATATTGCATAATGCAATAAGAGTGTTGTTGATTTCGTTTCTTTTATGTTATGTTTATGGTCTGAGTTTATAATTATGTGGATGATATCATTTTGGTAGTGTATATTTTGCATAAGCAAACAAACAAGTTATCTCATTTACAAGAAAAACATCCCTTTGGACCCCTTTGGAAGATAACAAAAAGGATAACACAACAACAAAAAGAACTCTTTGCTTCAACTTTGCCCTTTATGACACCTAAATTACATGCAATGAAGCGCCTTACAAATAAAAGCCGCATGAAATATACGTTTTTAACATGTTTTGGGAGGAAATAAAACGGCTTATAAACAAAAGCCAAGCAAAATGTGTGCTTTTAAAATGGTTTTTGTTTCTCAATACCCTTGCTATATCTTGCAATCTTGAATCAAACAAGAAGAAGAAAAAATCATAGTCGCCCATTTGATCAAATAAGCTTGCATACAAAGGGTTTGGCTAGAATTTGTTGACAATGGATTTCAAACCAAAAATTGAAGCAGAAAAAAAATTCCCCCTTTATTGAGGCCTTTTGCACAAGATCCTTAAGATGAACTACTTAATACCTTGTTTTTTTGGTTCTATTTGTTGTATCTGCTCATGACCCCAAGTTTGAAAACGAGAAAAAACAAAAATAGCATTTTACCTTATGTGATTTATAAATGTTAATTGGTTGATTTTGTGCATTGTCTACTTTGTTTTACCCAACCCCATTTTCAAAGGCCTTTTACACAAGATCTTTAAGACAAACCAATTAATACCTTCATTTCCTACTTCTATTTGTTGCATTTGCCCACAACCCAAAGTTTGGAGGCAAGAAAACACACAAAAATAACCTTTTACCTCATCTCGGCATAAATGTTAATTAGTCAATTTTGTCCATTGTCTATTTTCCTAGTTCTAGTTGTATTTGCTCACAACCCCAAGTTTGAAAGCAAGAGAAAACAAAAAAATATCATTTTACCTTGTATGTGTCACTTATAAATGTTAATTGGTCAATTTTGTCCATTGCCTACTTCATTTGACCCACTCATCACCCAATTTGAAAGACGGGGAAAATGTGCATTTTATTACACATCCATAACTAGTATATACTAGAGCGTTCCACATCCTTCGTAGTAGTTTTACCCCTTGCTTTTCATCACTACACCAAATGATGGTGCAATTAAAAATGCAAAAGGGATATGATGTTTTTGACATCAACAAATCTCAATCCAACTTCATGAAATTCCTACTTGCCACCATGATTATGGAAAATAAAAAATGTTTAGCTAAATCCCTCGTAAATTGCAAGGAAACATGCCTAAAATAATGTGCAACTTGTCCCTTTCCTAGAGCTCATGTCCTCCAATGCATAATAGAAAGTTTAAGTTGTAAACAACTCCCATTATGGACAAACTATAAATGATATGTCTCTATGCTATGAACCACAAGTGCTTTCTTCCATTGACTTTGTTAGCCATATATCATCACACCGCATGATATCTTAATTTTGTGTTTTCATTTGCCTTAACTTCTACTATAATGGCTTGAGTGCTTCAACCGGATATCCAATTCTCTAAGATGTCGAACAAGGTTATCCGAACTTTATCATCACCCTAAAACAACTTCATACAAAGGCCGAGATCTAAGAATGCTCTAATACCAATTTTACACCATATGAAAAAGAAAATTGCATCACACGATGAAAGAACACATAATAATACATAAAGCATCTTGCTAAGAGGCACCAATAAACATTGTAAATAGTTTTGACACTTAAATGACTATCTCAACAACCTAGTAGGCAAATATTACCCGACAATCTAAACTTTTGATTAATAAGGAAGATAAATGCTTGATCCAAACTCATGGTTATTAGATTATAGTTTTAAGATTATGTTTATACTTTTCTATGTATGAATAATGTTAAACAAGCAATATTTTATGAAGAACAAAAAAACAAGTAATTCACTTACAAAATTATATATTATCCGAGTGTAAAATGGATTATCATTGCAAAAATTACTAGTTCAATTTCATTAGCTGTGGGACTTTTTAAGCCAACTCTTGTATTCACAACCAGTTTGAAAAAACCCAAGACAATACACTAAAAAAACGTGTCTGATTTCCTACATATGCATAACACATCTCAAGCACTTCCCTTCTCTCATCAAATCGTAAGCTTTATTGATGTCAGAAAATGGCAACTCATGTGTAACATATTCGTCGACTTGAATCACCTGCCACCATATTAAAGAGCTATAAATCACAATGAAAATGTAAACATAATTTAAAAAGGTATAATTCTTTTCACTTACATTACAAATGAGATAATGAAACACACTTTATCACCAAAGCATCAAATAAATTAACTTCAAAAGAAAGACTTACTATTTTAATGTATTGTGTGTGAAGAATATACAAGTCACTAGATACATGAAACAATTTATGGGAACATAGTTCATAACAAATGGATTTGATACTATTACATATGTCAAAGTCAGACTTGACATCTAAAAGGAATCTCTGCACATCCAAATGAAATATGAGCAACCTTAACCTTTGTAATTCTTTCACGATTGCCACAAACATTATTCTTTAAAAAAGCACTAGCTTATTGGTAAACGATCATTCCTTAAAACTAAAAACTGCTATAACTAGAAAATGAGATCTCCCACCTAAGCACTAGAACTTTGGAGTGTTCCCATTTGCAATCATTATCCTTTCTGTCTAGAACTTGCAATAAACATTATGTTTAGAATATCCAATATCTTGTCTTCTACATCCCATGCTTATCAAGCAAAAACACATTAGAGTTATTTTCAAAAGGTAATAAATCAAGACTGGAAAAATATCTTTCACATGCTCTCTGTCTCAGTCATTGTGTTGAGAATAAATATCCTAGATGCAGCACGTAATCCAATAGATATCTCATTAATAGAGAAGCATACTATAATTTTGGTAGTTACAGGGATATTGTTTGTAAGTGAAATGTCCTATTGAAAAATATGACCATTCTTGTTGCTCAAAGGAGAGGTTGGCCAAAGTTGTGGTTCATTTGGGTGATACACCCACCATACATGGTTTTCCCATTACATATTTGATTGCAATTTTTATGCATCAAGCGAATCGAATTAGTTTGCTCCCAGCCAGAATGTTGATTTTATCATAGTCACCTAAGTCTCAAGGACAAGAAGCAGAGGCCAGGGGGACGAGGTTTCCAGGAAGGTAAAAAAATTCCCAGATTTTAGGGACAGCAGGGGGTGGCTATTAAAATAATATGTAAAAAATTAATATTTGAATATTTTAACTTTATTCAATCAAATTTAGGAGTTTAAATTATAATTAATGTTTTTAAGGGTACTTTCAAGATTAGAATTTAATGTTTTTTGGTAAAACTACAAGTTTTTTTAAGTAGAAGCGTCAGATTTTTTTAATTTAAAAATACTAGGGATATCCCCGCCAAGACCTCGAGTCCCGAAGCGTTTGGGACATCCAAGATGCCACCCAAATCTAGGGGATGTGCCCCTGTAACATTGATTTTTATTATGATGAAAGCAACAATCACCTAACATTATGGACAAGCTCGTGAACACCTCTGGTGTCATTTCACACAATTGTATTACATGTGTTAAGGACAAGAAACCTATTATTGTTCATCTACTTGATGTAGCTCATTCTTGTGGTTCTTTCAAGGATCATAAGGCTGCTATTGCAATATAAGATGAAGATGCTGCTACTAGTACTGTTCCAAAAGTTTTCAATGCTCTAGTACAGCATAATGCTGTGAACTCAAAATAGTGCCTTTTGTCACCTAAATAGAGTTTGACTTTGTTTCAAGTTGATGTTTGGAACTTGTTAAATTTTGATTAGACCTTTGATAATTTTATGAACTTCAGTTGAACTTGTTTGCTTTGTTTTTGGGACTTTCAACGGTTTATATGTAAGGAAATCTTTTCTCACAATATAAAACTAAAAAACATAACTTCCCCGTATTGAGTTAAAACATATCCTCCAATTACATCTATTCTTTCATCAATGTTTTATCCACCCACCACTTCTATATATATTCAGTATTCTCATTTGTGAAAACTCCTTTTTTATTCTCTTTGCAGAAGTTGGGAGACCTCAAACGTATATATCCACTATTCTCATTTGTGAAACTTGATGCAAGAGCATCCGGGCACATGAGCAATCCGCATCACCCAAACGGACTAAGTAGAATAGTGGCTTACGCAAACCTTGCACATTCACAATAGTCTAGTGTAGTTGTAATAAAGGCTTGAAGTCTTGCACAGAAGTTGGAGTTTGCACCTTAGGCATAGAAGTGTAGATTAGAAGTTGGAGTTTGCACGTTAGGCACAGAAGTGTAGGTGGAGCGCATGCAGAACACTTGCACATAGGAATGGAAGCTGCACGCATACAGAAGTCTGCGCACATGCAAAGTCTTGTACAACGTTGCACAAACGGTTAGTGTCTAGCAATATTGTGCACCCGTGGGTCAAGGAACTTGTGTGCAGTGTTGTTGCTTGCGCATACTTGCAAGATAGAAGATTGGGAGCTTGGTGAGGGAACAAAGAAGCTTCATAAGCTTATATGCCATTGTACGTCTCATATCTTGAGCTCGCATTGACTCTGGTTATCTCAAAGGTGTACACATCTATGAAGTGGCCAAGGAAGGGAAGCTAAGCGCAGCAGAGTATGGAAAGCTTTGCACAAATATCTGGCATAGCCATGGTGAGCTCTGTCCCCCATGCAGAGAGTGTTTAGGACAACATACAACAAGGAATCTTGCGCATGGACTTTGTCTTGCGCAGCCCTGTACACACACTCTCCAATGCTTACAGTGTGCAGTGTAGTGAAACCATCAGCATTCACACATGTCAATCAGATTCACATAGTCTAGGGGTGCCATGTGTCACCGCATGAAAAGTATTGATCCTGACGATTGAAACACATCAGAAAGAAGACCAAGAGTTACAAGCTGGCAAGTTGAATGAAAAAGAAGCAGAACCACTTCAACTACATAACAATTTCTCTTGCACCTATGAATATGGGGATCAGAGGTCATTTTGGGGCTGTCGATTTGAGCAAGGAAACTAAGAAAAGGTCACGGCTATCCATAGGTTGGCTAAGTGTTAGTAAGCCTCATGTTGATCAAGCGTCTAAGTTACCAGAGATTAACGATTGAAGCCAAACCAATGGACTTGTTTAGGTCCACACACAGATTTGTGGAAGCCTGCAAATTTAGATTGTAGTGAGTGTGTGTAGCATGTCCATTTTGGGACTGTTGTAATGCTGCAAGTAATTCAAGTCTGTTACCAGACCATTGTGATGTGTGTGTGTGCATGTAATTTGTGATCTTTTCATTTAAAAGCTATGAAATTATATTCTGTTGTTTTCTTCTGCACATGGGCGCTTGTGAAGGTCCATTGTTGTGTGAAATTATGTGGGTTGTGTAGTCTAAGGTTGTCCTTCATTGGACCCCCTAACTGTGACTGCATCATTTGGCCTCAGAGCAAAAAGTATCCTGCAAGTGTGTTGAGAAACTAAGAAGACATCTTCCAACAAATATTGTTGGGTAGAAGGTGTTGCATCTTAGTGTCCTCCATTGTATGACAGTAGAGGGTGAGAGAGAAGTTGATTGTTCTCCATCTTGCTAAGATGGGTGGAGAACATATTATTGTAAAATGCAAATAGGGAAGTACAGAACATGGAGTTGCTGAAGTGACAGATATTGAGAGAATTCCAAGAAAGATTAGGTGCCATGGAAATTGTGCAGTGCAGAAGAGTTGTTGCAGATATGAGAGGAAATGATGCATCCAAAGTGTAGAATGGACAAATAGTCGAGATATAAGAAAAGGAAGGACAAACAGAGGGAAACTTGATGCAGATAAGAAATGCATAGAAGAAGGCACAGTGAGAGGCAGTCTGCACATGAAAGTGAAAACAGGTTTGTTCTCCATCGTGTGTCGATGGACAGAGAGCAATGAGTAGGAGAGAGAGAAGGAAGGTGGCTCAAAGTCACAGATTGCAGCAATGCAGAAAACATTACAATGAAACGGTGTCCAAGCCTGCTGCTTTGGAAAGAAGACCAGTCCTTAGAGGTAAGAGACCTGCAAAGGTTGTGGTGAATGAGGAATGTGAAGGCAAAAATGCTATCCCTTCATTTTCGAGTAGAAAAAGCACAAAAGATATAATGCAACTCGAAGTGACAAGTTGCAGCCATGGAGAAAAATGTTAGACAAAATGGTGTCCAAGACTAATGATTTGGAAAGAAGGCCAATCACTTGAGGTAAGAGACCTGCAAAGGTCGCAGTGAAGGAGAAATGTGAGCATAGGAGTAATATTCCTTCATTTTCGGGTAGAGAAAACGCAGAAGATCTAATGTGACTGAAAGTCACAAGTTGCAAAAATGGAGAAAATGTTAGACAAAATGGTGTACAAGACTCGTGCTTTGGAAAGAAGACCAATCACTAGAGGTAAGAGACCTGCAAAAGGTTGCAGTGAAGGAGGAATGTGAGCATAGGAGTAATATCCCTTTGTTTTCCAGTAGAGAAAGCCCAGAAGATTTAATGCGATGCATAATGGCATTGGAGTGTTATTTTGAGGAGAAAGGGATTGAAGACCCCAAGAGGGTGGACTTTGCAAGCACAAGATTGTGCAGAGTTGCAGCTGTGTGTTGGAGAGAACTCCAGAACAGGATACGAGAGAAGGGAAAACACAAGGTGAGAAATTGGAAACATTAGGTTTCCAAGTTCATGGAGCACATAGTGCATCCCAGAATGCAGAAAGAGTGGTTGAAGAAGCTTCAAGTATTGAGGCTTGAGCTGGAAGAAAGGATGAATACCTTGTGGAGCAATGAGTGAGTGAAGTTCACTTCTGCGCAACTCAAGTCTATTCTAAAGAACAGCAAGGAGAGGAGAAATCACAAGCAATTCTCCTGGATGCTGCTGCTAGGTGTAAAGAGAAGTAGGTTGACTTGGGAGGTCATAGAAGGGTGATGTTTCTGTGCAAGAAGCCCTTTTTGAACAAGATAGGCTCTGCACAATCTATGAGGGATGAAGTACTTATGAAGAAGGACGCGGAAGGAGAGGATGCAAAAGTACTGATAGAGATAGTAATGACAAAGATGGGAGATGCCAAGTCCCATGTTATTATAATGCTGACTTGGTTGCAGATATAGCTGAGTGCATTGCAAAAGATAGTTGAGTTTGCTGAAGGAGTTTTCTTGTGTGCAACCAAGGACAACTTTGCGAAGTGAAGATGTGAATGCAGAAGGCTCTAAGGAACCCAAGCTTGATGGGTGTTAGGCACAACAGGTGGAAGAGAGATGACTCGCACAAAAGAGAAATTAGAATAGAAGAGAGAAGCTAGAAGGAAACCTTCTCCGTGCAACAGCGATGTGTACAGAAGGATATGAACTCATTCTCCATCTTGAGGGATGCATAGAGAGTGGAGTTGTACATAACAAGGTGCAACTTGGTTGAGTAAAGGTGAGCCAAAGAGCATTTGGAACCAAAGGAGAAAGGGGAGAATGTTGCGCAAATAACACAGAAAGAAAAGATAAAGGTGAGCAATTGTTGTTGTTGAAGCATGTCTGTTAGAAGACATGAAAGTGGAAGTAAGTGCAATGTGAGACAGCATGCACGATGCTGATTCAGAGAGTGCATCGAGGGAATGCATGGTCTTGCAACAGTGGTGCAGGACCAGGAGAAGCCTGAAGGCATGTAAAGCACGCTTGCAACAAATGAGAGGGTGGTCATAAGAACCAAATATTTGATGTGCAAGAGCATACAGTAGAAAGGTTGTGTCACAAGCAACTGAAGACAGCCTTGGGAGGAAAGGTTGGCACAGGGATAGAGGGATATCCTATAAGGGACATGGGGATGAGGGAGAAGGATATGCAAGATATTGTGCACAAAATTGCTAATGTGGAGGCAGTCCACATGGAGGTCGAAGGAGAGACTCTTAGTAGTCCAAAGTGTGAGACATGAGGACACAGTCAGCATGGAGCTGCAAAGAGAAGTAAAGAAGTGAGGATGGCAATGGAGAAAGAAGTACTGTGAGAGTGGATTGGAAGTCCAACAGCACACTAGAAAAAGGATGAGATAAGCTACATAGGCTTTTGGCATAGGTGAATGAATAAAGGTAGGTCAAATCCCACAAGCAGATGGAAGGTGAGAAAGATAGTTATTTGGTGGAGATGGTTGGGCGATGTGGGCTTAAGCCCACAAAAGGATGGAGATAGAGAACGAGAGCATATTGGAGGAGGTAGATGGAATATGCCCAAGCAAGGGGAAAGGTGAGGCGAAAGGTAATCAGAGCTACAAGAAGGACGAGCAATGATCCAACAAGAGGCTGGAAAAGGAGAAAGAACAGAACAAAAAAATTTAAGAGGTACCTGGAATATGTCGTGGCCTTGTGTGCAGGTGAAAAGAATGGATTTACCCTTCGGCCCAAGCTTTCTCATCACCCAAAAGGACCAAGTAGAATAAGTGGCTTGCGCAAGTATAATAGTGTAGTGTAGTTGCAATAAAGGCTTGACGTCTTGCACAAAACTTGGAGTTCGCGCCCTAGGCACAAAAGTATAGATCGGAAGTTGGAGTTTGCGTGCTAGGCACAAAAGTGTAGGTGGAGGCACATATAGAATGCTTGTGAATATGAATGGAAGCCGCACGCAGACAGAAGTCTGACGCACATACAAAGTCTTGCACAGCATTGCGCGAACAATTAGTGGCAGGCAATATCGTGCACCCATGGGTAAAGGAACTTGTGTGCAGTCTTGCTTCTTGCGCATACTTGTGAGATAGAAGGTTGGGAGCTAGGTGACGGCACAGGGAAGCTTCATAAGCTTATGCACCATTGAACATATCATATCTTGAGCTCACAATGATTGTGGCTATCTCAAAGAAGTACAGAAATCTATGAAGTAGCAAAGACAGGGAAGCTCTGCACAGTGTAGTATGGAAGGCCTTGCACAAAGATCTCATGCAGCAATTTGGTGAGCTCTGTGCGTCCCAGGCAGTGAAGGTTCAGACCAGTGTGCAACAAGGAATCTTGCGCATAGAATTTGCCTTGCGCATGGAATTTGCCTTGCGCACACTCTACAGTGCTTATGACACCCAGCTCGTGGTTGTTGCCTGTGCGCATCTGTGTAGCAAAACCATCGGCACTGACAAGTGTCAATCAGATTCACAAGAAGTTGTAATGATCCAAATGGTTGAATGCATAACAAAAGGAAGACGAAGAGTCACAAGCTGGCAGTTGGATGAAAAGGAAGTTGAAATGCTTCAACTACCTAACAATTTCTCTTGTGTCTATATATCTAGGAATCACAGATCATTCTGAGGTTGGCAATTCGAGCAAGGAAGCTAAAAAAATCTCACAGCTATACAGAGTTAGCTGAGAGTTGGTAAAGATTCAGATTGATCAAGTGTCTCAGTTAGCAGAGACTAAATATTGAAGCCAAACCGGACAACCAATCCAGGTCCACACAGAGATTTGTGGAAGCCCACCTATCTGGATTGTAGTGAGAGTGTGTGGGGCATGTCTATTTTGGGACTGTTGTAATGTTGCAAGTAATACAAGTCTGTAATTGGACCGTTGTAATGGATGTGTATGCATGTAGTTCGTAATTTTCTCATTTGAAAGCAAGAAAACTATATTTTGTTGTTTTCCGCTGCAATAGGCTCTTGTGAAGACCCATTCTCATGTGAAATTTTGTGGGCTGTGTGGTCTAAGGTTGGCCTTCATTGGACCCCCTAACCGCGACTGAATCAAAACTCATTTTCATTCTCTTTGCTCATGTTGGGATACCTCAGACATTTGCTCTCACTTCCTTTGAATTCAATTAAAGCATGGAAGCATGATTTTAAAAGCCAAATGAACAGTTTTTTAAAGTATTTTGGAAGATATTCTCATCCATAGAGAGGATAAAAGTATGGTATAAAAATTGGGACTCGGGCAAAACTTGGCAGCCAAATATTCAACTCAGAATCATGCTCTGCGACAACTTGGAAAAATACTCTGGAAATAATTCAAAAATTAAATAAATATATAAATTCATTAAATATACTTAAACAGCATATGAAATACTTGTAAAAGCATAAGAAACATAGTTACCTAAGTCTCGGGGATGGGGGAACAGGTGAATGAAGGGATGGGATTTCAGGCACAGCAAAAAAATCTCAAATTTCGGGAACGGCAGGGGGTAGATATTAAAAATTAAAATAATATATACAAATTAATATTTACATATTCTAACTTTATTAAATGAAATTTAGGAGTTTGAACTGTATTTAATGTTTTTAGGATACTTTTGTTATAAGAATTCAATGTTTTTGGTAAAAACAACAGATTTTTAAAAGTAAAAGCATCAGAAAAAAATTAAAAATTAAGAATAATTGGGGACCTCCTCCAAGTTCCCAAGTTCCCGAAACTTCAGCACTTCCAGGATGTCACCAAAATCTAGGGGACATGTTCCCTAATGACACTAATAAGAAAAAAAATTAGAGGATGCATAAATCTATTTTCTATTAAATTTAAACTAAAAAGAGTATAATGCACATCATAATGTCATATGAGTATTGATCATCATCACAGAAAATTACAAATCCCTCAAATTTTACAACTTATTCTTCCTCTTCCTCATTGCCCTAAAACTGGAAGTTAATGCATCATCAAGTATGTCAATAAATGCTGAGTTTTTCCCTGTAATGCCACTTTCTACTGGTTGTCAAGTTTGCAAGACAGACTCGCCGATTTTCAGCGAGTTTCTTGCCACATAACTCAATAAAGACTCAGCTTGGCGAACCATGGGCAAGTTACTTGCCTACTTTCAAAACTCGCAAGTCTTCCGTGTACTCACCAAGATTTTAAATATGGGTAAAAAAGGAAAAAAAAAACCATAAGAAAAAAAAATCAACTATAGAGAAATCAGGAGACACTAACAATCAATGAAAGCCCGTGTCTCTAAGTTGGACTGACTATCAATATTTCGCTTCCCATCTCTAGCTTCACACCATGCTCCCATTGCTCTACATGTACATGTGCCCTCAACTCGATTCAATGTATATATCTATATTTGATGCTTCACCTAACATATGTATAGAGTGGGCTTGCATGGGGTAAAAACAGGCATCCTCAATATGGTTTAGAAAAAAGGGATAAAGCAGGAAAATCAATTTTCAATGGAATACGGGTACAGGATGATGTGCTGGTTTTTAAGACAAAAGAAAACAAACTCAGAAAAAGAGTCTTGTTCCTCTCAACATGGTGGCCATAAGGACTCCCGCACCTCCTTTGGAGCACCTCAGGCTGAAACTATTAACTTTCAATGACTTAATGGTCACTTGGCTTGGGTTCAAAGCTCAAAAATAAATCTACAAGATTTGCAATCATTTTATCAGGTCTTTTCAGCCTGATTTAGTCACTCTGGGAACAGTTGTATAATGTATTAATGGAAACCACAAAAGCAAATATTTTCAAGTTAACACAAAAATCTATAAAGGGGCTCTTCAGTGCTGAAATAGTAACTGTCTACATAATCCTCATAAGCTTCCGGAAAGTATATGTAACAGGAAAAGATTCAGTAAGAGGCAAAAGAAAGCAATGGCTAACATTTCTGTCTAAAAGCGAGGAGATACGAGACCATTCTCATTCCAGAGAGGACCATCTAATTCGTACTGATGATGGAGAGCCCATTAAGGATGGGTAATCAGAACGATTTAGCTACCCCTCACTCAAAACAACCGGGTGCTCCTCAGTAGAGGAACAATGCTATCTGGTATTTCTAAGCCGCGCACTACTTTCAACCCTCCTATTACTCGCCCTTCTCTTCCTCCCAGAACAAGTAAGAACACTAGGGTTATGTCTGTTTCTGAATCGTAGGCTCAGCAGGCTAAATTGCATGAACATCCTTGGATCTGTTATGGGGAATTTCAGCCACAAGTCAGGAAACAACGCTCAGAATCATATTCTAACCCAGAAACCCTTTTGGATTTCTGCCTCTGAGTATGAAAATTCTCAAGCCCAAATCCTACCATGCAGCTTAAAAACTCCTCTGCTGAAACAAAAGAGAACGCCTCCTTAATAAAAGTCCTCCATATCTTTACTCAAAGCAGTGGAAATGATGGGACTAAAATTGATGATGGAGGGGTTGACATCTCTCTGTTGGAAAGAAATTCCTGTCTTGGGTTGCTTGTATACAGCAGCGGAAGGATTGCATCTTAACCCTGCAGACTTGTGTTCAACAACAGGAGTGCATCAATTTCCTCACAGCTTCAACAAACTTCAAAGAAGAAACGAAGCCATTTAACAACTTCTCGCACCCAAAAGAAATAGGAAACATCCGGTTGATCAGATGCAATAAAATGCTCAGAAAGCTGTGTTAATGAAACAGGATATCAGGCCTCAAAGCTCAATGGAGACTGTCACAAGAGGAGAAACTTGGAGCAACACCCATTTTTGCCCCACCCCTACACCTGCTGGACAGGATTGGAGTATACATGCGGCTGCCTAGGACCCAAGGAAAGAACATCCTGCTGCTCAAATGTTTCATGGAAGTCATGGAGTAGAAAATTGAATAAGTTTCTTTATTTCTATTCTCTGTCTTGAAAAACAATTGTTCTATTCTTTTGATGCTTTTTGGTACTACTCCTGTCACTTCTCTCCTTTTCTGAATATTATGTTTTGCTTATGCCTCCCTTGCAAATGAGGCTCCAATATGTATGTTGAGTTTTTTATGTTCTTGCCAGGCTCTCTTATTTTGGTAAGGCCTTCTCTATGCACTCTCCTGAAAATTGAAAAACTGAACTCCCTCTTCCTCTCTCACTTTGAAAATTACATTTTTGTCAAAAAGCAATCATGGTATGAATTCATGTATTTGTTTATTGTGTGTGATTCTATGAGTTTTAAGATTGGTCTGCCATTGTGTGACATCATGCAGCACATTTTTTGTGACAGAAATGTGGGAGCTACCTTGGTTAGAGTCTAAGGGATGAATATTTTATAACAAACTTGCTATTCACCAAAGTTATTGACTTGTTCCAATGTTCAAATCTCAGAGGCAGCTAGACACAAGTATTTTGTGATAGGAATGTCAAGCTAAGTTGGTTGGATAGCTCAGTGCAGCCTAATTTTAGAATATTTGTTCTATTTTCAAATATTATAATAGAACGATGATTTTCTTATATAATGGATGCATACAATATAATTATGATGAGGTCTTGGATGCATATAAGATCAGATAAGTGACTGCTGTATCACACAGATGAGTTGAAGTGAAGCTAGTGAAATCATATGCTTGCATTTTAGAATTAAAAAATGGAACATCAATTAGAAAACCATAGCAATAGCTTCAACATTTACCTTTTTAAGTACATATCAACTAAAACTGGCAACTCGGACCTAGGTTTCCATCCACCAAGCAGCGTGCCTTTTAATGTACGTCCACTAAGAAGTGAACCATAATGTGCAGAAAGCTCCATTTTGCCACTTGGAACTCCAGCAACAACTGCCATTCCCCAGCCCTGCAATGGAGGAAATTTAAAAACTTTTAATTGGCTGCCTTTATCTTAACTTGTAGATTTTAAGAATCTAAAAATGCAAGTCCAACATTTGGTAAAGATATTATCTATGAAAAATGTATCCGGAGAGAACAAATAAAACTAATTTCAAGGGCTGGTAGGTAGGTTGGGTACACACAGATGCATAATGTGCCAGAAAAGTGAAAAGACAGAGGATAACTTATTGACTCACTGTATTTTCTCAATCAAAGTCTGGAATAAATATTTTCAGAAAATGAGGTATGTTTGGATACCCCCAAGGAATTGACTGATCTAATAAAGCATTGCCCTCAACTAGGCAATCATAGTAGCGTGGGCATCCTTTGGAGTATAACACCAGCATTAATCTCTTGGAACACTTGGAAAGAATGTAAAGTAAGAATATTCAAAGGAGAGGAAAAGGAATGAGTTGCTTTCACCCGCAGTCTAGAACAATAACTTCTGACAGCAAATGGCAAAACCTCAGCAGCAGAATGGAATTCCATTGGACAGTAGCCACACATCCAAAGCAAGTTGTCCCCCAATAATGGGGAGATCTCTAGGGAAGATAGGAGGAAAGATGTAAACAGGACACACCCTCCCCCATGTGTGATAAAGTTTCAACAGAGCTTCCCAAGGAAACCAGGAAGAGCGGGAGAAGGGGACTTCCTTGGAGATGAATAAGGTAGGACACAAATAGCAATATGATATAGGAATACATAGGCCAACCAGCAATGAAGCTGAACCTTTTCCCTGGTTAAAGGATTAAAATCACTCAAAATAAAGATTATACTGATCTATGGAGTGTAGGAGATTCTAAAATTCTAATTGAGGCTCTATTGAAGAAAAAGATTTAAAATTGGAACATTAATACCTTGATTAAGGAAGATAATCTACATATTCAAAACTTCACTGAGGTAACTATCCCCACGTATACAGAGGGAATCCGCCCACAGATACTTAGCAAATCTAGAGGCAGAAATTGCTTACAAAGAGCAAAAACTTTGATCATACATAATGCTAAGGATTGGGAACCACTAAGCTAAATCATTGCCAAAGAGTTCCCAGTGTACATTGATAATTAAACCCAACTCAAAGACACGGAGAGAATGCACCATTGGGAGAAGCGGCAGAATGACAGCCAGGCAATGAAGAAATAGTAGAAAAGGTCTTAGAAGATCCCCATAAGATGAGGCAGTTGCCTGTATCTGCACATTTTCCCACTCTACAATTATGGTTGGAGCAAAGATTATGCAGCAATTAGCATGGTGCTGTTTGTCATGCCATGTTATGCATAGTTGCCAGGCATTACCCATAACAGTTCTTCCAGGCCAGGCATTTTGATGTTACTCTTTATGCTACGGTAAATGCTGCCCTGGCATTAGTAACAGAAAGATCAGTTACCAAAGAGGTTGCACACTGAATATATTGTTTCCTTTCCCTGTTGACCAGTCTTGTGTGTTTTTACTTGACCATTTTTATTGGGTGGGGCACCTGTAACCCCTACTTATTCTACCAAAAAGATACTAATTTCAAGCGCAGAAATTATAATTACATCGCAACAGGACTCTAACGCAGTCCGTATCACATCAACATTACCAACACATTCGAAACAATAATCTGCTCCTCCTCCGGTGATTTCCTTTAAAACCTGCCAAACAAATCAAATATATCTTTAGGCAGAACCGACGGTCAATTATATTCTTTTACAAAAATTACTAAAAAAACAAAAAAACTTCCAAAGAATGTTCTGTTTGAGAGCGGAAGAAAGAAAATCTTCTACATATGGATGTCCAAATATATTCTCAAGCTTGATTGTGGGGTAGATGTAAAGTCATTCAAAGGCCAAAGCATTCTTTACAACATTGGCTCTCATTGATATAATATGCATAAATGCATGGTCCAACAATCATATACCCATAAAAATAAGGAGCAGATATATTGCAGAGTTATATATAAATCCACTTCCATTGCATGAAAACAGATGACTCCAATAATAAAGTCTACATATAAAAATGTAACCAAAGGTTACCTTCAAGAGCAGCATAGTACTGAAATCCCAGTCAAGATACTTTAATAAACAGGCAAAGATTGCCTTAGTAAAGTTACCCAGAGTCTTAACCAATCAATCTTTAATCAAAAAGATAGTCAAGCTAATAAGATTTGAATGTACTATAGTGAGCCTAACAGTTGAAACCATATTTGGATGTACCCTTTTGAGCATAACAGTTGCAACCATATTTGAATATACCCTAGCGATCCTAACAGTTGAAACTCGGGTCTACCATATATGACCAATGTACATGGAGCGGTATCCAAGTGTTTTAGGTGCTCTTCACAAAAGTCAATTTTTATACTGCTGCCCTAGGGTTTTGACAAAAATATCCAGATTTATCTAAAGTATTTTTCAGGGATATAACAGACTCCTACTAAGATAAAACTTTTCATAAATCCAGCAGGCTCATAGAGCACCATAATTGTGAACAGCCAAAATGAGAACACCACTAATGATGTTGCTTGAAAGTATAACGGTACTTCAAATGCACCTACACAGAACCATTAACCCTAACTGGAAAAAGACCAAATTTTCAGAAAGTCTACAGAAGCTACAATAACTGTAAATGAAGTGATTAAACTGCAATATAAAAGGGACCCTGATCTTAAGATGTATAAAATTTGGGCGTAGAATGTATGAATCTGTGTGTTGAATCACCACCCACTTTGTGGCTCTTTAAGCTAATTTGGGCCTTACATGTCCCTTCTGTCTGGAGACAGGTCCCTCTCCTTCATCCGTGGGAATAATATGAAATTCGGAGAGTGGCATTCCTGTTCGTTGCTTGAGCTTGTGTGGAGCCTGAGCTGCCAGCATGTTGGCATTTGGGGGCTCTTGTCTGTTTGGCATGCTCCTAAATAGCTTCCTACACTAATCTTTTGATTGGATAATACAGACAAAAATTGTTCAAGGGATTGAAGTCGAATTTGTTGTTAATCACTGTTTTGACGTTGGACGCCCTCCTCTTGACTTTTAATATAATTATTCATTTGGATAATGCACTTTCCCGTCAATGGGATTTGGTTTTCTTGGTTACCAATTTTCACAGCCAGAAGATGGATAGTGTCATCCAACTTGTTAATGGCTTTTAACATGGCTCCAGAATCCCTTGCTTCATCCTGTGAATTTCCTCCATACCCCCATGAGCAGCATTACCACTAGAATACTGGCTAGCTCCCAAGGCTTGGTTCCATTGAGATTGGCTATGCTCTGGTTCAAAGCCAGAGTGACTGAAAAGGTATTGCATCTAGATTTATACTAAGCAATGGCATAGCGCTCAGATCTGTTAAATGTAGGGATTGTGGAAAGTGAGGGATGCGTTGCATGAGCATGCATATCAGCAGCAAGATGGGTTTTTGACTGAATATTTTATTTATATATGGGCAGGAGATGGCACTATATTCACAGAAAGTGACGGTACACACTTTGCAACAAAGGGTGGATCTTACCTGAGGCCTTTCAAAGTTTGACTGACCCTATATTCATGCATATAAACTTCTTTCATGCATGGTTATTTGAACGTTTTTTTACCTGTCGGAAATAAAGTTGGAAAAGCCATTGAGAAAAGACCCTCTGTGGTGTATTCATTAATTGGTGAAAGCTTGACTTCAGGCCAAGGCAAGGTGAAGGGTTTTTCACGGTCATGTGAAAACAAGTATTGCTTAATCATTTCTTCTTTTGTTCCTTTGTTTTGAACAGACGGCACAAAGGAGGATGTTTTGGAGGTGCGTCATTAGAGGCGGAAGGGGGTCAACACCATTTTGCGATACATTGCATTCTGAAACTGGAAGGTCCATTGGAATTGTGTTAAGAGAGGAGGAAATATTTGTTGATTCTGCTGGTAGAGAGGAAAGAGCATCATTGTCGATCAGAACATCTTTGTAGTAAGGGTCATGGGAAATTTTATATTGAAGGGCTTCCCAAACACAGGACCTATTTACATAGAAGTTGTACTTTGTTTATTGCAATCATGTCGTTTGGACGATTAGGACGTCCAAATCTCCAAGGCCTTGGGGCAGCTATTTGGCAATGGATGAAATGTTTTGTGGGAAACTTATAGTGTGACCAGAATATTTTTATTGCCCACCACGCACTTAGGTTTTTAAGTTTTTGCCTAAAACTCAAAATGCAAGCACTTCCAGCTCTTGGGAATGGTGGGAATGGAGTTAGGTGTTTTCCAATCAAAATCATGTATTATACCCCTATGGAACTCCAACTTTTGTTCTAAGAATGAGAAAGTCACTATTCGGGTTCCGAGGAGGGCTGAGAATGCGCTATTGGAACTTCTAGTTCATTGAACCACCTCCAAATGCGCTTTTGTACCATACTTGGTACAAAAAGTGAGTTCTAGGTGTTTTGGTACTTAAGTCACCCTTCACGTGCGCTTTTGGAACCTTTTCCACCTCCCATGTGTAGACACAAAATTATGCACTTATTACTATTACATTACGCCTCTAGTATGTCGTTATATGCATGATTCCTAAGTGAGAAAATTAGACACTAGTGACACCTCTCATAGTCCTATTGATTTCGATTGTGACATTGTCTTATACTTTTTGGATTTATGCTTTCTAGTCGTGTCACAGGGATCCTGTCTCTATCCATGGTCTAGTTTATGTTTCTTGTCCTAAGGACACTAGCACCTAGGCGCTAGTGCCCCTTCTTGGCGCTTTTGTCCACTCTTGCTTATATTCAAATTACCACTTGGCACCTAATTTTGGATCTTTTCTAATTCCTATTTCATATTTGGGGTTGCCCTTTTGTGTCACTAAGTGTTGAAATTCAAGCAAAGGAATCATATGTGTGTGTGTATGTATATACATATATATATGCAACCTACTAACTACTCAAGGGGCAATTGGGTCACTTTTTCTATCTATAACTTGGGAAAAAGGAACACTTGAGGACTACATTTGGGCTACATTATTCACGGCATAGGAAGGGCAAATTCTGAAGTCCATGACACACATTATCTTGGGGCAACGTAGTTGTAACCCGCTATCTTGGTGCAGCTTGCACAAGGGCAACCTAGCTTCAAGAGACACGATTCTATCACACACACACCCCAAAACTACATTGAGTCTGAAATGTAGTGCAACACTCGGTGACAATCACATTAGGGTGACCATTTGAGGTCAATCTAACTCAAGCATATGCATCTTTTATTCCATCTAATGTGTGTTTGAGCCTTGTGCAGGTAGTTAGGGTTTGTTTTTGTAGGTACATGTGCGACAAGGAAACCCTATAGCAAATTCGATGCGACTCAGAGCAAAGTGAAGATGACATTATCAGACCCTAAAAGAATCAAATCCGCACACATTATCGGGACACTAGCACCCGGTTCGGACACTAGCACACCCAGCAAGATTGTCCCCTTCGGGGCGCCATGGCCCAAAGACACTGTAGATCACTTGTCTCTCGGACGAAGCATGCAGTCCAGTTGAGCATGTTCCACCATCATTCCAACCTAGATTCGGTATAGACAACTAGATATAAGTCACTCTCATGTTCTTGTTTCTTGTACTTGCTCGTCATTGGATGTTTGTATTTGCATGTTTCTGATATATTTGATTGATCACCAATTCTCTTATTAAGATTTAATTTTTGTCAAATCGCCATGTTCTAATTTCATGTTGACATTGCACTTTTGTAATAACAAGTTCACAAGGACCACTTAAAGTGTGCTTTGGTACAAAAGGTGAGTTGCATATGCGCTTTGGTACATGCCAAACCTCCAAGTGCACTTTTGAACTTTAAGTGGTACCCAAGCATGTCCCGAGGTGCGTTTTTGTACCATAGGTACCCATGAATACTCCGAGTGCGCTTTTGCACTTGTAAGTTCTCAAACCCTTTCCAAAATGTGTTGAGTATGCTTATGACTTGGTTTTCCCTCCAAAAAGTGAGTTCAAAATCACTTAATACCTTCCAACATCATTTTAGAACCTCCATTTGACAAAGTGCTCCATGTTTTGTTCTCAAAAGCCAAATAGAAGCTCTCAACACAAAAACAGTTTTCCCTACATGCCCAAAGGTTTTTTGTTCATAACTCATGCTCCTCCCATCAAAAACTCTTGAAACTTTGCCCAAGCACTCCTCTCCCAAGCTCCTTCACTTGATAGTTTTCTTATTTGACATAGTGGCCTGATTTATTTTTTCTCACCTCCAGAGGGTTTCAAGGAGTTTTGCTCTAAAAATCATCAAAAACCTATTGTTTTGGCACTTCTTTGGCATCATTCTTCCTCCACAACACCTTCACATCACTTCTATCCTCTCTATTTTCACCATGAAGTACAAATACTTTGGCTATGAATCTATCTTCGTTTTAGTCACCGACTTACCTAACATCGGAGATAGCAATGTGGACTTCATGGACTTGATGACCTCCGAGCGAGGATGGTGCGAGAATAGCAAAGCGGCAATGACAGACAAAATCTTCCGCAATGGTTTATAGAGGATTGCGGGTTTCCGCTATCCATCCAGGAGTATAGACCTAGTCTTAGCATGCTCGAATCACTATAATCCTATCAACCGAGAAATCAGAGCAGCCAATGGCACGTTGTTGGCCCAACTAGATCCGATTCATATTGGCACCACTTTGAAATCCGGAAAAGGAAGAATGAAATATCCCTAGTTGGGATCTTACCACAAAATTGACAACACACAGAAATTTGCAGCAAAATACTAAATCTGATTTTTGCAGAATTTATGTAGAAAAAGTACAACTAGGGCAGCGAACAGAAAAATATGAATAACTCTCAAAATACCCGTCCAAAATACTTGAAATTTTAATTGGAACAAGATAATAATATGAAGAACACAAGGGAAATATTTTTGGAATTTTTCAGTCAATATAACGCTGCCAGAAAATTACAGCGTGCCTAAAATAGCCGGGAAACTTCGAAAATTAATATCTTTCCGAATACAAATGCAATAATGATGAAACTTTGGAAATAACATATATAAATATAGTAGATGATTTTCCAACCTTCAGATCTGAAAACGGCCAGCTGGAAACCCTAGAAATTAGGGCTGCAATTTCCCAAACAAGTCGCCCCCTTTGGAAAATGGTCAAAACCCTTGTGAAACCCTCTGTAGATGATGCTGAATCCTTCCTCTATGGCTGCCGTAGGTCTGATCCGAAAACCAGCTGAAAATCTCCACAAAAACTCTCAAAAATCCTCAAACCCTAATTCTGAAAATTCGATGATATCTCTGTAAAACCAGCCCTGAAATCTGCTCCAAATGACAAGCTAGGGTAGATCTTTCACTACCGAAGAATGCCCTGCTAGCTAGGGATGGATCTCTCACCACCGAAGCTAGGGTTCCCGTGGGATCTTACTCCACAAGCTAAAAGTTGCAAACAGCAGTTGCACCATGAAAAGAAATATAAGTGTATGTATGAATGATCTCTCCTTTCACCCCTCTTCTCCTTTTATAACCTTTTCCATGTCAAAGAAACCCTAAAACCCCCAAGGCGCACTTTCTCATAAAGAGGGCCCAATTAAAAATAACTTAAAGTTGTTTTTTCCATTCCTAGGCGCCTTGGCCCAAAAAGTGACCCCAACAAAGAAATAAAACATTTAATGCAATACACATCCCTCAAGTCGCCAAAAAGGTACTTTAAGTGGCCCAACGAAGAAACATAACATTAAATGCCAAAAGTGTCCACTTAAGTGATCCCAACGACAAAATAGAACACAAAGGGCCCATTAGACCCTCCCAACGCCTAAAATATAACAAAAACATAGTAGGAAATCGACAACCATCCCGATAACCTCCAAAGTCGTTAGTCCCTTGGGAATGACCGGGGCTAAGACCAAAATAGGGCCGTTCACGCCAATTGCTCGGAATTGGGGACATTAAAAAGAATTTTGTTGTTTTGAATAAGGAAGATGCCTTAGCTAAAAGGAATAACCGAGACTCTAAGCTCCATAACATGATAGCTTCCTCTTGGTTGAAAATACGAGAAAAAGGGACCATCGAGGATTCCTAAGAGTGCGGTAGAGCCAAATTCCACAAGGAACTCTCATATATGATTGTTCTCTTGAGCTGAGTTATGGGAGAACCCACGACAAAAGAATTCAAGCCACGGATCGCTCAATTTATGAATGTGATATGTGAAGGATTGCACATATTGTTTGGTGCTAAATTATAAGTGATAATGTACACAATGCCTTGTTGAGTGTGGCTTCCACAAGTAAATTCTACACGACTTCATATCTCGTGTACTCTCTTGTCACAATCAAAATTTGGACAGGGTTGTCCACAAAGGAGAGTTAGGTGAAAATGGGAGAGTGCATGATTATTACCCTCAAATCACCACGAAGGAAGCTTACAACATTTCGGGAGGGAATGATAGCGCTCTCACTATGTTTGTAGTGACATCATTATAAGGTAACACCGCATTGAGGATTTCCAAGGATGTTGTGGATCTTGTCGGTAGGTATGGGAGCTGCTTCACCCGATTAGGACATTCACTTATATTAGGGTTGGAGGCTTCAAAGGATATACATACAAACTTCTAAGGTAAGTAAGTGACAAGTTAGTTCGATTGAGCTTATAAGCAATTGAGCATTGTCCGAGGCTAAGTTGAAGGACAGAAAAGTCAAAGGTGTAAAAATGCCCAAGATGCTCATAATATTGAATCAACCATGATCCCCTTCAATCTACATTCTTACTCCAAATGAACAAACTTTAATAGCAAAGGTTTCTTCAAGAATAACATGAGGTTTACTTGCCTTGACACTGTAATGTCCCCAATTCCGAGCAGATGGCCTAGGAGGCTTTTCATTCGTCTTAGCATTGGTCATACTCGACGGGCTAACGACGCTAGAGGCTATTGGGTATGGATGCCCGATTACAACCTTGCTTATTTGTTATATTTTTTTGTTGGCATTAGTAATGAGCAACTTGGTGGGAATAATTGTTATATTTTGTCGTTGAGGGGGGCTCATAGTACTTTATTATTCTATTTCTTCGTTGGGGTAACTTATGGTACTTTATTATTCTATTTCTTCATTGGGGTGACTTATGGTACTTTATTATTTTATTTCTTCGTTGGGGTCACTTAAGTCACTTTTAGTCCCACATGGAGCTCCCAACTTGAAAAAGGTAATGAAAAGTTATAAAAGGAGGTTTGGGGGAGTGATAGAGCTCATTCTTGCATACACACTTATGATTTCCATTGAGCAACTGCTGATTGTTTTTTCTAGCTTGTGGAGTAAGATCCCACAGGAACCCTAGCTTCGGTGGTGAGAGATCCATTCCTAGCTAGCAGGGCATTCTTCGATGGTGGAAGATCCACCCTAGCTTGTCAATTTGGAACTAATTCAGGGCTGATTTTTAGAGATCAATTTCAGAGTTTTCAGAGAAGGGTTTTGGAGGAATTTTGGGTTTTTTGTGGAGAAAAATTGAGGGTTTCCGGATCTGTTTTATTGCAGCGATTAGAGCAGGTTTTGGCACCATTTCGAAGGGTTTTTGTCTTTTTCAAGTGGAGCGACCCATTTTGGGATTTTACAGTGGTTTTTGGAGGGTTTTTCAGAGTGCTTTTTCCAGGTCTGGCGATTGGGATTTCATTCATATTATTAATAGATGTTATTTCCAAAATTTCAGAATTTTATCATAAGTATTTGAGAAGATATGAATTTTTGAGGTTTTCTAGTTGTCTAGGGTTTTTGTAATTTTCTGGCAGTCATATATGATTGAAAAATTCCAAAATATTGTTCTAGTGTTCTTTATTATCATAGCAAGCTTCTTGCAAATTTTCATGTGTTTTGGGCAAGTATTTTGAGAAATATAAATAAAAATCAGTTCGCTGCCCTAGCTGGGTATTTACTACAGAAAATCAGATTTTCTATTTGCTGCAATTTATCTATATTTTGTGTACTTTTGTGTGGTATCCCACAAGGGATATTTCAAACACTCATCAACCTAAGATCGAGGAATTTTGAGATGATTGTTTTAATGATCTCAAGGTTCACCAAAGAGACTACATGAGGATGACTATTGAGCATGATGAAGGCCTTACGGTTAGAATGGGTGGCTGAGGGACTAGTGGATGATGGTAGTGACTTGATTGATCCATACTTCATGAAACAACTACAAATTCAGAACCTAAGTCCTGTTGATTGATTGGTCCATTAGAGAGGCGGGTGATATCATGGACCGCATGTTTGCAATATTGAAAAGATCTATGAAGTGGTTTCTCAACAAAGTATCGAGTTTACTTCTTGTAATAAAAGCACCGACTCCCAAACTAGAGCGGGGACTTCCCACACTAAAGTCTATATTAAGGGCCCAAGGTCACAAGCTACCGAGAGTCATGTTGCTAAAGATCGGGTACTCCTCACAAGATCTCTTCTCCTAAGATCACGCGTTTCTCTTGTTTCAAAATAGTCGGAAAGAAGGAACTTTGCAACATCCCTAAGCCGGAACAAATTGCCATTTCTCCCGTGAAGGACATTCCAATCGTCCAAAAGAGGACATCGCCAATCCTTTTCGCTTCACGTGATTTCCCCTCATGGGAATCCTCCTCTTTCCCGCTCACCATCACCTATCATTCATCTCTCTTCACTCGTTTGTTTTTACCATCATCCTTCTCCCATAACATTACAAACATTATCACTATCCTCTTCCTCTCCCTATCCTTTCTCCCGGATCTCTTTGTTGATAGAAGAGAAAAAGCGAGATAACTATAAAAGCCGTTAATCCCAATTATGATGCAATAGCAGAGCTCTTGAAATCAAGCAAGAGAACAAAGAAAGCCAAGATCACTTCGAGGTTGATATTTGATGCTTCAAAGGACAATTTGTGGAAGTGGCATGATCGCATTGAAAGGTGCGAGGCGAAATGACTCTTGTTGATTATGATCTTAATAGAATTCATATTGGAGAGTCTACTCATCAGGGTGATGTGCACAACCTGAGAGAATCAGTTGCAAGAATGATTGAAAGAGTGGAGAAAGGAAAGCAAACTTAGGAACAACTTGAGGAGCATGTGTGTTTGCTTTCTTCTTATATCCAAACATTTTTGAACCCAAATACTTCTTCATCTTCTCCATCTTAGACCATCTCTCCCACCGGTAGCCTTGATCAAAATGTCATGGAGGAAATTCGATGATCTAGCAAAACAAGGAAGGAGTCTTGAATCATGGGTTAAGAGTATTGTGATAAGTGGTTGCAAATTCCTCCACGAAATCAGCAAAGTGCACGAGTATGTGGAGACAGTGACTCTAAAGATCAAAGGCATTATAGAGGCAATTGGTGCTGAAATTGCTCCTTTGGGAGGACTTGATTCCTAATGTTTGATCTATGGCAAGCTCGGATAAGAATGTTCTTTTGTCAAGGAGTCTTTACATGAGCAAAAGAATATATTTCAAGAAAGTGAGTGAGAACTATTGAATGGAGGATCAAGTCTCTCAAAGACGCAATTGATGATCTCTCTCCCCTCTTACATAGAAATGACATGTTGAAATCCAAGACTTGTTTGGATCTACACGACATGGGCTGCCAACCGCTTGATGATGATAATCCCAAGATAGGAGCAGCTGAAGAACTCAATGGGCAGTTTGTGAGAAACATCAAGGATCAATTGTTTCATCCTCAGTGTGTTTGTGTTGATTCAATGAATAAGATGGCTAGGATTTATAACATTGTTTCTGAAGCAACCAAGGAGCTTCCAAAATTGTTTGGAAAAGGTAAGAAAATCTTGGAAGCAGCTGATTCATGAGTTGATGTTTTGGAAAACACTATGACTCAACATGAAGGTGAACATGTGGTCACGCGCTTTTGATTACATGTGCAGAATGTCGAGTTCCTCCAAGACAATGTATTCGGGGTCTCCATCTTCCGGAGCTTCATACACATGATAATCTCTTATTCTATTCACTTCTTGCTTCTTCCCCATCTTCGTCCTCGTAAAGAAATCATTTCTTTTGTAAAAGTGACTTGCCTCACTTAAGTGAATTCTATTTCTTTGTTGGGGTTGCACTTTTTTTAATTTCGTCTTATTCACTTAAGTGACTTTATATTCCTCCATTGTAAAAGTATTTTTCTTAAAATAAGGAAAAGTATCTTATTTTAAAATCGGAATATGAAAAGTCACATGGAAATACATAGTCACTTAAAGGGACTATATTGGAATGACCTCTTCATGATATGGGATCAAATTTTTCTCTCCCTAGCATGTATTCTTCTATTTCTGCATTCCATTCTCTCTCTTGATACTCAACCGAACATATGGCAATTTTTGTAAGGAAGCAAGGGCTTTGTACCTATTAAAATGGAATGAGAATCATTGATTGAACTTTGTGTTAATCTATGTCATTGTTTCATGATCCTTATATGATTACATGTGTTTTCCTATTTCTTCTCATTGAGCTAGAATATTTTTCTAAGTTATTGGTTAATGGATTTTGTATTAGTCCCATTAGCATAACTCCCTCTTTACTTCCCCTTCTTTCCCTAGACAATTCTCGTCTCCAACTTGCAAATTCTGCCCCCTCTAATTTGTTGTTGCAGTTACAACAAGGGTGTTTCTGCACATTCTCCGGTCTTCGACTACCCCCAATGTTAGAACTAGTGTATATAATTTTCAGTTTTCAATAAATGGGAGTTGCCCCATTCTGAAGCAGAGGAACCTAGTCCTGCAAGCATTGACAAAACCCGTATTTTGTTCCCGAAAAAATATTTTGCCAACAAATAGTCAACAAACCAATAACCATGTTGGCTCTTCTAAGTTTGACCAAGTACCAACGATTGAGATGTCCAAATCTCTCATGCCACAAAAGATTGGTATTACCCTCCACAACCAATGCATGTAAGTCGACTCTAGCAGGGTCAACAAGCTTACACAAGCCATCTTGCCTAATCTTTGAGGGAAAATACCCTTCCAATTTTACATCAAACATGATCCCAAAGAAATTCACGGTGATGTTGGGATTTTCACTTAATTGATTGATAGATGATAGATTTTAACTCATTCAAGGAACATACCTAACATTCCTAACTAAATCCTTTATTCCTAACTAAATTCTTTATGGGGACTTGCATGAAGAAATTTAGGTGCAGCAACTCCAGATTTTTTTATGTTTGTTAGTTGCAAAACTCTTTGAATGGGTTGAAGCAACATTCTAAAGCTTCATAAGTGAATATTGGCGAATTTTTTATTAAGAGTTGGATTTGCATTGCTGGTCAAACCCCACCTTGTTCATTAAGATTGTCAATGCTGAACTCCTATTCTTGTAATTCATGTTGATGACTTGATCATTACTTGGAGCAATATTGGCATGGGTCAGGGTATAAAGAAAATTTTGAAGAAGACATTTCATATGACACGCCTAGGCTTGTTCAATACTTCAAATGCATATGCAAGTGTGGAAGTTAGAAGATGGTATATTATTCACATCCTAAGTATGCTTTAAAGTTTAATCTTCACCAACACTTTTCTTCTAGAGTCAAGTTGACTTCCCATTATATTACTAGGAAAGTTGATGCTAAGTCGTATAGATATTAGAGAGTTGGCGGTAGTTTGAGTTACTCGACCTATACCAAAGAGCTAGTGCATACAATGTCAACCTAGTGTCCATGTACATGCGAAATTCTTAAGGAATTCAATGGAAGGTAATTAAGCCTATCCTCAAATACATCGAGGACACTTCTCATCTTGTAGAGGTTGTATCACTTAGCTTGATTAGACTACAATTGATTAGGCTAGAGATCGAGATGATAGTAAATCTGCTAAAAGAATTCTTTAAGATCTTGATTCAAGAGATATTGCTTAACAGAGTAAGAAGCACCCTCTATTGTTATTTCACTCACTGAAGCAGTATACAAAAGCGTTGTTGTAATTTGGTATGAGACAACTTAGATTTGGACCATGTGTATGAGTCTGTTTTTGTCAGGAGCAGCCCACTGCAATGAAATGCGACAATAGAACTGTTGTCCAGTTGGCAAAAATCATGTGTACTATGCTAAGACCAAGTCGATTGAGATCCATTACAATTAATTTTCAATAGTTTCTCTCGGACTGTGTGATTCAAATGGATTATTGTTGAGCCAAGGAACAAGTTGCAGACATCTTCACCAAAGACTTATCATAACCTTTGAATTCAATATCTTTCGGGGTTGAAGCAAGTTGTCATTAAGGAAGGGTGTTACTGTAATGACACCTTCCTCTATTAGTATCCCCAAGTTAATAGCGGGGAGAGTTGTTAGCGTGATGATATTGTCTTAGTTGAAAACACCTATTGTCACCAGCTCATGGCATCAAAGGATCATGTTATTGTTTTTTGTTATTTAAGGTTTATCAGAACTTTATCCTAAGTCAGCATCTTTATCCAATTAGGATTTATCTAAATTGTGATGTGCATATACAGACAGAACTCTATAGCCATATCATCAGTTTTTGTTTACTGAGCTTAATTCATTACCAGGGTACATCCGATACCTACTCCAGGTACTCCGTGTGTTTATCTGTTGCTCTTATAGCTGTGTGGAGTAATTTCTTTTGATCCTATAATGAAACACTAAACTTTCTCAAATATATGTATGTTCATTGTTGAGTGATAGCTCCATATATTGACACATCTTAGTAGAAAGTTTACCTGAGGAATCGGCTGCTTGTAATCACTGGGATTTATAAATTCAGTGACACCAAACGCTTTTCCTGCACATATGAAATAATGCTTGGACCACACTCAAAATCTGTATGTTACTAAATTAAAGAGTGTCACATATTTAAAAGAAGACAAAATATTGGAACATTAGCATTTTTATAAGACTTTGAATCTTACCCATTGCACCTTTTTCAGGGTTGATATCAACCCCAATTATCCGAGATGCCCCTCTTAATTTTGCACCTTGAGCTACCTGTTCATTGAAACAATAATACAAATTCCATGGGATTAAAGCCTAAAATTAGAACACGGTAAAAGGGGATTACAACTTTAGAATGTTTTGAATAAAATTGCAAAAGCCACATAAATGTCACGGCTCTCTGTTTCTGAGTTCTTACAGATAGGCCTACTGTTCCAAGGCCAAAAATAACCACAGTTGATCCTTTCTCAATGTTAGCAACTTTCCAAGCAGCCCCAAAACCTATAGAAAACAACAACCCACTTATAAATCACAGCGCTTTGCATATCACAGTGCTTTGCATTGCAAAGATTCAAAATAATATATTTATAACTTTCAGAGAAGTATTTACGTTTTAAAGCTTTAGACAAAGAATCCCCAAATCAGTTTGTCATGTTTCTAGTGATTAAATTTCATCCAATTATTTCTTTCTTAGAATTTCTTATTTCTATCACCTTTATACTTCTCAACCAAGCTTATTTCAAATATTGTCATCTGATACTGCAATCCATTTCCTTTCAACTTAAATGGTTTCTTTCATGCAAATCATTCAAAATAAGTTTCTCTTCAGTACTTCATCATGAATGAAACAATGTTGGGAGGAAAGTAAAAGAAATAAAATAGCAAATTGACAGTAAGCCTAAGTGATTACATATTCTTAGACTCTCCTAGTATAAGACAAATAAAAATGTTACTCTTCAGATGATCTATATATGCTATTTTGAATTAATATAAAGCTGTAAATTACACTACCCTGAAAGAAGTCAAGTGAGAAAATTGTACATTCAAGTAGAGGCCTTAGAAATAGACTGACAAAACAAGAAAATACAATTAGAACACTTTTCAGCTATAGCTTAACAAAAAAAGCTTACACAGTTGAGCAATGAAATACATTTCATAGTCATACAAGCTTCTGCATGCATTCTCTGCTAATGAAATACAAGTAGCTTTCCATCAGATAAATTGCTAGAGTTATTTCATTTATATTTTAATGAGACTTATTTGTTTGATTCCAGAAGGCCTTGTTAGTAGTAAGAAAAATGGAGTACCTTCATGATTGACAGAATTTTATTGGCTGAGATATTATCATCTCAACAGTATTTATCACATTCTGGAAAACAATCGTAGGGCGCTGTTCATTAACAAGCACTAACCCTATCTGTATTGAAAAATCATAATATATTTGTTTAAGGCTCGCATCTAAATAACCACTCCTTATAGACTATCCTCACATGTTTTCTCATTTCTGCAATTAGATATCATCTTCACAATTCCATCATCCTAACATTTTGAACATTGATATCAATTAAATTAATAAATAGTTAATGTGTTAACAAATTTGTACCTGTTGCAACACCGCAGCTAAGGACACTTATCTTTCCCAAGGGAACATCAGAGCTTAATTTAACAATGCACCCAGAGTGCACAACCGTGTACTCACTGAAGCTTGAGACTGCACAAAAGTGATAAATAGGCTTGCCTTTTATCGAAAAAGCAGGTCCTCTGATCACTGTGCATGACACCTTTTCTTTCCATTCTTAGTGTTTCACACATGTTGCTTTTGTCAGATTTACAATGCCTGCACTGCTTGCATTCCCCAGTAAAACGGTAAGTACATGATCACCCTCATGTAGATCAGTTACACCTTCCCCAACACTTTCAATAATCCTGCAAACCAATTCATGAGTAGAGCGCATGACCACAAATAGTGGAATATTTGAATAAGTACAAAGTATCCTTAAGGAAAATAAAAGAGGCCAAGATGAACAAGAATAGATGATCAAAGTTGTATAAGCTAACCCTGTTGCCTCATGGCCAAAGATGCGGGGAAGATTGGAATCTGCCCCTGAAAAATTACATGAGGAAGATTAGTTCCTAAAACATCATGATGGAAGATTTTCAAGAATACAAATCACCTTTCTTCATTAGACCACTAAGTATACAATAGCTTCAAAAAGTTCTCTCCGTCTTGTTTCCACCCTTATATTTGCTTCATTCCAATTCATTTTCATGAGTTTCATTTTGCATTTATCCTCAATAAGCTCACCTCAAGGTTAGACCAGCGAAATACAATAAGAATTTATGTAAACTGAGGCCAACAATGTTTGACATAAACAGAACTATGAAAATAGAAAAAAGAGAGTTTCCTCTTCAACAAGGTTATGATTCAAAGATCCTTTCTTAATGTCAAAAACAGGAGGCGGGAAATCTAAAAGAGCATCTAATCATCAACATCCTTGAGCTGATATTATTATCCCAGTAAGATCCTAAACACATATCCAAGAGAACGTCCTTTGTGATCAAAGGTCATCAAAGTCATATGCTATATAAGGATCAGCTAAAAATGCAGAAGCCCAGGCTCCTGTATATGGTAAAAATACACATATTGAACATATTAAATAGAAGAACGAAACTGGAATAAGCGTAAGGTCAAATGCTTTTATTAAAACAAAGAATCAAACAGTTTCTTCAAGGCATTAAAAAATTAGTTTTGACTCCAACCTAAAGAAAAGGGTAACCTGATAAGAAAAACAGGAGATGCAATCTAATTTTCTATAGTTTCCATGCACAGCACCCAATAGAAAGAAAATGTATAGATGCTGAAGCTCCATCAGTGTAACCTCCTAATAAATATTCCTTGATGAACAAAATAAGTTAAGAATGCTATAGCATTGGGGTTGTGATCTCAAAACAAGAGATTGCAATATC
The DNA here is from genome assembly GCA_018340775.1 of Taxus wallichiana var. yunnanensis. Taxonomy (NCBI): domain Eukaryota; kingdom Viridiplantae; phylum Streptophyta; class Pinopsida; order Cupressales; family Taxaceae; genus Taxus; species Taxus wallichiana. The sequence goes on along the minus strand of CM031243.1, from coordinate 312,093,376 downwards.
AGAATGCTCAGGAGTAATTTTCACCCCCACATAATGCAGAAAACATCCATCGATAGTTATAGGATTAATATATATGCATGCCTACTCAAGTAATAAGGCTAGGCAAGTATTCAGTATTCAGCTTGCATTCCTTGCAAGGAAAAATTTATAGAAACATGACATTGTCAGCCATCCAAGCCTTCCATAGAGCGCCTTGTCCAATGGACAATGATGCGTAGTTAGAGTGGCAGCATTACTCACAAGAAAATACTTATAGGAGTGTCATATAGTCAGTCATCCCAACTTTCTATAGCGTGCCTTGTCCAATGGCCAATGATAAGTAGTGAGAGTGGCAGTATTAAGCCTATAAGATGGAAACATCTTGGATGACTCGAACTGATCCAAATTAGATCAGAGCCAACGACCGGAATAATGACAGTCCGTGAATTGGCATGAAACTTGACAGGAGGCATCCTTGCACAGTCCCCAACGCACTCGACAAGCCTTGGCTGAATAATGACAGTCCGCGAATTGGCATGAAACTTGACAGGAGACATCCTTGCACAGTCCCTAACACACTCGACAAGCCTTGGCTGAAAGTTCCACTGTTTGACAATCCAGAATGCAGAAATGCGGCAAAATGAGTTTTGGCTCTAAATTTGTCATATAATATCTGTTTATATCAAAACAGTGGAAAATTGATATGTAACTTTTGGAAACCCTTACCTACACACCCATCAAGTTTCAGGTCAATCCATTTGACCCTTAAATGCCAAAACAAGTTGAATTTTGAACTGAAAAATCTAGACACCCTGATCTGTACATCTCTACACACTCACCAAAAGCATGCCTGCAACTTGTCCATTTGGTTCTCCAAAATGCAATAAACAATTGCAGACCTGGAGTTATTTTATCTTTTGTAGCATATGATGGGTCAAAATGCGGCAAGAAGAGTCTAAAACATCTGGAAGATGAAAGGGAAAGCGTGTAAACATTGGAAATGAAAAGTTACAAGGTTGAATCATCACCTAATGTCAATAAATATGCCTCTACATAAACCAAAGGGCGTCTCTTGGGATTTCTCCTAGTCCTAAGTGAGGGCAGCATTGAGGAGAGACTCCTCCAGCAGCAATACAGAGAGGGATCATGCAACAAGGATGGAAAGCGAGGAAAGAAGAAGGTATACTCCAAGAGCCACGAGTCATGCCCAAGAGAGAGTGAAAAACCAAGACTCGTGAGAGTAAAGAGCTCAAGCAAATAATTGTTTGTTAGTTCCGGTGATAATCTTGTATTGGTATGATTAATGGAGATATTTTCTCAATGCTGGAATTTTCCCACGTTTGGTTTCTCCATTGTAAATATTTTGTGTCTATATTTTTGAGACGCTGATATATATTCTCTTGCAATTCTTCCTTTATTTTCTGTCAAGAAAGAATGAGTTGCCAAAATATTGCTTAAATATGAGTTTCATGTGCATGTAAATTGTATTTCATATAGTAGGTGATTACATTGACAACATAATTCAGCAAGTTATGTACATTGTATATCAGCAAGTGAGGGCAGCAAGGAGGAGAGACACTCTCACAGCAATAGCAAAGAGGGATCATGTGGCAAGGATGAAAAAGCAAGGGAGGAGAAGGAGAAGATATACTCCAAAGCCAAAAGCTATGCCAAAGAGAGAGTGAAGAGCCAAGAGTCAAATGAGTGAGGTGTTAGTAAATATGAGAGAGAGAATAAAGAGCATGGAAGGCATATGGCACACTAACATCTCGTGTGTGTCCATCTTTTATTAAGCATAAAGTAGTTAAGTCCATACAAAGATTTAATCAACCAACAAACCAAATGATCACAACCATCTGCCCAAAAACCTTTAGGCAGATCACAACCATATAGACCTCGTCCAAATCTTCAGTAAGGCGTGTTCTTTACATCCATCTAAAGTACCTTTCAACCAAACTGAGCAACTATAGAGAGAAACAACTAAAATGTGACCATCTTCACAGTAGCAGCAAAAGTCTCCTCTTAGTCAATGGGGTGTTTACTTGAAGATAATTCCACCAACTTCCAATGTTATTCTTCATTAAGGCATCATATTCTGCTTGCAAGGTAGTCTCCCATTCCAATTCACCTCTTGCTTCAGAATTTCATTGTGGTTAAGGTACCATAAAAAAGCTGAAAAGCAAGAGCAAAATGAGCGTTCTCTACTGAATTAAAAACCTTCTTTCCAAACCTTCGGGTGTGTGCATTCGATTGAGGTATTTCATCCTCCTAGACATCTGTATATAGCAGGGCAAAACCACTTAGGCCTTCATTGTGCCTGAGAACCCTGTGGTGACTAAATCTCTGCCAGATTGTTGATATCCTCAAGTTGGCGTCACCGATACACCAGTGCATCAACCATGAATGTAATGTGTTGTTGAACTGGAATATGTTAAGTGGTACTATATGAATTGGGTTCCTCATCTTTCAAAGGAACCACAACATTAGATTCAAGTACCTCGAGGATTGCTTGTTGGTTACTAACAAAAAGGATTGTTACTTCTTCACATCAACATCTCGCCTAATGCTTATTTTGTTTTTTTTTAATAAATGTGTAATGTCCCTTTCTAGGGATGAACTGAAAAACAATGAAATAACACAAACCCCAAACCATAGTATTTTGATTTTTATATCAGCCAACTGGAAAATAGAGCAGTGAACAACAGTCTGATTTTTAGAACAGCAGCAAGGAAAAAAGCAATAATTCATCAAAATATCACCATTCACAATATCTGAAGTATATAGAGGCACTTTAGGAATATTTTAGAAAATTATCAACCAAGAAATCAGCCTCTAAACACAGTTGGAAATTAAATAAATGACAATAGAGTATGCCCTTATGAAATGGCTAGAAATGAATGATTCCAAGCCCTAAAAATGAAGTACAAAGTAGATTCTGGCTGCCAAAAATATGGAGAATGCAATGATGGCTGAGTTGAGCGATGTCGTGCCCTAGAAACCATCAATCTCTTCCCCAAGGTGGGTCACTCCCCTAGGAGAGGGGCTGAATTTCACCTTAGAACCAAACCCTCGTTGAAAATAGGCCTTATCCACCTCTTTGAAGCACTTGGAACAATTAATTGAAGAGTTTTCGTTCTCCAATTATCAAGGAAGGGTTTCGTCTTCCTTGTGAAGCCACACCAAAGGATTTCCGCCCTCTAGTGGAATGGAATAGAGCAATCAGCCCCAAAACCAAGTAGTGTAAAATTATAATAAAGATGCATGCCCAAAATGAGCCTAAGCGACCCCTTTTATATCCTTTAGGTGGCACCAAACCCCATGAGGGAGTTTCCCCCATGACCGACCTCATAAAGAAGCTTGCTTTATCTTTTAATTTGCTTTTTAATTCCTCCAACCCAGCCAACCTGCCTCATAAAGGAAAACACTAAAAGAAAATGTAAATGCTCATGGAAAAGGACTAAAATATAAACAAATACTTCCCTTGTTCACCTTCTTCCGGCCCACGGGAAGTGGAATGGGCTAGAAGTCTTCGAAATGAATTAGTTCGAAAAAGGGGACATTACAAGATGCTTCATATATTAACAAAAACAATATTTACAACAAGGGTTGTACAAAAGAATGAAGAACTGTACAGCAGTATTTACAAAGAAAATTACAACTGAGTACATAAAGCAGTCAAAACAACAATAAAATCATAATAAAGTCCATGCTTTAACTTTTTTTGCCTCCCAATAGAGAAGAAAACCTTTTGCAAGTAATTGCGATCTAATTTTACCTTTCCAAGAGTGAAAAAATCATCCAGAGTGCATACCTCATTTCTGAAGACATAATTACATCTAAGTTTCCAAATAATGAACATGGCAAAAGGTGTACACTATTCCAAATACTCCTAAAAGGGTGATGAATGAGTATTGGAGTCACCAAGCAAGGCTGGTTGCCAATGTAAAAGTCCTTGAAAAAGAACTTGCAGTTTGGATTGAACTAATTTCCAACATGATTTAGCAAAAGAACATTCCCACAAAAGATGTTTAACAGTTTCCAACTTTGAAAAATGAAGACAAAGACCATCAGTGAGGCCACTCTTGGATAATCGAGCCTTGGAAAGGAGCCCATGATAAATTACCATCCAACCAAAAACTCAAAGTTTATAAGAGACCTCTACTGTCCACACACTATGAAGTCTACAAACCCATAACGTTTTTGCATCCAAAGAAATCCATCTTACATTGAGAACAGAAGCAAGGGCTCTCTTTTTATAGAGAAAATGATAAAGACAATGTGTGTCATATTGTGAGATCGGCTGTCCATAGAACCATCGCCAATCTCGCCAAATAGGTCCTTGCATGTCCAAATTCATTTTAAACAAATCTTCCTAAGAGATAAGATTCTAGATTTCTTGTATAGAGAATCAATCGGTGGAGGATAAAGCATATTCACGGGATAAGGATTGCCACTCTTTCCATCTACGTGTATTGTTGTCTTCATGCGGATCCTTCTATGAGAAAATACCTTTTTACAGAATCTACGGGCACTGAAACCGAGGGATAGCGGAATGAAATATGTCCTGTAATTTCTGGTCCATATAGATCTATTGTTAGATCCCATCCAAAGCGACTACGAGAAACTCTCCATGTGATCAAACCTGCAAAATTTTGCCATGTTGTCCAAAGTACTCTTGAGAACAAAAGATCCAACAACCTGAAAATTAGAAGGATCGGCAATAATATCACAAAGAGCTAACGAGCCTTTGATCTTGTTCAAATGATGTGTTGCTAGTGTCCAATGGCGCATAATCTGCCATGAAGAACCCTCAAAGCAGCAAACTACACATTTGGCTGCCAAAATACATCCTTGTGTGACAATATCCCTTATAGGCCCAACCCTCCTTCCTTGGGCATAATACAAACAGCCCACGAACCAAAGGAAGACCCCAAATACCACCATATTTTGACCAGAGATACATTCTCAAAATTTTTCAAGACGTAAAAATTGATTTTTTGAGGGCAACCAACAAGAAACATAGTAAACATGAGATGCCTAAAGAATTTTGCTCACCACAATTAATCTACCTACAAATGAGAGATCTTTGTTCTTCCAATAGAGAAGTTTAGCCCGAATTTGTTGAAGAACCCACTCCCACATGCTCACCAAAGAAAGATGCAATCCAAAAGGAATGCCTAAATATCTGACAATAGTTCCAGGTGGGACAAATGACCACTTGAGTGGAATCAAAGGTACATCATCACAACCAACCAACCAATGTTCAGATTTGTGATGACGCACAACAGCTCCAAAGGCAGCACAAAAAGTATCCAAACTCACTGTAGTACCCTTAATAGAGTTACCCACTTGCTATATATCTTTATTTACTATCAGTTAATGCTTTGGGATATCTTTTGGAAGTTGCTTGCACTCAGGGAAAGATTCATGTATTTATCCTCCTAACTAACGCTTATTTTGTTACTAGAAATATCAATAATTCTATAGGCCTTAGATTGATCCACATAGTCAATGTAGAATAGCTTGTACTCTTGGAAAATAATTTCCTCTTAATTCTATTAGAAACTAGAGTACATGCAGCAAAACCAAAAACACAAAAAGCTGTTACCTCGGATTGTACTCCAAGCCAAGCTTTCTCATGTGTGAAATCTTGCAAAACTTTGCAAGGACTCCTAGTCGAGATATACATTACCATATTTATTAGTTTTCCCTAGTATTTGTACGGGACGCCTCTATTATGCATCATACACCAAGCCATCTCCATGATAGTTTTATTTTTCCACTCCTCCACTCCATTCTACTATGGAGTGTACGGCGTTGTTAGCTTCATTGAATTCCTTCCTTGCTACAGTAGTCCTTGAACTACTTGAAAGTGAAGAAGGGTCTCAATTTTTTTATCCACCTGCTTGTTTGGTTATCCACCAACGCCTCTACAAAACAATCAAACTCCTTTTCAAGAAGTAGACCCACATCTTCCTGGAGAAATCATCCACCAGCAACAAAATCCTTGAACCAAGGATTGTTGGTGACTTCCAAGATGGCTCACAAAGCTTTGCATGAACAAGATCTAAGAGGCCCTTTGCACACCAACCACTTTCAATTGGAAAGAGATTCCACTTCTTGTCGGTCAAACCACCTTGCACACATATCTTGTTTTTCTTGGATAGTCGGCAAACCAAAAACCATGTTGGCTCTTCTTAGCTTGGGTAAATATTGAATGTTGAGATGTCCAAATCTCTCATGCCACAAAACATTGGTATTACCCTCTGCAACTAATGTATCTAAGTTGATTGTGGAAGGGTCAACAAGCTTATAAAAGCCACCTTGCCCAACGCCTAAGGAAGCTACCAAGTCCAATTTTACATCAAACCCAATACATTTCTTCCTAGAGAAATTCACAATTATGTTGGGATCTTCGATTAACTAACTAATAAATATTATATTTTTCTTCATTCTAGAAACATCTCTCGGCTTTTCTTGACTCCGCCATTCTACACTCTTGTTTCCGTTGTAGCCCTTTCTTCTCATTCTTCTTTCCTTTCTCTTCTCTCTTTTCTTGTTGGAGGGACCCTTTCGGGTCTTCCTATTGGCTCTCTTGGCATTGTACTGTACAGTCCCATTGACCTACTTTTGTGGTCATTTGTTGGACATTAATATTATTATCTTATCTTATCTCATATTCCGATGATGATTTTTTTTTTTTTAAATCGTCAATACTAATACCATGCAAACATCTCCTATCTCTTCTACAACATGTGTTCGCTCATCGGAGTAATGTAATTAAATTAGAACAATTTGTATTTACAATAAATTTTACATACCAATCTTTCTAACACGCGAAATGTTTGGATAATGCTCTAGAATCAAATAACCAACAACTATTAGCACTATCATTCGAGCGTGATGCCATTATTTTTATTTTTCACTATGGTTGCTAACAAAAATGTTGCATTTCAAACTTCAAAGACGCATCTGCAAATAGTTTCTAGGTCTTGAAGTCTAGTTGAAATTGTTGTCTTTTTTTTGGCATTGCTTTGGCTTTCACTTTTCATTCTTTTGTGAATATACATAGCGAGATCAAAACTTCAATGCAAAATCCCAAATGGTCTTTTATCTTCCACTTGCCCATCCCCTCCTCACAATCCTTGATTCTCCGCCATTGTTTTGGCTTCTCTTGGTCTATCTGACCTCAAATTGATTATCCATCATTGTTTTGGTTTTTCATGTTCTTTATGACCTCAAAAATCGATTCTCCTTTTACTATTCACAAAAATAGGTCTTCCTTTGCAACTATTTGTGTCTTCCTCGAATACACATCATGCCCTAGCATTTTGATCCGTTGTCTACTTTTTACATCATTACTCTCCTAGTTTGTTTGCAAGTATTGGAACTAAACTTACAAAAATAAATCAAAGGCAAGTTCTTTACAAACTAGAAAGATTGATCGTGATTACCTAACAAAACATGATTGTGTGTTCTACCCAAGGAAATCACCATGAAATCGCATCATTCTATATATTGTCATCTTCCTTCAAAATGGCATTTTTGTCTTCATTCTTCTAGCATCTGCAACTCACATCCTCTTCACAATTTATAGTTCCTACCCCAGGTGATCTTCCTAGGGCTTCCTCAAACCGCTTACCTCTTCTTTGTTTGTACCCTTCTTAGGGCTTCCTTAAACACCTGCAACTTGCTATTCATACGCTTTTAGGGCTTCCTCAAACCGTTGGCTTTGATACCAATGTTAGTAAATATGAGAGAGAGAATGAAGAGAAAGAAAAAGGCAAACAACACACTAAAATCTCATGTGTGTTTGTCTTTTATTAAGCATAAAGTAGTTACATATAGTTGAGGAAGTTTATAACTTAACATTAGTTAAATACCACCCTAAAAGGCTAAACTAGAGACTACTCCTAGTTTGTCAAAAAATCTTACAAATAAAATGAGACCAAGAGGTTAGTCATTACATTCGCAATTCGCTACCTAAGAGGGGTGTGAGTGAAGAGAGATATCGCCATAATCAACCAATTGTGAATGCAATGATGACAAATCTCAATGTTTATGGTGCAAGCGTGATATACCGGATTCTTCACCATCTATAATACACCTTGATTGTCACGAGAAAATGGAAAGTGGGGCAAGTATAGTCTCGAGGAAGTTGATGATCAATCAAAATCTGACATAGCCAAATTGCTTCAAAACTAGCACTAATAGCTTTCTTATACTTTGTTTCAGAGTGTAAGATATAGCCACAATGTGTTGAAGCTTGTCTCGCCATGATCTGACTCCTAACCAAAGGTAAAACTATACCTAGTGGTAGACCTATAAGAATATTGAGTCACTATTAATTATGTATCAAGTGATGAACATTTGTAACCACTTCAACCATTTTGTAACTATATCTTGCGCAGTAAAATGATGGTCACACAACTTACAAAGTGTACATTTCGGTTTCTCTTCATTACTTTTGTGTTCACATCTTCTAACATTGGCATTAAAGCCATTGATTCTCGAAGGGCTCGGCGTTTGAGGCAACTCTTGGAACGGACAGCAAGGAAGAAGACTGTCTGAGATGTTTGAGGAAGCCCACAATCATGGTTGTTGCAGGAGAATCATTTTTACGTTTAAAGAGGATTTCCAAAGAGAAATTGAATTTAACCAACCACCATTGGAGTAGGGCACATTATGAGTACATTGCGTCAAGCTTCTTCAAGTTGGAAAACCACGATTTTTGAAGCAAGTTTTGAAGTTAGGGCATGCATTAAAAAATTGTGAATATCAATTACGAATATAGTCACAAATTACGGGGGTTTTGGAATCATTTCGACCTTAAAAGAGGTCATTGGGGCATGGGAAAATACAAACTCGAAGGGCACTCAATTTCTACAATAAATGCCACAAAACCAAAATGAAATCTAGAGAATTTAGAGGCGAAAATACAGTCTGAAAATATGGCAAGAAAGACACAATTTGAAATTCCCGAGTTCTAAATAACGAGAAAGAGGGGCACAAAACAAAGGGCACGAATTTTTCTGCAAAGGAAAGATCAAAGACAAACCAAAAGCATGAAAAATTCGCTGATGAATAATATATATTTTAAAGGCATCCCACACTTTGAAGACAGGAAGGGATCGAGTGTAAATGAAGCTCAACATGAATGGTTGTCCAGTTAGTTTGGGAGTTTGTGGATCTTGCAAATTATACCCTTACGAGGGTCATGAGACAACTTGATGGAGCACTGTGAATATTGTTGAATATGTATGGTTGTCCAATAATTCAAGAGGTTCGTAATGAGGTTCGTAATTCAAGAGTTTGAGGAGGTAGAATCCGAGGATTCAACTCGGGAACTACAACTTTACGAGGGTTACGAGGAAACTTGATGGAGTTCTACTTGATCAAAGAATTGTTTTCAAAGAGAAGACTTTTGAAAAATGTGTGACTCTATTTAACTTTGTTATTTTAATCTTTTGTCAATATGTTTGTTTTTACTTTCTATAGTGTAATCCTTAAGAGGGGGTATAAGAATATAAGGCTTATAGTTTATTATTAAGTCACTATTAGTTATGTATTAACTAATGAACAATTGTAACCACTTCAACCATTTTGTAACTATTTCTTGCATGATAAAATGACGAAGACACAACTTACAAAGTGTGTGTTCCAGTTTCTCTTCATTACTTCTTTGTTCACATCTTCTAACACCTCTGAGTATCTATTGATCCTCCCTATTTAGAGTTTGTGTATCCAATCAATCTAAAGTATGTTGTCCTCTAATATAGGATGCCAAAGTCAAGAGTTCCTTTGACATATCGCAAAACTCGTTTTTCTATTGTCCAATGTATGAGTTTCGGTTGAGACAAGAACCAAAAAAGATAGCTAACAACACAACATAGATGCGATCATGTCCACGTAAGATATATCAAGCTACCCACCAATTGGCTGCATGAGTGTAATTTGTCAACTAAACTGAGCTATGAAAATGAGGTGGTCATGTTGTCGCGTATTCTACACCTAAGCAATAGTCTAAGAGGCCTACTTTCACAATATTCAATATCAGCATACCTACAGGGAAGGAAACAAAGTCGCGGACCAATTAGCTAATCTGGGAGTAACTATTGAAAAACAACAGGTTTGGATTGGGAACTTTCCTGAGCCTCTTCTCAAGGCAATAACAAATGATCGTCCTAAAAATGACTAGTAAGAAGTTGTTTAAGTTAGACACTCTTTTTTGCTTTAGTGGGTGTCAGCACTATCATTTCATATACCTTTCCCACCATCGTCGAAGAATGCATTTATTGTGATATTATTACGATTTATTGTAATGATGGGATTCGTGCGTGGGAAGGAGAGATCTTGGTAATAATTCTCACGAAGGGAATTTCTAATCATAAAAAGCTCGGTCAGATTTCTAGTTGTACGTGATAGGGACGGAGAGAGGCAAATTAAAAAGCCACGCTTGAATTATTATTTTCCCAATTTGGAATTTCTAAACATTTCGGCTCTGTGCGTCATGGGTGGCTCTTTGGTTAGCGTGGAACTTGCTAACTGTGATGAATTGAAAAAGGACCTAGATGTATGGAATTTACTGCAGGAGAAAGGAGTCACTCCTTTCATTGAACGACTATCGGGTCACTTTGTCATCGTTTCCAGCAGCATTCTAGCATCGTGGAAGAAGGGCAAAGTGAAAGTGGGGAAGACCTAAGTTTGAAATATCAATGAAACTATCGCTACCGCCACGGGTCTCCCTGCTGATGGGGATATTTATTTTAAGCACTCCCTCAAAGCTGAGATGGGGGCTTTTTTGAAGAATAGAGAACGGGTCACCAAATACCAATCGAGATATGAGCGCGCCTCTCTGCCTCCACCATGGGACAGAGTCGCCGAACAGATAATGCGCTACTTCACGCTCGAGGGGAGATATAAATTGGTCTACGGCCCTCAGATTTTCCTTCTAGCCCATTTCCGCAACGAAATCAAGGTAAATTTGGTGAATTTCTTATTTCAGTCCCTTGACCTTTCCATCAAACAAGCCCGTGTCGGTGAAAGCCCTCTTCTTCACCAAGGGCTTCTGTATCTTTTGTTTAAAAATGTTGCGTTGACAATGCTGCTTTGGCCCGCTTTCCTACTATGACTAGTTTGGCCCGTCGTCACGCCCATTCGCCACCCCCTGTTCCCTCCTCCCACCACCTCCACGGATCGTCTCAAACTTCCGCCTACCTCCAACTTGGAGGTGGTTGTCATGAGCCACCGAGATGCCACCTTGTCTCCACCTCGGTCTTCCCCACCCCGCCCGATGCTTCTCCCTTGGTGGCGACGGACAAAACACCTCCTGCCCTTTCCCCTACTCGCATCTTTGAAATGGATGTGTTGAGCCCTAGTGGCGACAATGTAATTCCCAATGTTCTCCTTTATCGTCCAATGTTTATTCAGAGTCCCTGTCCCTTCTCATCCAAATCCACCTATTGACTCTCTCTTGTTGTTGCGGAGTAGGAAAACTTTGTTGGTGTTACTAATGAGGACAAGGTGGAATATGAAAACGTTGTTGATGAAGCTACTGAAGATGTTATGGAGTTTTTGGGTGATGGTGTTGGTGATGTTCTTTATGGAGGAACACATTGATTTGTGTGGCTAAGGATGAGGTAGTTATCGACACTACTGAGATTCTCCAGTGTGCTTTAGAAAATTAATAGAACCTTCACAGTCGTCCAAAAACTAGAAGGGTTACCTGTTCGACAAAACTTGGGAGCATCTCCGAATGGTCATGTAAGGATCTCATTACCTTGGTTGAAGCAATGACTAACAAAAAACAAGATGCTGCTACTTATGAAGCAATTAAAGTTCTTAAGAATATGTTAGATATGTAACCCCTACGTGGGTTTTGCTCTTTTGGATTTTGGTACTTTTTGACTTTTGTCATCGTGCAGTATGTTTTTAGATGTTATATCTGGCCATGTGGGCCTTTTGTAAAAGAATGTGGATCCTTTCAACACCCTCACCGTTTACCAATTTCCAAACAATAGTGTAAGAGGTTTAGATCAATCTTGTGACAAGGAGGATATAAATCAATATGACTCATTGAATTGCAGTACTCTCGTTGCCTATGATGGCAAGATCGTCAACATAAACAGTAAATATCGCAACGTCATCGCCATCACTTTTGACATGAGGACTCGGATTAAAAAGACTCCTCTTGAACCCACAATTGTGTAGATGTTGATCAATCTTACTATACCGAGGCTCATGGAGCCTACTTAAGTTTGTACAAAGACTTAATCAACCTGCAAAACGGATGATCATGACCATGAAACCGAAAACCTTAAGGATTCGGGAAGGTGTGCTCTTTACATCTATCTAAAATACCTTTCGACCAAATTGAGTTATGGAAATAAGCAACCACAATGTCACCATCTTTGCAATATGAGTACAAGTCTCCTCTTAGTCCTGTTCTTCCCTATTCATAAAAGCCTTTCACAATGAGATGAGTCTTGTACTTGTCCAAAAGACCATCAACTTTGCATTTCACCTTGTACACCCATTTGCATCCAATGGGTTGTTTACTGTAATGTCTCTTTCTAGGGCTGAAACTGAAAATAAGGGTTTGGGCTCAAACCCAAATGAGAGAAATCAGATTTTGGAATAGCAACTCTGAAACCCTAGCAACGAACTGAAAACCACACTTTTAGGGCATCACACACCCTTCAAACCAGCTGAAAATTAGTAAATAAATCCTCCTATGGCAGCAAACTGTAATGGCACTTAATGGCATCAATTCTCATGCAATAACAAGATGAAAATGACATAGAATGCTTCCAAATATTTTATCCAACCATGAAGATATTTATCCAGCCAATATACTTCAAAATAAATGAGAAACAAGAGATAAATCACAGCTATAATTAATTAAATAATCAGCAGAAGTACAACTCACATTAAGGGCTGGAAATGATGATTCCAAAACCCCAAAAATACCAATGAAATGAGAAATCAACCTTATAAATTATGAGGGAAGTGAAGAACAGCTCCAATGACCCAAATGTGCCCTAGAAGGCACTAAACCCTTCCTCCACCCAAGTCACTACCCTAGGAGAGGGTGCAAAATAAATGTAGAAACCTTAGTAGCTCTTCCTCCTTCAAACCCTAGCTGCAAACCAGCAACATCACCTTCTTTGAAGCCCTTAGGAACCACCAATTGGAGAGTTTTGTTCTCCAACTTGAACAAGGAAGGGTTTCGTCCTCCTTGTGTGCCATACCAAAGGATTTTCGCCCTTTAGTAGAATGGAATTTAACATCAGCCCAAAAACCAAGTATAAAATTAGAATAAGATGCATGCCCAAAATGAGTCTAAGCGACCCTTATATATCTTCTTGGTGGTGCCAAAGGTCAATTAGGGAGTCTTTCCCAAGACCAACCTCTTAAGGATGATTGCTTTAATCTTTTAACTTGTCTTTTCACCTCTCCAACCCAGCCGACCTACCTCATAAGAGAAACCAGAAAAGAAAAAGGTAAATGCTCACAAAAAAGGCTAAAAACCGCAACAAACACTTCCCTTGTTCACCTTCTTTTGGCCCATGGGAAGTGGAATAGGCTAGAAGTCTTCAAAATGAATTAGTTCGAAAAAAGGGAACATTACATTTACTTGGAGGTGATTCCATCAACTTCAAATTTTTCTTCATTAAGGCGTCATATTTTCCTTGCATGGCAGCCTCCCATTCGGTTTGCCTCTTTGCTTCAAAATATTGTCTTCATCGAAGCAAGAGCAAAATAAACATAATCTATTAAACTAACAATCTTCTTTTTTAATCTTTGTGCTCATGCATCTGATAGAGGAATTTCATCCTCCCGCACATCTTGTGTAGTGGAGTAAAACCACCTACATCTCGCACTATGCCCGAGAACCCCGTGGTGATTTTATCTCAATCATTGTTGATCACCTTAGGTTGGTGTCATTAATAGACCAGTGCATTAGCCATGGGTGTCGTGGGCTATTGTACTAGAATCTGTGAAGGAGTACAATATGAACTAGATTCCTCATCTTTCAAAGGAACCATAACAATAGATTTAGGTACCTCTGGAGATTGTCATGGTTGGTTACAAACAAATAAGGATTTTGACTCCTCCAAATCAACATCTCGACTAATGATTATTTTGTTGGCGGAAATAAGTCTATAGGTCTTAGATTGTAACAATATTGAAGGAAGCATTATCTTGTACTCTTGGTAGCTGGTTTGTACCCAATTATATCAGGAACCAAAATATATGCAACATAACCAAAAACACAAAAAGTTGTTACCTTTGGTTCGATTCTCGAAAAAGATTCCTCGGGTGTGACATATTGTAAAGTTTTAAAAGGACTCTTATTCAGGATATACACCATCATATTTACTACTCCCAAGTATTTATGCACGGCACGCCTATATTGTGCATTATGCACCAAGCCATCTTGTCATGCCCATTTTCACCCTGTTCCTCTAGACATTCCTATGTAGTTGCTTTTAATATTTTGGGACCTTTATTATCTGACACTAGATGTTTGGTTAGCACTTTTGATGTGGTTCATGTTCGCACTATGATGCATATGTTGTTTTGAACTATGTTATTTCTTATCGTTGTGATTGGACCATGATGATGTTACTTAGCATAGTAATGTGGATTACGTCTCTTGCATCATTGTGATTGTGTCAAATGATACCGATGACTTCCCATTGCATACTAGTCTTAATTATGATGATTATTATCACATATGACGTAGATAAACATATGTGACAAATGAGTGTTATGTTGGAAATATTGTCATTGATGTCAAAGGGGTTGTTGATGTCACAAGAGAATGCACGGAATAGGAGTCATTGATGTCAAAAGAGAATGCACAGCGATCAGATTTAATATAATAACAGTGAATGTAATGGTCATTAAAAGGAGAATGCACAGCGATCAGATTTAATATAATAACAAAGTGAATGTAATGGTCATTAAAAGGAGAATGCACAGCGATCAGATTTAATACAATAACAGTGAATGTAAAAGGAGAATGTACAGCAATTACAGTGATCAGATTTAATATACAGTGATCAGTGATCAGATTTAATATAACTGTGAATATAATGTACAGCAATCACATTGTAGAGCAGCGATTCATCTATTAAAGGGCAGCTATTTATTTAAGGGACAGCATTTAATTAGAAGGCCCAAGAGAAATATTTTTAGGCCCCCATTTTGGTGCTCATGTTTGGGACAAGTCGTCCAAGTTAAAAAGAATTCATTTTGGCGCCCAAGGATTTTTAAAATGAAGGGTCACCTCTTTTTAAAAAGATGTGTCCATTGAAAAGTCATATCCCTCCGTGAAGAGGTATCAAGGGGCTATAAAAGATAGATGAGAGGATGAAGAAAGGCAAGCAAGAGAAATGAATTTGATACATCATTGAAAAATAAGAAGTGTGAGTGAAGAGCAGATTTTTACGAAGGACAAATTTTTATGAAGGACGGATATCATTGAGAGAAGAAGAAGAGAAGCGGAATAGCCATCATCTAGTTGAAGAAGCAACTACAGAAGGTGGAAGTTTATATTGTTGAGGTCGGTGCCTCACAAAATTGGGGATTGGTGTCTCCAGTGGGTTGGTGCTCACGAATTGGCTGAGTTGGTGCTTGGCTTGAGGGATTGGTGTCTCCAGTAGGTTGGTGCCTACGAACATTTGTAAAACATTGAATTTTGGGCTGGATTTGGACGGTAGATCCAAGCAATCTTATTTTGTGGTTTTTCCCAAGAGAGGGTTTTCCACGTAAATCTGGTGTTGCATTGTGTTATGTTATTTGAATGCCTTTGAATGCTTTATTTGTGGATATAAGTTTTAATAAGTAAAAGTTTATCTTATATTGATTCACCCCCACCTCTTAGTATAAGTGTGTGCTTAACATCTAATGGATGAAATAACGTAGATGATGATGTGTATTGATTTTGATTGTGTTTCTTGAAATTAGAGAAATAAAATGTGTTTAAATTTGTGATATGTTTAGTTGATGCTATTGCGATTTCGAGCATATATGATGCTTGAGTGTGCAGGGAAACGGTATTTGGCATGCTTCTAATCGTCCACAATTTGGAGAGGCAAAGACCAATCCATTAGTAAATTACACAAACACCTGGGTCATAGGATGTGTTGCGTGGCTTCATTACCTACAGTCCTTAATCGTCCTTTTCTAGCTTCCTTGTCATCTTTTAAAGTGACTTAATACATGAATCAGTCCCTTTGTGATTTTGTAAGGGTTTTTGTGTTAAGTGTTGCTTTTTATGTGTAGTTACATCCTTGTCCACCTTGAACAATAAGGAAAATCCGGATTTGTGTTTAGCAGTTGTTTTAGAGTTGAGTTTGGGGCAAGATATCTATGTTTTTCACCCCCAAACTTGGCTCTAGTCACTACCCATAGGTTAGTTGTCAATTTAGGAGCTTTTCACATACCATGGACCAAGAAAATCATGATTTGGAACTCTTGGAATTGTGCAAATTAACTCTAAATTTAAGGTTGCATGCAGTGTTTGAAAAGGCAGCTTTAGGAGTCGACCTTCTTGGGAATGCAGATTTGGGATGTGTGACTCATCATGTTTTCTTTTTAATCGGGGAGTAAATCATTTCCTTTTTTTCTTGAATAGTGGATTTTGCTCAAAGTTAGTAATTCTTAGAATGTTTAGGAATGAGGTGGAAATGGAGAGGGGGAAGGGAGAGCTGAGTAGGTGGCCATGTGGCTGTTTGGTGATTGATGTATGGGTTGGTTAGAATCCCTTTTATGCCTAGCTATAAGGGAGGTTAAGAGTTATGCACTTTTGGAATTTTGGGGGACTTGGAGAAGAATTTTGGACTGTGTTGAAACTTTTGAGGATAATTGTTTACTGGAATTTTTGGTGGATTTGTGCTTTAGTCTTGGACATGGGTAACAATAGGTAGGTTCATTTTTAAATTATGGTCAATGTTGTGATGTGTCATTGTGGCTGTATTGTTGCGGAGGGGGAAGATGTAAGGACCCGGGTTGTACTTTTTGTATAAGTATGAAAACTGCAATTACAAAAATGAAAGAAAATAAGTTTTGAAATATACCTCAACGGAGTCATCCACTACTTTGTAGGAGTGGAAGTAGGGATTCATTGAGGAAGTTAATGGATCACCTTGAGGTAGTCCATAACCAGAATGGATGTAGGGCCCCAAGATTTTACTTTTCTTAGGTTTTCTTAGGCCTACCATGCAAGGATACCCATTTGACATCTCACCTTAAGGATTGCTGCTAGGTTCATGCTTACATCACTATTGTTAGCTTTATATAGGATGTGACTTTGATGACCTTAATTCACAAAGGATGTTCTCTTAAATGTATTTAGAATCTTACAGGGATAATAATATCAGTTCAACGATATTAATGATTAGATGCTCTTTAAAATTCTTGCTTACTATTTTGATTATATCATAATTGCATGCTATATCAATAACAATAAGTATACCACATGCCACATCAAAATATCATAACAAAAGCTCACGCACCAGCTCAGACTTCAAGGTAACCAGTACTCTTTTTGATGGGGTAATTTATCATCCATATGGATGTTTGTTCTTTCATAAGATATTGCAGATATTTTTCAAGAAAGGAATGCTGAGAATCAAGTAGGCTGCATGATGAAGAAGGTCAAAGACCATAAGGATCAGAAGATCGGTCCTGTGAATTATACTTATAATTGGTTTCTCGTGGTGGAAATGATAATAGGAGTTGATCCACATATTCCTTTCGCTGTCCATGTTTATGCTTTATTTCTGCAGGCTAAGATTGATTTCTATGTGCTAAAATACACAAAATGTTGAAAAATCCAAGCCAAGGCATTATTAGGTTGCTAGATTATCAGATTACTGTGCATTATACTATTGTTTCTTTGAATTGTAATGATTACAGCTTTGTAAATGTAGCTGTAATTTCTAATTTTCTATACATGTAATTGTTTAATTTCTAATTTTCTATACATGTAATTATTTAATTTCCAACTCTCTTTGTTAGTCTTGTGTTTGAACTCTTGGAGTCTGTTTTATTTAGGGCCTCAATATGTTTATTGAGGGTTTGATTTCTAGAATTGGAATTTGAGGTTTAGTTCGGGGATGTTTGTTGGGTTTGAAATTTGACAGTCCACTTTGAAATTCGGAATCTATTTTTACTTACACACTTCACAAATGTCATTCTTTATAGAGAGATGTCTAATTCTAGGATTGATCCTGGAAATAGAAATGAAGGAACATCAAAATGGAGAAATATTTTGTTATACTCTGGCAATGGTTATCAACCAGATCAACTAGAAGATCCTTTGACAAGAAATGTTGACTAGGATGTCCTAACATTGTTTTTGTGAGGAGAAGAATCCTATTGAGCAAGCTTCTTACGAGGCTTTAGGAGATGGAATCATCAATGAAAATAAAAATAGTAGTGAAAGTATCAATAAAGCAATCTCACAAGGTCGCACTGATAATCAAAACCATTGAAATAACAAAAAGGAAGTCATGTGAATGGGACATGTTAAGAAATTTTTAGATTGAATAAGTTTCAAATTTTTCATTCATTGAACCAGTTGACAACAGGGCGCAAATGAGCCTCCTAAAGCATGCAGGGGCAAGATATGTAGTTAGAAACTTGGGAGACGAGAAATTGAGTCTAAAACTAGATACCATAGATAATCCTGTGAAGGTCTCTAAAGAAAATTGAAAATGGAGAGGAAAACTAAACAATGAGTTGGAAAACAATAGATGAATGTTTGGATGTTAAGTATGCCATCGAATATGAGATATACTTGCAAATTCAAGCACAGCTAATTGCTAGTGGAGGAACCATTTCAATTCTATTTGGCAAGGCAATGGAAATCAGACAATTTTAAAAGACACAACTTTGTGTAGTTTTCACAAGCTAAACAAGGGTCACCCAATGAAAGATTATCCAAAAAACATGAATTTGGTATACCACTCTCGCATGGTGTGAACAGGTCACTAGTTTCAATTTGTCTGACCAGCTTCTCCACAAGATTGGGAATATCTTTTTGTCCTGTCGACGACACTCGCCAATAACTAACTTGGAGAGTGCACTACTCCAAGATAACAAGGACTCTGAAGTGAGCAACACTTTGTCTTCACTCCAAGAAAACTTTATTTAACCTCATATATGCAAAGACATCGAGCACTGTATCAAATCATGCATTCCTTGCTAGATCGCCGGGCTTGGGCTCTATACACAATTGATGGTTCCATCTCTCTCAACGTAGATTTCTTGTCCAGAGTGTATATGACTAAGCACTAGCATGTCTCGGTGTTTTTGGCAGTGGATAGGTTTTCCAAGATGGTCATCGTGGTTGCTTGCAAGAAAAGTGTTAGCATGCCAAACTCAATGTGCCCATTTATCAACCATGTGTGGGTACATTTCAGACTTCCCACATCTATCGTGTCTGATCGTAATCCAAGTTTTGTCAATCATTTTGGTCACACTTGTGGGAGATTTTGGATATTCTACTGGACCGAAATACAACATACCACCCTCAAGCAGATGGGCAAATGGAAATGGTCAATTGAAAGTCTGTCCATTTGTTACGCAAGTACGATAGTGAGCATCCATGCAAATTGGATTAGAACTTTCCCTTCATTCAGCATGCCTACAACAAAGCTTTGCATAATCTAAAGGGCGCAGTCCATTTCATAAATGTCATGTGTTTCAGCCAGCTGCACCCTTGACATCACATGCTCACAAGCATGCAAAAGCCCACACAACAGAAAGTAGATGACAAGGAAAAGAAGTTCCTACAGCTCATCCAATAAGAGTGCATCAGCAAGCTCAGAAAAATTTAGCATTCAAACATCGTAAGTATAAAGAGCACCACGATGTGCATCACACACCTCACATCTCATATATTCAAGGCAGGTTATAAGGTGTGGTTGCATCTACAAAAAGAGAGCTACAACGGTACACACTAGTGACTCTACACTACGGTCGTTACACCATACTATGCATGATTAAGGAGAATGCCTTCATCCTTGATCTACTGTCATACTTAAGAGTTCATCCAGATCAATGTGGAACTCCCAAAGCCATCAACAAAGCAACAACTCAACATCCTTCAAACTTGGATCCTGAGCATCTGGAAACAACGCTAAAAATTCAGTTCATTGAGACTATGACTACATACCCAAGATTGCACACATTAGTTTTTCAGAGTTGTCAAGGTTAGTAACTTCAGTTTAGTTTTTGTAGCAAACTGAAGACGCGATGGGGGCCATTTCTTTTGAAGAAAGGGTGAATGATCCAAGCAAAACCTTGGTTGTTTACCCTCTGACCTTGGTTGAGAGAAGACCTGTGTAGACTGATGCTAAGCAAGCGGCGTCAAACACCAATGCCAACCATCTTACAAACTAGCACTCCATTACACTTTTAGCCGATGCTCCACCTAATTGGAACTCCAAAGATCGGTGCACAAACCAAAAGGCATTAGCAGAAGTCAGGACCAGCGCCAACTATTGAGCTAGTTGGCGCCACACTAGTGATGCTGGAGCATCATGAACATTTTGTATAAATCGTGTAAATATGTCTTCAAGAAGTAGAATAAGACTCTTAGGAGTCAGTAGAGAGTCAAATAGGTCTATGGGAGTTAAAAGTAATTTTCCCTCCATTTGTGTAGTTCGAAAGTTTTGAATTTCTAATACTAAGTCATAAGGAAATAAACATTTGTAAAGGAGTCAAATGGTCATGAGGTATTATTGTGTTGTAATTGTAAATTCAACTCCATGTAATTATGACTCACCTCATGGAACCTTCTTTCTTATCTAGCCAACGTAGGAGAAGGTGAAAATTAGTTTATCCCATGATTTGAGGCAAGATTGTTGAGATTGCAAAGATAAGGAAAAGTCAGCTTGAGGTTGTTAAAACTGAATTACCCTTGGGAAAAGTCCAATAAGTTATAAAAATATGGAGGAGTAGTTAGTAAAATATAGAGAACAGCAGGTAAGAGATAGATTAGGAAGATAATAATTGTAATCAAGGAAAGAGCTATGATGGCTCCAAAAACCTGTATGAAAGTCAAGAAGATTATGAAATACAGATAAGTATTTGTTCCAATATGTACTCTTGTCATTTTGAGTCTTAAACTAGACAGGTGGTGTTATTAAAAGTTGATGTTGCATTTGCTCCTGGTTCAAAACAGGTTCCTTGTGTTAATGATAGACTAGTTTTGGATGAAAGTTGATTGGGTTGATTCCATAATTGAATGCATGTGAGTTGCATATAACTACAGAGACATGAGAAATTGTATGAAGTAAAGTATGCAGGTTTGATGATAAAATACAGTCAATAGAGAATTTCAATGCAAGCTTGATTGTAAGGATACATTCTCAAGACTGTCTGCCCTGTTAAATTGCCAAGGAGGAAATAAAGGGAATCTGTTGTAAGTTCTTATTTGTTTAAGTTTATTTGGTGATGATTGATGTGTATCAAGAGGGAAGTAAACTGATTTGTGGTGGGAGTTTCCAAATTTTGTATACTTACCTCAAACATGACTGTGCTTTGTTCAAATTCCATGTAAGTCAATACAAAAGCTTATTGTGTAGGCTCATACAAACATCCTCAGGCCTAGATCAATGAAAGGAAAAGATGCATAGGACCAAGACAGAGCTCACCGAAGTGGTTTTATGATTTGAAAAGGAAAACAAAAGAAAATAACACCTAATTCTTCCCTATCGAGTTCAGAGGAAACATAACCTAGGGTTTAGACCAAAAACGCTATATCTTTGCCACGAGAAAAGAGTTCGGGCTGAAATTTGGAGCATATCATCTAGAGATAGTGCTTTCCATGTTGGAAAATGTTTCATAGTGTTTCTTGCTCGCAGAAGAGAGATTTTTACGACAGTTTTGAGGGGACAGTTAAAAATCCGCTATAGGCCTGATTGGAAAAAAACTGGGAAAAATAGGTAAACGGTTGAGTGCTAAAATTTGGTGGGCTTCTAAAACACGATAAAGAGTATCTGAAAATGTTTTTAGTTTTCTGAGAAATTTCATATTTTGCATTTTATGGCCAAAACTCTGTCATTTTCTGATTTTTGGGCCTAATTGAGATTAGATCAAGGGTGAACTGGGTAAATCTCCCCAAGAATTTGTCTATAAGCTTTCGTCATCAGATGTAACTTCTAAATGTGTGTCTAAAATGTTTAGATCCAAGTTTGATACCCTTTATATCAAAATTTAACCTCAATTTTCCTTCCAGGCAGGGCTACTATGACAAGATGGCAGAGTTTGAGTATTTTGGATAAGAACTTTATATGAAAGGTAATAGTTTCTTTCATTGTTTTGAGAAATGGATTTATAGATGTCTGAGGACCATATAAATTGAATGTTTGACTCCAATTGAGGAGTTTAGATACTTTGATATAGATTAACCATCATTGTATGAAAGCATTCTTAAGTCAAAGATTACTATATAAAGCAGCGGTAAGTTACATAAAGTGCTTGAGTGATTTGGGTATCATTGTGGTAATCTGTACATCAACTTCGGTATCAGAGCATAGGAGCTCTTTAAAAGGAAATTTTGGTACTTGCTAATCAGTTCTTGCAGAGATTAAGAGCTTTTGTGGAGTTGCAAGTTATGGAGATTAAACTTGCAAGAGGCAAAGGTAACAAAAGTTGTAGAAAGTTTGTTTTTAAGCTCTTTAAGAACTGATTTTGTTTCAGTGATCAGTTGCAGGGGTTGCAAAAGGAAGTAGTTCAAGGCAGTCAAGCCATTGAGGCTTAAGAAGAAAGTGAAAGCCAAGAAGGCTTGAAAGGATAGTGAAGAGCTTGTGAAGCTCGAGAGAGAGAGAGAGAGAGAGAAGAGCGTAGTGATTGCTCTAGAAAAATATCCAAGGTAAAGAACAAGCTTGGATAGTTTACCAAAAGACTGAGGTGAAATAGACTCAGGTGAGGTAAGATGGAGTTTGAGAGAATGAGGAGAATGATGAACTGCCTAGGAGAAACAAGAACCAGAAAAGAGAGGAACAAGAGAGGGAAATGAGAAGAAAACAAAGGGAGGAAGAGTTCCACACAGAAGTGGAGGAGATTAAACAAAATATAACCGTGATGGAACTCATCATAGAGAATATGCAAAACCCATAGAATGGATGGGTAATGAGGAAGAAGCAAATCAGATGGCCAGTTAAGTTAAAAGCAAAAAGAAGAAAGAAGACCAAGAAGTTGCTATGCAAGCAACTTAAGAAGGAGCTAAGAAAGCTCAATATGAAAATGCAGAGGGAAGAAGATACTCAACAGGAATATTGGCCTCAAGTTTTTATATCTGACCTTACTTTTGATGTTTGAGTACACGTACACAAGTGGTAGAGGAACATAAAGTCTTTGAGCCAATACATAGGTTTATAACTGAAGAAGATGATGGAGAGAAGGCTAAATGCATAGCCTTAATCCTTGAAGATCTCCTGAAGGATATAAAAGACCTTGAACAGCAGATTGCAAGTGATGGAGATTTGCTAGATGAGCAACAAAACTATATGTTTATTTATCAAAGTGAAGAGCAGCTGTTAGAAGAGATGGCAGCCTTGGAGCATGCCATAAACCATGCAGGAGAGGAAAAATGTTGTCCAAAAACAGCAATTGAGGAGATAGAAAGTTGGTGTGAAGTAGTAATGAACATCACAGAACATTGTGAAGAAGAGATCATACTTGAGCAGAAAGTATGGATGGTTCAAAATTTTGGAGAGACCCAAGGGTCTCAAATTTTTGCTTCTAATTTTGTTTTGGATAGTGTATGTATAGGTTTGGTTGAGAAAGAGATGAAGTACATGAAGAAGAGAGCCCTTCTAAGAGCTCAAGATTAAAGAAGTGAGGTTGATATCCACACTCAAGAGGATAAGCATGTCAAGAAGAAAATTGCAGAAAAGAGGAGGCAACAAACCATTTCTTGGAGGGAGAAGACAGCAAGCAAGAAGAGACACAAGTGTGGGAGTAAGGAACATGCACACTTGTATGAGAGATTGAGCCAAGAAGACAATTTCTAAAATAAGTTTCAATTATGATTGGGCATATTAAAGAAGCTCATGAGCAGGAGCTCATGAAGTATTTTGAGCCTAGGATTCTAATGCAGGAGCATCATGAACATTTTGTATAAATCATGTAAATATGTCTTCAAGAAGTAGAAGAAGACCCTTCAGTAGAGAGACAAATAGGTCTATAGAAGTTAACAGTCATTTTCCCTCCATTTGTGTAGTTTGAAAGTTTTAAATTTTTAATAAAAAGTCATAAGGAAATAAGCATTTGTAAAGGAGTCAAATGGTCATGAGGTATTATTGTGTTGTAATTGTAAATTCAACTCCATGTAATTATGAATCACTTCATGGAACCTTCTTTCTTATCTAGCCAACATCGGAGAAGGCGAAAACTAGTTTATCCCATGATTTGAAGCAAGATAGTTGAGATTGCAAAGATAAGGAAAAGTCAGCTTGAGGTTGCTAGAACCGAATTATCCTTGGGAAAAGTCCAATACGTAATAAAAATATCGAGAAGTAGTTAGTAATATATAGAGAACAGCAGGTAAGAGATAGATTAGGAAGATAATGATTGTAATCAAGGAAAGAGTAATGATGGCTCCAAAATACCTGTATGAAGGTCAAGAAGATTATGAAATACAGATAAGTATTTGCTCCAATATGTACTCTTGTCATTTTGAGTCTTAAACTAGACAGGTGGTGTTATTAAAAGTTGACGTTGCATTTGATCATTGTTCAAATAGGTTCCTTGTGTTATTGATAGACTAGTTTTGGATGAAAGTTGATTGGGTTGATTCCATAATTGACTGCATGTGAGTTGCATATAACTACAGAGACGAGAAATTATATGAAGTAAAGAATGCAGGTAGGATGATAAGATACAGTCAATAAAGAGTTTCAATGCAAGCTTGATTGTAAGGATACATTCTCAAGACTGTCTGCCCCCTATGTTACCAGGGTTCGTCCCTCTGCCCCCGTACCCTGCCTGATACGTATCCGGTACGGATACGGGTACAGATAACGTCTCGGGTACATCACGGCAGTGCGTTTCGGCATACCCGGGACGTATCCCAAGCGTATCCATAGGTTTGGACACCAAAAGCTTTTAAAAAAATTATTATTATTTTGACTTGGTCAATGACCAAAAAATGAATAGTAATTAATTATTAGATTAATATTAATATTTTATTTAATACTAGTTATTATATTATTTATACATATTAATACTTCTATAATTTTATATATTTTACAATTAATTAATTAATACTATCATTATCCCTAGGTTATTAATAACTTAGTATATTATAGGTATACCAGACTATATTATATTAAGAATAGTTATAGTTTATTAGGTTGTAACATCTACTAATATTATAATAATATTAATATATATAATTAGTTATATATATTAACTATATACTAATTATATAATATAAGTATATATATATATATGTAGAGTTAATAATAACTATATATATTATTATTATAGTAATAATTAAGTAATTATTATATAGTTATAATACTAAGTATAATTAACTAATATAGTAAGTTAATTTAGTATATATAGTAACTATTATACTAAATCAATATTAGTATTAATATTACAAGTAGGCTAATCATCTTTTTTTGTATTCATGTTGACATGATATTCGATGACTTATCATATGTATCGCAGCCACATGATCAATGAAAATGTAAAGTCTTAAGTATATTGAATATTTTGAACATTGATCCTACTATAATTTTCAAGTATATGTATATTGAATATTGGACTAAAAATGAGTAAAATGAGTATATATATATATATATATATATATATATTAATTTTAAATATATATGTACGGACATATCCAAGATGTATCGTACCCAAGGGTTTTTTAAAATTGACGTACCTGCGTATCGAACCCGTACCCATTACCCGTATCGTAGCAACATAGGTCTGCCCTGTTAAATTGCCAAGGAGGAAATAAGGGGAATCTGTTGTAAGTTCTTATTTGTTTAAGTTTATTTGGTGATGATTGATGTGTATCAAGAGGGAAATAAACTAATTTGTGGTGGGAGTTCCCAAATTTTGTATACTTACCTCGAACATGACTGTGCTTTGTTCGAATTCCATATAAGTCAATACAAAAGCTTATTGTGTAGGCTCATACAAACATCCTCAAGCCTATATCAATGAAAGGAAAAGATGCATAGGACCAAGACAGAGTTCACTGAAGTGGTTTTATGATTTGAAAAGGCAAACAAAAGAAAATAACACCTAATTCTTCCCTATCGGGTTCACAGGAAACATAATCTAGGATTTAGACCAAAAACACTATATCTTTGCCACAAGAAAAGAGTGAAGGGCTGAAATTTGGAACATATCATCTAGAGATAGTACTTTCCATGTTGCAAAAGGTTTCATAGTGTTTTTAGGTCGCAGAAGAGAGATTTGTATGACAGTTTTCAGGGGACAGTTAGAAATCCACAATAGGCCTAATAAAAAATGCAAAGTGAACTGGGAAAATAGGTAAATGGTTGAGTTCTAAAATTTGGTGGGCTTCTAAAACACGATAAGGGTATCTGAAAATGTTTTTAGTGTTCTGAGAAACTTCATATTTTGCATTTTATGGCCAAAACGCAGTCATTTTCTGATTTTGGGCCTAATTGAGATTAGATCAAGGGTAAACTAGGTAAATCTCCCAAAGAATTTGTCTATAAACTTTTGTCATCACATGTAACTTCAAAATGGGTGTTTAAAAATGTTTAGATCCAAGTTTGATACCCTTTATATCAAAATTTAACCTCAATTTTCCTTCCAGGCAGAGCTACTAGGACAAGAAGGCATAGTTTGAGTATTTTGGATAAGAGCTTTATATGAAAGGTAATAGTTTCTTTCATTGTTTTGAGAAATAGATTTGCAGATGTCTGAGGACCATGTAAATTGAATGTTTGACTCCAATTGAGGAGTTTAGATACTTTGATATAGATTAGCCATCATTGTATGAATGCATTCTCAAGTCAAAGATTACCATACAAAGTAGCGGTAAGTTACATACAGTGCTTGAGTGATTTGGGTATCATTGTGGTAATTTGTACATCAACTTGTCGATGTTAAATCATAGCCAGCTAGCATGAAACACACACCAAGAAGCCAAACTAACACATCAGCAGGGATGAATTGCCCACCGTTACAAAAGGAATTGTAACTCTTCTTAAAAGTAACCACTTCTTGTAATTGTATATACACTTACATTTAGCCTTTAGGTAGATAGAGGTATAGAGTGCATAATAGACGACCAGTTTCAACTAGAAGAGAAGAGAAAAGAGAGGATGGAACGAGAAAAGTGAATCAAGGAAAAAGATAAATTAAGTAGAGGGCACATCAAAGAAATACATTAAAAATATCAATTAATCAAGAAACACAAAAACTTCTAATTTAGAAGAAATTATGCCCGTGGGACGAATGTGGATCGCATAAGAGAGGAGAATGAAACAGAGGAAAGTGCATTAGAAGTTGACTCAGAAAAGATAAGGGTCGTGAAAGCCACGAGAGAGAATATTAAAAAAAGCATATATAATCGAACAAAAGGAGATTTGTACGATACTTGGGAGGAACAGAGGTGAAACACAAACTGGCTCTCAAAAATTAGAAATAGAAGATGAATTAGCAAGTAATGAAGAAGAAGCAAGAGTAGAAGTAGAGAAGAATTTAGAATTAGTAAAGTGAGTAGAAGACAATATTAGAGAAGACAAAGAAGAGAATGAAATTAG
This sequence comes from Taxus wallichiana var. yunnanensis, assembly GCA_018340775.1. Lineage (NCBI taxonomy): Eukaryota > Viridiplantae > Streptophyta > Pinopsida > Cupressales > Taxaceae > Taxus > Taxus wallichiana. Next base: position 312,065,615 of record CM031243.1, on the reverse strand, counting down.
TTATTTCGAAAATGAAGTAGTAAGAGTTAGTGATGAAGATAAAAAAAGTGGAAGAAGAAAAAGAAGATAGAGAAGAGATAAAAGAAGAAGATAATGAGAAGATTCAAAAATACATCTCTTTTCATAAGAGACCCCATTAATGAGATAAACCCCTAGATCAAAACACCATACCGCTTGGTAGATATAAAGAACAATCACGGTGAGTGAGGCAATACATATAGGCTAAGTCACAAGGTTCAAGTTCAAGTTCATGTTTGACAAGGATAAAGTTCAGTTCAAGTTCGCCATTGGTTAAGTTCAAACAAAGAAATGACTTTGAGTTTGAACAAAGAAAATTTTTATCACTTTTATTTTCCAATAAAAATAATAAATATGTCAAAGGAATTGAGGGACAGACCTTTCCATAAGTATATGTACATACACACTCATTTTACGAAATAGAGCAAAAGCATGTCAAAGACTTCCCATGTAAAAATAATTGATAAAGTTCAAGTTCATGTTTGACGGGGATAAAGTTCGATAAAGTTCAGCGTATCTTGAGTGTAACAAACCATTACACCAAAACCTCGAGGCATTAGTGAATTTGCACACCAGGATCATAACATCCCACCACGCTTCGTAGCCCGGGCCCCAGGCAAGATTTGCGCCCGTATAACAGGCCACGTCCAACCCTATATGAGCCCGGTGAACACCGCAATGCTAGCGTAGCCACCCGTGCCGGGACTCGAACATGGGCAATTGCTTCGATACCAAATGTAACAAATTGTTACACCAAAACCTTGACGCATTAGTGAATTCGCACACCAGGATCATAACATTGAGACATGTCATATAGGAGAGTAAGTGTGGAATAGTTGTAGGAAGCATAACGAAGATATCTAAGGATGAAAGGAAATCATAAGGAATTTAGAAAAGGATTTAGGAAAAGGATATCATGAAGAATTGAACAAGAATTTAGGACTTGGGTTGTATAATCACCATGTTTGAGTTACATACATTTTCATTATGCCTTTGCTTCTCTAAGACAAGGCAATCTTCAAGGTTACGTTTTTAGAAACCCAACAATACATGTAATATGGCTCCTCGGTTGGATTTCATTGGCAATTCCTTGCGATGTGTTTAGCTTTGTCACATATGTAGCATACAATAGGTTGCATTAGTTGCCTTCAAGCTTGTCTTCTAGGCTAGTATTCCCTTGATTTTGGAACCATCTTGTTGTTGGGGATTCCATCCTCCTTATCTTTACTATGGTGGAGGATTCCATCCTCTTTATCGTGGCTGCTATTGCTAGTTCTATTGTAGTGGTTGTTGAGGCATTGGAACATTCCCTTGTTGTGTAGTTGGATGTGGTTGTTGCTGGGCTTGCACAACAAAGATGTTTCTTGTAATATCATCCTTCACATATAGCAACGGTCTACAATTCTTGGCATCATGTGTTGGTGAATGGAAAAAACTACAACATGTGCACTCTGGTTCTCTTACATGCCTTTCCAGCAAATGGCATTGTGATGTGTTATTTCCTATATCCTACAAATATCAAATTATTCATTTTGGTTGTCTGGATATGCTGCTGGTCTATATCCTACTATCTTTAGGCAATCATTTCAATGATGTCCTTCTCGACCACACTCGATGCACCATATACCCAAATTTTGCTTCTTATTTTCTTGGATCTCATGCATTCTTTTTGACACAGCATCCAACTTGGCGTCTGTTTTGGCATTTTTAGACAAGCTTTTGCCCCAATCTTCAATCTTTTCTATTTTGATCATTATGGCTACTTCTGCTTTCTTTTTAAACTGCATCTAGGATATGGAAAACCAAATTCTCGTGCATAAGCCCTTTGCGCAGCATCCAACTTTATATATTCCATCAAGCTTAAGACTCGTTCAATTTATAACATCAGATAACCATATCATAATCCATCACAGATTCTCTAGCTTTTGTGTTATTTCCTTGCAATCTTGCATGGACTGGCTTTCAGATTGCTGCTTCTTGAATTCCTGCTTCAACTTACTCTAGATATCCTCTAATGTCAACATTATATCTTCAAAATTACATATATACTCCAGAGCCCGTCTCATTAAGGGTCCTATTAATTTGCAAATCCTCTTGGCATCTTCCTGGACACCTTTCAATTGTCACTCCGTGTCGCATGTCGAGAGATAATTTTTTAATCCTTTGACTGATCATACGTTGCCAATGTGATAAATGTGCGTGGTGGTAAATTATTTGCAAACTTGATGCACTCCACTCGTTGTCTACAGTTTCTTGTTCCAAAAAACTTAAAAGAGTTTTCAGTATTGTGTTGATGTTATCTACTTTATCAGGTTGTGTGTTGACTTTGGTCTACTTGTTACTGAATCCAAAAGTTATCCACAGTTCTTGCCTAAGTTTTTGTGATCTCTTATTGATTTCAAAGGTGTGGGGCGCATGTCTTCTATGGTCAGACTTCAGGGACTCCTCAACTTTTGTCTACATCCATCACTCAAGTTATCATTCCATTGTTGTGCTTCAAAGATATAACCTCCTCCTTAGTGTCTTGTAGATTCAACTACCTCCTAAAACTAAACTACTTGCATCTATCTTGTCTTCCACAATCAGTCAGTCTCCTTTGCAATCTACAAAATCTTCCCCTGCATTTGGGGTCTCGATGTCTTCAAGTTGGTGCCCTTCCAGCACCCCACTCTTCTTCATTCCTCATTTCCTGTCAAACAGATGCCTTATGTCTTCCAGAGCACTTTTCACTATCTCCCTTGTCTTTTCAATCTACTCTACCTCTACCAACAACTTCCTTCAGCTTTGCTGTTTTGGAGTTGTTGCATCTCTAGATTTTCTCATCTTTGGTATTTCAACATTGCTCAATGCATGTCATGCATCACTTTTGCATTTTTCGTATAGAAACCTTCTGCTCTCCTCGTCTCCATGGCATTTTACCTTCCCCTCATCCACTCCCAATGATTTCACATCCCCATCCCACCCAAGCAGACTACCAGGAAACTTCTCCATGGCATTTTACCTTCCCCTCATCCACTCCCAATGATTTCACGTCCCCATCCCACCCAAGCAGACTACCAGTAAACTTTTACAAGAATCTTCCTCTTACATTCTCGAACAACATATGATATATCGACTCAAAAGGCCTACATCTAGACACGATAAACTCAAATATGTACCCATCAAAAGTCACTTGAACCCAGTGGTGAGCCCATTCAGTATCTAAATTCTTCAAAACTGCAAGTTTGTCTGTCCATATGAATTGTTCATCTCACTTGGGATGGAAACAATAGTGCTCCAATCATAATAACCACTCTACGGGTTTCTCTGGAAGTTTGCACCAATAAACTTAATAGATATCACCATATATGTGATTATTTATCACTTCTTGTGCAGTGATCCCTCGATTTGGAGCCTCTTATTCAGCAACATCCTTCATTTAACCTTCTAGCCATCTTTCCAAGTCTCATTGGTCAAACAACCATCTCAACATGTACATATAGACAGGAATTGACATACAAACTGGCAACATAATCATTGAAGCCCATTCCTTGGTGGTCTGTCAAAGGACATGCTAAGATTGTAGTCTAGAGTCGGAATCCAGCTTTACGCAGTAAACCGAGCTCATTCACAATCATATGCAATCAAAAGCATATCTAATACAACCATACAAAACACAAAGATTATTCTAAGGAAGAAATTTTACTGCAAATACGAGCGTACGACACTTAAAAAAGAAAGGAAAATACGATAATCTTCACAAACCCACTATTCTAAAGAGTGCACAAAAAAATCAGTCTTACATTACTGGTAGTGAAATTTATAGTGGCCAAAAATACCAGTCTTTACAATTTGTGCAGCATCACTATATGGGCAGAACGGATTTTCAGCTTTCCCACTTGAACAATTCATATTTTAATGTTACGTTGAAGGCTTTCACGAGCAATTTAATTAGATTATTAATTTTCTGTGGGGTTTTTATTCGAGTTTGTTTAAGTCATCTCAAGCTGACCTCCATGAATAGTCATTAACATATTGACAGTTTTTCCTTAATATTTATGATAATAATCACAAGGCAAGGAGACCTACTTAGTACACGAGCACCGTAAACATTTGTTGGCAAGGAGGAACAGTGAATGTAATCTAACATTGTGGGCTTCTCACCCTCTAGGAAGAAATGTCATTATATTAACGACTACTCATGGAGGTCATCTCAAGATGACTTAAACAAACATTTGTAAAATCCCACCAAAAAAATTATCTGATTCATATTTTTGCCCATCGGCAACTCTTTATTTTCCTTATCTTGTACATTTTCCTACAAGATGACTCCTGCACCGGCATTTGTCATTTTACAATTATGCATACATTTCATTTTCACTAGCTAACAGAACATATTTCCTAATGTCTACATTTCATTTGTCTTTTACAATTATACATACATTTCATTTTCACTAGCAAACAGAACATATTTCCTAATGTCTACCTAGCACAATCTTAAAGCCCTTAGTGTTACTGGCCTAAGGTTCCTTTGCCACCTGTAGGGTCAGTTGATTGTAATTAACGTATTCCTAATGATGACTACAAAACTGGTGAGGAGCTGCTTAACACGCGTAACTGAAATAATATCTGATGATGATCCGTAAACTGCCTCTTTTCAACAATTAACAGATCCTGTTTAGTGATAATTGAATGGAAAATTGACTAAGTTCCTTTTAACCAATATAATGTGCATGAAACAATCACAACTATACTGCAAATTGAGAAATAGAATGCAAAGGAGACACAAGAATTTATCCTGGAGAAACCCAAGGTGGGAAAAACTCTAGTGGGTAAGCAAATTGCCTCTCTCACTATGTAATTCTCCAAAAATACAAAGTACTGCCAACAATTGGCCTTCAAGAAGGATTCACACTCCTAATTGTATTTGCTTGCTCACAACTTCTCAACAATGAAAAACTCACTCTCAATGAACAAAACAAGAAAGAACTCCAACTCCTCCTCTTTGCTCACACTTGAATTCACTCAAAATCACCTACTAGAATGAAGAATCAAACTTGTATTTATAGTTGCTCTGCCCAAGGACGGATGGAAAGACGAACCGAACCGTTTGGAAGCCCAAACATTTGCAACTGTTGAGTTTCCCGATTAAGGCGTCGTCGGGAAGTCGGGACCGCCGATGAAGCTGGGTGGCGGTTGCACAACCGCCGCTCTGTGAAGAGCAGTGGTTACATAACCGACGGGCGGTTACGTAACCGTCACCTAGAAAACTTCCCGAAACAGAACAATGGTGGCTTGTAGATGTCATTCAAAGGTGTCCGGATCACCCTCAGCCTAACTAGACCATCTCTTGAAGAAAGAATATGCTGAGAATCTGCACTGCAAGTATCAAATATGGAGAATACATAGAATTGGGTATTTCAGATCCATTTTTGGATCAGATGAGTAACTGATGAAAGCTGCTAGACATAACCGATATAATCCTGCATAACTAATCTATTCTTACATAGCCGATTTATGCTTGCACAAGTGATTTACTTCTGCAGAGCTGACTATTTCTGCATAATTATGGAGAGATACTGATCCTTAACACAAGATTGTGGTTCTTCCTTCAGGATTCATAACATAGAAGATATTTAAATTTGTTGAATAAAACAAGAACATCAGTTGGATATGTTCTTCTATGGTCCCAAATGAAGTCAGTGTTATAAATACTGCCTCAGTCCTCGAGCACGGACTTCATAAACACTGCCCGCAAAATTAAAAATCTAAAGCTCAAAACCTGGAAAATTAGGAAAGCATCTGGAGATAAAAAGAGATGGTTTAAACATTGTCTCTAATTTGCAATCTGCTGTGCTCCTACAGAAAATCATAAACACCAACTTACAACTACAATTACTGATAGCTAACGAAAAGTCAAGTGGTTGAAAGCTAAATAAGCCTAGACAGTTTTGACTGGTTAAGTTGACTTTACTTCCTAAGCAAGATAAATAAGTTACTAGCCCGTAATCGTATATAATAGACTTGTGTATCTGCTTTAGTGCACTTAACAGAAAGGGATAACACATTGAGATAAAGTTAATTACTAACCAACCCAGTCAATGATATTAAAATATATTAGCTAACACTTAATGAACTATTAGTTATCTATTAACTAATGTTCAGTTATGAACTTCCCCAACTACAATGTAACTTCTTCCAACATAATAAAATGATGAACACACACATATCTGTGTTGTGTACCATTTCTCTTCATTCTCTCTCTCATCATTTTCTAACATTGGTATCAAAGCCATGCTCAATGAAAGCCCTCTGAGCAGGTTACAAAGAACTAGCTCAGAGTTTGAGGAAGCCCTAGAAAAAGGTACAAACTGCAGAAAGGAGAAGAAGAGGTTCAAGAGCTCGGGAAGCCCTAATAGGGTAAGAACTATAAAGACGAAGCATTCACATTCATTCGAAGGCCCGTTACAGTTGCGATTAGGGCACATTCTAGGAGAAGTCGTGGTAGAGGTTGTGTGAAAGTAGACTAGGTAAAACCGTGCTAGGGCACACATGAATCAGAAGAAAGAAGTTTCATGAACACTGTTTGTGAGAACATTGTATGTAAAGATTTTTAAACCAAAAAGAGAAAGAATAATACTCGCAATAGGGCACACTATTAGAAAGTTGTGATTTACAGTCATTTGAAGGCAGATTACGACACTTTTTTGTGGAGGAAGATTTGTGATTACCAGAAAATGAGCAGGAGAAAAGAAATACGATCTGTGGAGACATGAAAATCCAAATCAAAGGTGAAAATATTGTTGACAGTTGTGAATTCAAGGTCATGAATAGAAGAAAATTTCTAGACGGGGACTAAACTCGCAATTTACATTCTAATAAAAGTGTGCTTGGGCATAGGACAGTGAGACTGGAGGAGTCCCTGAAGACAAGGAGAAATAATGCAAGTTAAATTTAAGAAAAATATGCCCCCGTGAGTTGCAAAGGATTTCGAGCCTCCAAAAGATAAATATGTGAAAGAACAGAACCAACAAATTGGTGATTTTTGACCTGTAGAGTCTGAAATGACAGTGCAAAAGTCATGAGGTTCTGCTTTTTAGCCGTAGGGCATTACAGGCATTTCTTGCAATCGAATGACGTTTTGGATACCAGATCGATGGTAATAAATACTTTGTAAGAAGATTTGAAGGAGTCGACACACTGGGATAAGGAGACTGTGCTCTCACTTGAAGAAAGCGATTGTGAGGAAGAATGTGCTCTCACAACATCATGCTCAATCGATAGCGCTACCAATTGTTTGTTCATTGATTCCAGCACATCCAAACATTTTCATGTCGTAGGGACTGGTATATAGCATTTACTGTAATTTAAATTCAGTTTTATCAAATTGAGAGTCACTTGCAGCAGAGGGGATAGGTGATATTTGTATGGTAGTTAATAATGTCAACTTCATTGTAAGGAATGTTAGGTTTGTTCCTAGCATACTTAAAAAAATCTTATCTATTCATAAGTTAACAGAAAATCCCAACATGACTGTAAAATTCTTTGGGAAGTTGTGCATTATGTCAGATGTGAAACAGGAACAAGTAATTGCCCTTGGCATTTCGGCAATGTCACTGATATAGACTTGTTGACCCTGCTACAATCAATTTAAAAGCATGCGCAATGGGGCTCCCTAAATAGGATGTGCTGGAGGATGACATTCCTCATAGGCTTGTGGAGGGAATATCCACTATATAATATGTGCATGAGGTTGAAATACTTCATGTGCAGCCAAACAAAATGCCCTAATTACAAGATGGATGGGAGGCACATGGTGAGCTAGCAAGAAAATCCACTCAAAGAATTGTGGAGGGTGACTCCACTATCCAAGATGCACAAAAGGTGCATAGTGAGATAGCAAGAAAAGTCAGTCATGGAGAGATGGTAGGAAAAGCCATCCAAACAAAGGCACTAGCTTGGAGGACTGGAAACAAGGTGGTTATTTCAGTAGAGCATGGTCATTTTGCTCTCACTTCTAAACTTTTATGGTACCTAAATCGTCAGTACAACCCATTGGATGCAAATGGGTGGAAAAAGTAACAAGCAAAGTCGAAGATATTTTGGACAAGTATAAGGTTCATCTTGTTGCAAAAGATATTTTCACAACAAGAGGGTATAGATAAGGTTACAGTTGTTTCTCTTACTGTGGAGATGGTTGTTGCTCCTATTATGGATTTGGTTTTTAACTTTTTACTCCTACTACGAATATTGCAAAAATGGTTACATTTCAGTTGCTTCTCTCCAAAGATTTGGATGAAGTGGTGTACTTCATGCAGCAAGGAGGTTTACCCTGTGCAGCCTTAAGATTTTCAAGTACCTAGCCATGATCATTTGGTTTGAAAATTGATTGGGTCTCTGTACAAACTTAGGCAAGCACCATGAGCCCAGTACATTCACAATGATTGGCACCTCTGAGCTTCTGATTTTGGTACTATGAAGGTTGGGCTGAAGTTATCATCCAATGATGATTCTTTGTCAGCCAAATCACCCTACAGACTGTTGGTGGGCAACCAGATATATCTTATGCCTACACGACCGGATCTATGTGTTATTAGCAATCTTTCTCAGTTTTTGTCTCACCAAAGCTCATACATCAGACAGCAGCGAAGCATTAGACTGTGGAATTCAAATTAACGCCAAAGAAGCAGCCTACTGATTTAATAATTAAATCCTTTGGTCCCATTGTGTTTGTAAAATTTTCGGGAACAACTTGAAGTTTCTGGATTAGTCATTAAGGGAGGTATTAAAATATATTAGTTAAAACTACTTATAGAATTGGTCCCATTTGCTTATAGAATTGTTGTTTTGTTTCACCCACGTGTTCTCCTACTTAGCTCTTCCTTTACCACCATTATGTCCCACAATGGGATTCCATGTTTTGTGTTGTCTTTAAATTATTTAACATTCGAACCATGGCTACTGCCTCCAAAGGGAAAGTACCTATTTCGTCTAAAGAAACTCATACGGAACCGATGTTTTAATTTTGAGGTTGCTTGTCATTAGATGCTTTTGGATTCTCTCTACTTGTCTCCATTTTATATCTGACACATTGTTGCCCCAAACTTCACATCCATATAGGACCACTGGTGTGACAAGCAAGCTGAACAAGGTTCTCTTGGTTTTCCAATCCCATAAGTCTACATCCCTACATCTATTTTGAAGCGACTATAAAAGCTTCCACCTCTCTTGTATTATTTTTGGCTTGTCGGTCTCTCAAATAAGCTTGTTGTCAAATCAAGCCAGCATACTTGTATCCTTCTACAATTTCCAGCAGGCTTTCTTCAAAGAGGAAGTTAATTGGTTTCTTTTTCCTCCGTAATCAATTTTAAACTGTTCTTTTATCTAAAACATATTGACTAATACTTTTTACAGTCTAAGGAATTTGAAAAGCTCATTGCTATTTTCCATCTCCCACAGCAAATGTGATCTTGGGTATCCTCAGGAATTAGACCTGGCAAGGCTTGTAAAACAAATAGCTCTAATATTCAGATATTGGGCACATTTAGATGCAGCACTCTGTTAGGCCACTTATGAATCTTTGTTTCTGTAACCAAAGGGTTCTTTCCTCTCACTTGAGAGTGACCGCCAACATCTCTGCTTCTTGGGCTATAGTATTTTTCTATTTCTCTTTGCTTTTGAACAGAAGCATAGGAAATACTCCTCTTGCAATGAATAAATCCTTCCTCTGAACTTAGCCTTAAGTGATTATAGTTTTGTTTGTGAGTTACAAGATTACCTTGATATTCCATATACTGTGGAAAATTTTGTGCATGTTTAAATTATTTGCATGTACATGCCACTTGAGAGAGATTCATAGTTGTGAATTAAAGTTCAATTAAGTTGAGTAAACTCGTGACCTTCAACTCAAATCTTACCCAAAAATTACCAATACGGGTATCCAGTATTTTTGCAGTTTAATGGCACCCCAAAAGTTAATGATAAGGGTATCAGGTATTTTTGGGGTTAAAAACTCAGATGCCCAAAAATACCCCTCAGGCCCCTGGGGTACATGTCCTGGTACAGAGCTGAAACGTCCCAAAACTCGTCGCAGTCCCATGTGCGCAGTTCTACCATACCCAGGACGAACCCATTCCGTTTCAGCAGCGCTGTCAGTATTTAAAATGCCAAAAAAAAACAAGCGTATACAAAAAAAAGTAACCCTAACCCTAATCTACCTACCCCAACCTCTTAAAGACACCATCCAAAAGCTATATAAGCACCTCTTTGCTCCATTTCAAAACACACTTTTAGATTTTCAGTTTTTGCAAATTTAGGAGTTTGAAGAAGGAAGTTAGGAGGTGCTAGTGGCATTCATGGAGCTGATTTTGAGGAAAATCTAGATGATATATTCTAGAATCTAGATTGTAATCATGTACATATGAAAATTGAAGCAAGTTGAATGTTTTGAACTTTCATGAATACAAAGTATTTTAAGTGTTTCATCTTTTATGGACTAAAAATGAGTATTATGTATTTTTTTATATATCTATATTTTTAATAATATATTGTAAGGATGTGTCCATGCCATTGCGTACCCAAAGCTTTTTAAAAATTGGCATTTCTGCATTTCGAACCCGAACCCATTTCATAGCAACTTAGGTCGAAAAGCAAGATATCTAGTTTCTATATTTCGAAACTCTTGGTGCTCTGGTTTCACTTTATTAATTTTGTACTCCTGATGTTTTATTCTCTTTTTTATGAGATTGATAGCATCATAGCAGTCAAAATTTCAGAGAAATATCAAAAGTGTTGTAGTCTAATAAGTAATTGGTATGAATGGTAGTAAAGTGTGTTTACCACTATCCACCAAGGTATAAATACTAGGAGATACCAAAAAGGGATGAAGCTGAGTTCGAATCCCAGGAGAATTTGGCAAAACGGATATCAACGGATGCTAAAAGACTCTACAGGATCGGGATGTTTATCTTTCAAACAAAAATAAATAAAACTTTCAAAGAAATCAGGTAGTGAAATTTAATTAGCAGCTAAAAGCCCATCCATAATCAAATATACCATGTGGGGGCAATTCTCTTTAACTCTTATGTTTTCCGTAAAAGTCATCAAACATGAATGGTAACACCGTTCAAATGTTAACATCAACTAACCTCAAAATCATTTTAGTATACGGTCCTGCTACAAATCCAGTTGTTTCAGACCAAAAACATGGAGATTTGCCAATGCAGTAATTAATAGCATTTAAAACAGGCCCGGTAGTTTTCCGTGCCAGTCAACCCCGTGATTAGTCGAATAAACTGACAACTAATTCCATTACTTGCGTTTAAAATATGGGTTGTTAATTACACATGAGTTAAAAGGAACAGGAAATGAAAAGACTTTTTTTGGTTTTTTCAATCTGAATAATTGAAAAACACTTACACTCGTTGAAAAGGTTGCAATCCAATTGATGAGGATATGATGGTAAAATATGTTTGTCAAACCTTCCGCCAAGGTACAAACCCAGAAGATACCAAACAGAAATGAGGCTGGATTTCAGCTTCAGACCTCCCAAGCAAACTGAAAGAAACTATGATGATAGTAGTGTATCTAATAGAAGCTTAACTCCCAAATTTGAAAGAAGCTAAGATGATACTGGCATTTTCTAAAAGGAGCTTAACTCACAAAATTGAGACCTACCTCCTATGACTGATCAATGAGACAGGAGCAAATTCCTAGCGTTGGGTTCTGCTTGAAAAAAACGTACAATATTATCTTCAAAAAGACATTTGGATTTTTAATTCAAAATTACATGTCTCCTTTGATACAGACCCATTTTTTTGGAATGTGCGGCTTATGAGGATATACAATTACAGTATGATTAGCCTAAATGAGTTATTTGATGAGGAAAGACTCACAAAACAGCTGGCTTCCGGGTCAAGATCCATAGTAGAAGATCCGACATTAAAAGAAATTTGAAACTTACTTAGGACTGCTGCTCTAGTTCCCTTAGACTGCTTGATCTCGTGGACGTCATTAAAAGTCTTTCATTCATTCATAAAACTAAAGTGACTCAAATAACTGGTGTACGGGACGGTGCAAAGTCATTCCGAAAAGTATACATTAGATTAATTTTAGAAAAATGCTGCCAAAAATTGACATCAAAGTTATAAATGAAAAGCCTGTAATTAAAATCCCTGTGATCTGAACCGAATACCTGTGCCTGCGAGAATGTTATGTCACTTCTGCAGAGTGATGTGGATACAACTTTGATGCGCACTTCCAGAGGCTGTGGAGGTGCCACCTCTACCTCTTCCATCTTTAAAGGCTCCCCTGGCCCCCATGCCACCGCAGCTGCAGCCCTCGCCCATTACATTCATTGTTGTTATATGCAGATATTATCAACCAACAACCTACAAATTCCTTGGCCATCTTAACAAGAAGAATTTGTGTACCTTTACAAGTGAGGGATTGAGGAGTCTTCTCGCAGGCCATGGTGGCTGGTATGGCTTCTACAGTTGAGAGGTGTGACCATCCCTTCCTTGCAGTTGTTAAACTTAAAATCAGTAGAGTGGGACCTCATTCTCGTTAGGTTGTTGAGTGGTGGGTAGGTGAACCTGTGTTGTCCTTAAAATTATGTATAGGATCTTGGGCTTCTCAACCACTTCAGTATTCTTCTGCCGAACAAAATTTCATGCACCTTACCGCTTAAGCTTGGGATTAACATTGAATCCTTCGGTGTTCAAACACTTCCACAAAATCAAATGGGTTGTGGTAAAGGTGCGGGTGATGGTGTAAAAGGTGTTGCCTAGTCATCCACGAGTTCCACTCCCAAGAAATACTTGTTAAAAGGGATGAGGCCGGGATCGTGCCCGGGCAACTTTGGCAGAATGGATACCCCTCAGATTTGACATCTAAGCTAAAGGGGACTCGATTAAATCCAAGCCTTCAACGAGAAAAAAACCTTCCACAAAACATTTGTAATAGATAAGGTTCACAAAGTTACGTGGGATAAAAGAGGGAGAAAAAAGAGATACTACTGAAGAATTTAACTACACTTGTGATCATCAACAAAAGGCCTACATAGGGGCCCTCATCCCTTGGAGAGCTAAGATTCTCATAGCTCAACTAAGGACTAACTCCCATCGGCTTAGATGTGAAACAAGTAGATGGAAAAGGCCTAAAGAAAAATGGGAAGAAAGACTCTATGTCTTTTGTTTAGATGGGGCAGTGGAATCAGAAAAACACTTTATTATAGAATGCAATGCTTATAATGACATTTGTTCGAGATATGCAATCAATTTCACAACATTGTCATTACATGTTATGTTCAATGAGGAGTTGATAGCTAAAATGGGGGACTTCATCATCAAGATTAACAAAAGAAGATCAAAATTGATGAAACTAAAAGAAATTGGTTTTACTGTCTCATAGGCTATTTTTAGCCTCATGGACGTTAAAAGTTTTCATTTCATTTCCTAGAAGTGCAATCCAACTAGTATAGATATCTTAAATACATCTATCTTAAATAGATTGAGATATATTATTCAGAAAACTAATTAATCTATCTAAAAAAGTTAATATAAACGTCTTAGATTGATATCTCTTGGTATATTTTAGATATTGGCATTAAAATACCTATGTTAGTGTAATATAAATATATTATAAATATAAAATAAAAAACAAAAATAATATAATAAATATGAAATACATCAATAGCTATCAATTTCTTCTATTTGTAGCGATCAATTGGGGCTTTTTGGCATCCCATCTCCCTTGCTTTTTGTGCTCCTTTCACGCCTTTCTCCATCGTTGTCCCGACTTCCCCATTCTCCACCTTCGCGGCGCAAATGCGAAGTCGCTTTCTTCGCCCCTGTCTCTCAATGTCACTTTACAATATTTGTAGGGTGGGCTCACTCTACGGTCTTAAAAGCCATTGAAAAAATAATTGGCTTTTCTTATCTTCAAAACTCAAGTCAAGCCAGGATTAACACTAAAATCTCCAATTTATTCATCTCCCGCCTGTTCTTGTTGAACCCTAAAAGATTTGATGTTCTCTTAATTTCCCTCCACTTCATTCATCCTTGTCACGCGTAGGCCTTGAGGAGGCTCTGGCTAATGTATGCATTGCTTCGCTCTTCTCCTCGGTTTCTAGTCCAACCCTTACATGGCGTGTGGACGGCAGTTATCTAGCTGAATTGGAGAGGCAGAATAACACTCTTCTTCAATTTGTGGTTTCAGTGCACTCTATTTGTAGGACCAAAGGTGTTGGCCCTTCCCGCATTCTTCCTATCGACGTTATGGCATTGGCCGAACTTATTGGCCACCCTCCAGGATTGGCTCTAGGGGCTTCGCTCTCGGGGAACTCTTCCTTCATCTTCCTCTCCAAGATTGCTCAACTCGGCGCTTCAAGTAAATTGGGGGGTAAAGAATTGGATGATAATGAGATTTCCCCTATGGAAATCGTGGAGGTTTTCAAAAACCGAATATTTTGGTTTGTTTATGTAATGTCGTTTTTGGTATGTATTGTGGCTAATTGAAAATCTCACCACTATTTTTGGGGGTACTTGATCGTTGGATACTATGGATGGAAGACCCCTTAGGCTATAGACTTTGTTTTTAGTTTCCTTCTTAGGTTCTGTTATTCTCTTCTTTCTCTTTCCTGTAAGGGTGGGACTCCATTCGACCCCGATTCAAAGCTCGGTCAAAAGTGTTTATCAATAAAAAAAGATATCAATTTAAAGGGTTCTTATCTTAGATTTTTCACATACCACATTATTTAATAACTTCATTCCATTCCTTGTCAATTTCATATTGATTTGTGGAAAATGACATCAATTTAGCTATGTAACTATATTATTTTTGAAAAAAATGAAGAGGAAATGGCCCAAACATTACCATATGGCCAATATATTACTATTTTTCGATTGAATTTGCCAAGAAAAAACAAAACAAAACAAAATTGAAGTGGAAGTCAAATTTATGGATGAATTGTCATGTGACAATCAAATGAATGTCGAATTTAATAGAAAGATTAAAAGTGAACAACTCACTCCATTTCAACCCTTGGTGCCATTGTGGGAATGTCTCTCAACATAATAATTACCCATCCCAAAACAAATAAATATTAACACTTGTACCAAAAGGAGGTGCAATGTTACACCTATGGTAAAAATACAAGGTTTTGTAAAGTCATTGAAGAAAGTTCAAGATGCACCGAGGTATGTTTTCCCTGGGTAGTAAGGCACAAAAAGGTTTGTAGGGTCGTTGAAGCAATTTTAAGATGCATTAAAGAGGCATATTTGACCTAGGTAGCAAGGTAACAAACATGCATATCCCACAACTAATTGATCATTATGTTAGCGAGAGGGCCACCTCAAAGGTAACATTGCCCTTATTAGCATAAGGATATTAATATAGTATTGGGGCAAGTCCATAGAACTTAGGCGAGATTGATTTTTGATTGAATGAGTGTTAGAGTTATAGAAGCAATTCCAAGATACATAGAGCACGAAACACCAACCATGTTTGTCGTAAGCCGCCTCGGCGACATCGATAGCTTCGTCGAAATTGAAGATGAAGGAGTAGTGCTCGATGGCCTCAATTCATCGAGACTTGTTGAAACAACTATGTGTCACTTCTTACGGTGCCAAATTTAAAAAAAAAACCAAAAAATAATTGGGTATTGCATGTGCCTAGTTTTGAACTTGAGACATCCCAACGAGAAGGAAACCACAATTTGTTTAGATTTTCCTAACATTGAAACAATGAAACCAAGCTGGTAATTAGGAATTTTTCTATTATTACTTTCCGGATAATATATAAAGTGACCAAAAAAACTTATTAAAACTTTCATTACATGTCTTCTTTTTATTAAACTAAAACATACTTTTAAATATTGGGGACTGTATACTTTGGTGAAAAACATTGAATATGATATTTATATTAAAATATATCATTTTAAAGTATAGTCATTAACATATAAATAATAATAAATAAAAGACAACCCGCAAAACCCAACTAAAGGGGGTTTGAATAAATTTTGTTTTATTTTTAGTCGTGAAGGCGTTATTTCGACGTGAGAACATTTCTACTGGCGTGAGGCTCTTTTAGAGACAATCTATGCTCAATTAATATAGCCTATCGGCTAATTAACTAACACTTGTATCAAAAGGAGGTGTGATGTTATGTTGATAGTGAAATGTGAGGGTTTATAGAACCATCAAAACAATTTCAATATGCATGGAAGATGTATGTTTGGCATGGGTAGTAAGGCACATAAGGTTTGCATATTCATCAAATCAATTCCAAGATGCATTAAAGAAGCATATCGACTTAGGTAAAGAAGGCAACAAACGTACATATCCCGACCAATCAACCAATATGTTAGTGAGAGGGCCAACACTAGTGCAGCATGGACCCTATTGGCATAAAGTTCATATTATATTATCATGCGGACCATGCCAACCGACTAAGGAAAGATTGATTGTTTTACTACATGTGGATTTTTAGAGTCGTAGAAGCAATTCCAAGATGCACCGAGCCCACATCACCAAGCATGTTTCTCGTTGCCTTCAAATGCAATGATGGCATCATCCAAGCTAAAGACAAAGGAACATATGTTATATCTTCTTATTTTGCTCATATAGACTAATTGCATATTTACAGAAACATGAAACAATAATAATATTTATTAACATCATTATTGATAAATTTATTTAAATATACATATTTAAAATTACTATATTAATATTTTAAAAATTAAATATTAATTTTATATTAAGAATATTTGTAATATAATTTTTTTATAAAACAAAACTAATGACTAAATATAAATTAATTAATATAATATGAAGTATTGTTTGATTTGATTAATTACTTTGAACAAATATTTACTCAAACTACATTTATAAATTAATGTGCTTTATTACTAAAGACAACTACAATATTATAAACATCGATGGGGTGGGAGTGGTGCGGTCAAGTCACATGGTTGTGTGCTTGCCCACCCATGTTCAAATCCCCCCGAGGCACAATCCTCCTCGGAGGTGGTTCGCGCTAGATGCAGCATCTCTGCTCATGCTGACGCTAGTGGTTACTCCTCTCGTTGCTGACGTTGGTGGCTCCTCCTCGCTCACCGACATTGGTGGCTCTTCCTCTCGTTGCCGACGTCGATGGATTCTCCGCTCACTGTTGATGCTCCTCTCGTTGTTGTCTCTGGTGGCTTCTCCTCTCACTACTGACATGGTTGCTCCTCTCGCCGCCGACATTGGTGGGCTGCACGCTTGCTTATGGACACGAGTGGCTACTCCTCTCGCCACTTCGACGCCGGTGGTTTCTCCTCTCGCCGCCGACGTGGCTGCTCCGCTCACTATTGATGCTCCTCTCGCCTGTTATCTCTGGTGGCTTCTCCTCTCGCCGCCGACGTGGTTTCTCCTCTCGCCGCCGACATTGGTGGCTGCTCTACTTGTTGCTAACACCTTGGTGTTTGCTCCTCTCGCTATCGACGTTGGTGGATGCTCCTCTCGCCATCGCGATAGTTGTGTATTCGATTGCTGGTCGTTGGTGGCTTCTCCTCTCACTCTACCGACGTGGCTACTTCTCTCGCCGCGACGCGTTGATGCCTAGTCTGCGCTGCACGACACCGGTGGCTGCCTCTCGTTGTTGACGCGGTGGTTACTCCTCTCGCCACTAATGTGGCTACTCCGCTCACTGTTGATGCTCCTCTTGTTGCTGTCTCTGGTGGCTTCTCCTCTCGCCGCTAACGTGGTTGCTCCTCTCGCCGCCCGACGTTGGTGGTTGCTTCGCTTCTTGCTAACACTGGTGATCGCTCCTCTCGCTACCCGACATTAGTGGATGTTCCTCTCGCTTTCATCGTTGATAGTTTTCCTACTCGTTGCGGTCGTTGTCGTTGGTCGTTGCATCTTCACTATGGTTTCATGGTTGCTTTGATTAGGTTCCTAATGGTGGTCCCCTTAATTGTAACCCAGGTTATAGATCCTCTCAAAAAAATCCTCAATTGTACAAGGATGTGGGTCCTTTCAACACCCTCGGTTTACCCCTAATTCTAAAAAACTACAATATTATAAACTATAAAATAACCGAGACAACATAATCACTTAAATGCTAAACATTTAATATTTACATGAATTATTCAAATATATCATTGTGTTTACATCTAATCATACCCCACTCGTAAAGTGACACTTTTTAGGTGTATTCTCTCATCGACAATAAATCAAAATCCAAAAATAAATTCAAGCATAAGACCCTTTTGATATTTCTTTTAAGGGATTTTTCTCCTATAATATAGCCTATCACTAAAAATACAAAGGATATGTTCCACTATCTTGATGTGTTTGTTTGTTGAAGACTACTTGCTCTCGAGATGCACTCTATAGACATGAAATCACACACTTATTATTTACATCATGCCTCTAAGTATGCCATTATATGCATAATTCCTAAGTAAGAAAACTAGACATTAACAACACTTGTTTTGCTTTTACATTGCTTTATCCTTTTGATACTCTTATCATTTACTTTTCTTGAATGGCTACTTTATTTTTGACATTGGAAAACATATGACCCAACTCTGTATTTTTTGTTATATCCTCTAAGTATCTTATACAATACATCCCATTAGGGACAGGAGTGCCTATGCGATCTGTCCCCTTTGGGTGCTTTTGTCATTTTCCTCCTTTTCTCAAATTTGAAATGCCACATCATTTGTTATCTTTTATAAATTATTACCCATCACTTTGGGTCGGCCTTTTGGTTGTTAATGATGAAATTCAAACAAAGGAATCATATATATACATGACTTACTCATTATTATTAGGGGCTAGACAATTTTGGGCTATTACTTACTATCTACTACTTGGGCAAAGAGCAACATTCAAGGACTGCATTTGGGCTACATTATTCACTGCATAGGAGGGGCTATTTCTGAATTCTATCTCACACATTCATCTTGGGGAAAAGTATTTGTAGCCCGTTATCTTGTGCAACAAGCACAAGGGCAACCTAGCTTCAAGGGACATGATTCAATCACACACACACACACACACTATAACTACATAGAGTTTGAAATGTAGTGTAGCACTCGGTGAAAATCACATTGGGGTGACCGTTGAGGTTAGTCTGACTCAAGCATATGCATTATTTGTTTAAACTAATGTTTTTTAGCCTTGTGTAGGTAGTTAGAGTTTTTTTGTTGGTTGAGGTGCAACACATGAACCCTACAACGATGGATGCGAAAAAGAGTAAAAGGAAGAATATAAGTTTGGACCCTGAAAAGATCTTATCTATTGTTATTTCCAGGACACTAACACCCAATTCAGACACCAACGCCTGAGTGGTCCTGTCCTTATCTACGTGATTTTTTTTTAAGGAGTTTCAAATTCTAGTTTACCGGAAGAAGCATATCCAGTCAGATCCGGCCAGTTCCACTCAATTTCTAGCCCATAATCAACTCAGATCTTCAAATACAAGTTAATTCACTCTTATCTCACTATTTCTTACACTTGTGTGTTTCTTACGTGATATATCTTGCTTATTCTTGCTATATCTATTTGATCTCAGTCCTTTGATTAAGATTTAATTTTTGTTAAATCACACTCCAAAACTACTTTTTAAGTACACCTCATACTTGTACTAAAAGGAGGCGCATTGTTATGCTTTGACAAGTAAATATGAGGGGTGTAGAGTCATTGAAGTAATTTCAAGATGCATTAAAGAGGTGTTTACGATATGGGCGAGTAAGTCATGCGAGGTTTATGGAGTCATTGAAGTCATTTCATGATGCATTCAAGAGGCGTATCGACCTCGATGTAGAAAGCAACAAACATATGTATCACATAACCAATTGATAATTATGTCGGTGAGAGGGCCACCTAGATGGATTGATTTTTGATCTGGATATGAGTCATGGAATAAATTCCAAGGTGCACTAATTGCGTGGCACGAGGATATATGTCACCCCCACCTCCGATGGTGTCACCCGAGCTAAAGACATCGGTTGGGGTGTCATCATTTGGCATACTATATTATTGAGAGGGAAACCTCCATTACAGGTGGTCACCCTATTGGTTTAATGATCACAATTAACTACAACCATGTCTAAATCTTTGTGACGCCATAATTCACCTATCAATAAGAAAATTGCACAAAAACTATGGAATTATTAATTATTTATAGCTAAAAACACATAAACATGTGTAAACGATCGTCGATGTTAAACATGGGACAAAGTCATGACCACAAAGTCTCCCTCACCTTGGGCATATCAAACGAGCAATCCAAAATGTCATGAAATATCCCACCAACAAGAATATAGTAGGGACATGTTAAGTAACGCTAATGTGTGTCTCAACATTAACATGCCTTTTGTAATACATGAGCCCACTAAGAAAAAGGCATTGTCAAGTTTCAATCCCATGACAAAGAAGAGGAAATAAGGTTGTTTGGGGTGAATCAAGGAGTCCCATATGTTGAGTAAGTTATTTCTATTCAAACTCCATGATGTCTTTTATCTTTATTGCAATAATTATCGATGATATTGTTTGAAAAACAAACAGAACACACATTGATGGTCTAGCCTAGATAGTATAAGCATTATTGTGTCGATATTTGGAGTTTACATCTTTCTTAAGGATTGTAGATAACATTTGAAATTTTGTACACCTTCTTAGATATATATGCTTGTATTCATCACTTTTTCATTTTTTTGTTTTCTATTAGCATAGTTGAATGGAGTGTTGTTTTGTCCTTCCCATTGTTACTTAAATATACTGATCTTGTTGACCTTTTCTTCATTTAATGTTAATAAGTATTGTACTTCTTTTTAGTCATCCTTGTTTTTGTAAAACCAAGATTTAGTTTTAAATTGGGGGTTATGATATTTTTTCTAGAGGAGGTGCTCAAATTCCTCTTAGGATTGTCCTACATGGCCGCCTCGGTCGTGGGCGATTCCCCCAAGACTATATACACAAATGTTTAGTGATTGTGTTACTTACTAGTTAGAAGTGTACCTCCCACCTTACCCACACACATGTTTGTAATATTTGACACATTTTCAAAATGTGTGTAAGGAAAATGGAACATTGACAAGTGCGGAATGAGTCTGTTTATTTTGTACTCCAACATTATAACACTCATTTAACCAAGTTGTGTATGTGCTAAGAGTGAATATGGGGATTATGCATAGTAAATAGAATATGTAGCGCATTCTCCAACTAACATAATGTATTCAAATTAAGATGGGAAATGAATGGCACTTGTATTACATGATTATTATTGAAGCCTAAAAGTGTCTATCTTCCATAATGATTGTAAAACACTATGTATATAATAATTATTAAAGATTTTTAGCCTTCACTTTTATTTACTTTTGTATTTGATTAAATGTCCTCCAGCCATCCTCATAAAATAATTTCTTGTGGCTTTTTTATTTTTCATTTTTTCTGGATTTTCATAAGACATTTTGGGATGCCACTAAAACCTAAACAAATAGTAGAAAACAATCCATCTGTCATATTTAGGTGTTGTCATGCATTTCACAAAGACAAACAAATGTTATCTCTCGAGGAGGAAAATGCCATGTTCAAAATCTGTCATTTTGAAAGAGGCTAAGAGGATCTTTGGAAAAGGTCATGGACTCGGATTTACACTTGTGGATTACATATGCCTAAAAGTTTAAACATTCTCATTTTTGGTATATTTCACAATCATTGTAGTGCATGAGATCACATATTTTTCAAACATTTTGTCAAATAAATAACATGTTTCCACATCTTACAACATATTTTCCAGGGCACTTGCAACTTAAACATCTACAAAGTCAATTGTAGCCACTACCAATCTAAATCTCACAACATTATGTAAAGTATATCAATTTAAGGAAGTGTTACACATGTTTCCTATTGTATGCAGAGCCCTTATAAACTCTTCTAATTATTTGAGTTTGGTAGAATCCAAAATACCAAAGACAAAAAGACATTAAGATAAACGGTGTTGGAGAAAGCTTTGGGAAAGGCACTAGATTGAGGTGGAGGTGTACGGTAGCCACATATCCAATGCTCCCATGAACAACTCAATTAGTGTGTGAGAATTTGTTCAAACAATATTTGTTTAACCAGATTGTTGTTGTAAGTATATTTGTTAGCACATTTATTATTGTGTAAGATTTTAAAGTTTGAAAGTTTCTTGTACATGGTCTACCAAAAAGGAGGAGGTTTTAGGATGTGAGGCCTAACCAACAGGGTTTGAAATACCAAGAGATGTTTAGGGTTTGAGTTTGGATTTGGGTTTTATGGCCTTTGTAGGATCAGTTGAGGGAGGAAATAATAATAACTAATAAGATATGCACCCTCACAAATATTCACCTAGATAGAAAATTTCCCGACCACACCCAACTATTTTTGCAAAGGAATCCCAACGTCATGTGCGAATTTCTAGGTGTCGACAACATTATAGGATGACTGCCCGTGAGTTGCCTTATTTATAAATATATTTTCATCTAAATATGTTTCTCTTCTACTTGTTTGTTAATGCATGTTAAATTTAACAAGAGTATAAGGAAGGAATGTTGCATATATATAAAGAAAAAAATAGGTTTAGTTCTTTGAAGTCTTGGGCTCTAGATGCAAAAAATTGTGTTATGGAAGATATATTTGAGATACAATTAGTTACAACTATTGGTTGGGATTTAGTTGTAAAATTTTGGTAAATGATTTGTGTATAACGTTAGATTTTATTAGGATACAAAAGACTTGTTTTCACTACTAAAATTTTATTTTTGTTGCATAAGACTTGTTTATTTGATCTTCCTAGGGATTGGGAACATTTTTAAAGATTTAATGAGATTGGGTTGTTTTGTTACCATTGTTACAACACTAATATTGTAAATAATATCTTTGATTATTAATGAAAGGGTGAGGGACCCACTAACACTTTTTTTACCAATAAAAAAATCACGAGGGATTCATTAACTAAGTGGTATCCTACCATGTCCATTCATATTGAGGTATTAAAAATGGCCAAAAAATAGCCCAATATACTGGTATGTGAATGGGGGTGGAAGGGTTTATTTTTTAGTATGTCGAATTAGGTATTGGGGGTCAGGTACAGAGGCGGGAGCTGGGAGGAGAGGCAGAGTCACAACAAAGGTTTCTCATTTGCGTTTCATTATGGGAGCTGGGAGGAGAGGCAGGTGGTAGGAGCAAGTGTCTGTTTGGGCTCCATATTCCATAAATCCCAAAGTGGGATTGTATTTGCTTAGTGATTATGAAACGTGTTCTAGTAATTCTATAACATGAATTCATTGAATTGATTTGGAAGATAATGCACTTTCGGTTGAGATCTGTTTGGATCTCTATACCTTACTTAAATGATGACATAAACTCTTCTTCGAGCAAAAAGTTGTGTAATGGAATGAATGTGTATGGTTGTTATCTTCATTACTATTTAATATGATTTAAGAATGAGAAATGGTTATATGAAACTCACATATGTTTGAAAATAAGGGGAACTACGCAATCAAAAATAACGAGTTGAATTAAATGACAAGGTGTGATAATTTATGAGTGTTATTGACCCTCCTTAGTATGGTGATTAACGAATTGGGTATGCTAATGTGATGTTGGTTACTTGTTCAATGGTGATGACTGCATCTAAGGTTGAGTGTTATATTGGCCTCATTGTGTGAGGCCTATAACCTTAATCTATAATTTGTGTTATGCTCATCTTTGTATTTGACACTTGTGTTATGGAAACTCTATCCTAGTAGTCTATATAACCTTCTCAAGATAATGTTGAAGGTTCTTAAATCCCTAAACTCAGGATTGCGACCAATATATCTTCTTGAAATTTCAAAGTACCTTGTACACTCTCAATATTTAAGAATGATATTTTTCATTGTGTGTTGGGTATCAAAATATTGGCTAAGTACCAAAGGGCACGTGAGCACGTGGAACCAATAGGAAGAAGGGAATGCGGAGAAGCGCACATGACAAGGGTTTAAGAAGGGTTTAGGAGAAACTAGG
Source organism: Taxus wallichiana var. yunnanensis (assembly GCA_018340775.1). Taxonomy (NCBI): domain Eukaryota; kingdom Viridiplantae; phylum Streptophyta; class Pinopsida; order Cupressales; family Taxaceae; genus Taxus; species Taxus wallichiana. The sequence goes on along the minus strand of CM031243.1, from coordinate 312,041,598 downwards.
GTGCGCGCGCAAGGCAATATGTGGGGTCTAAAGACTTAGCCATATTCGGTGTTACAGAAGGCACTTGAGGAAAAACGTGACCCAAATGAGCATGCCAAGTGGATAAGGTGCCAGCCTGGAGACTTGGTGGTCAAGGAAAGAATATTCCATGCATGGAATATTCCTAGGAAGACATCATTGCAGAAAGTGGAGAGCTCGGAACAAAATAAGCATGCACCATTGAAGGACCACATGGACACTTGGCATCCGATCTACTCCTGAGAAAAGGCATGGTGGTGGGTGTTGGTGCTATAAAGAGAGATGCTTGGAAGAAAAGAAGACATAGATGGAGGACATATAGTATGAAGAGAGCAAAGCTCTACAAAAATACTAGGAGGCCTTAGGAGTTGGGGTTCTCATTAGAGGACTGTAGGAATGTTATCATGTCTAAGGGATGGGTCTGTAAATTTTTATAATAAGGAAAGCATAGCTAGGACCTCTTATATATGGGTTAGATCCTTGTCTTGATACATTTGGTCTGATATGACCCTTTTGAATGTAATGTGGTTGTTGAGACTATGATCAATATAAATATATGGCTCTGTTATGAATATCTAGTTCAGGGGTAAAAACCCTAGTGTTATTTCCTTATATTTTATGGCAGATCTGTTCTTTGTATTTCATGTCATGATGTTTCTCTTGTTATTAAATGCTTGGGTATGAGGATATGATAGCTCATGTTGTGTTTTTACATGAATATTCACTTCTCTGTAACTAATCCTCTAATAATGGCAATATCTTCTCACAATGCTCACATAAAGGAGGGGCTCAACACCCGCACGTGCCTCAGGTGAGCGCCCAGTGCCCACTGGGTGATAAGCCGACGCGCATGGGGTTATAAGTTAGTAGATGGGTGAAAATGACTACATCTTGGTTCCATTGTTGGGACCTCTTTTCAAATTTGTTGTGACTTGGATTCATGTTATTGATCATTGGTGGAAAAGAGTGTTGACCAGTTATACCTTGGAATACGCTATTTCTACGTATTCTTGTCCTAAGGTTGCTAAGTTTGAGTTCTTAAGGGAGCATAAAGGATCATTTATGTGTGTTATCCCTTTAGCTATGAAGCTCATGATCATTACCCTGAGTTTGGAAGCATTTCCTATGGTCAGCTAAGCTTCTTTTGAGCGTTGGGTGAGGAAGCTAGGGTGGAGGAAGATGGCAGACATTACGGCTAAAAAAGAGAGAGAGGAGAGACAACTCAAGTATAGTGAAGCACGTGAAAGGGAGTTGGCTAGACAATGCGAGGTTGTGGGAGTGATGGATTTATGGAGGCAGACGTTGCGGGAAGGGGTGAGGTTCCCACGAGAGGATGTGGAGCTTGAGCGATGCTGTCTGGCTAACCCATCTCGCAAGCGCTTGAAAAGAAATATCCCTTCAACTTCTTATGAGATTTCATCACTTGGAGAAAGGAGAGCCATCGGTGTGCATCTGAATCTACCTGGTGACCAACCCTAGTGTTTAGTCTTCCAAATCAAGAGATAAGTATTGCTTTAACACAATTGGTATCGAGTGGGAGTGATTGATCTCGCACTAGGAGATATAATTTCTCATTTGGTACATCTATGGTTGCACAATCATTCCCTGTGTTTGGAGAGATATTTTACGGAATGAAATTTTGGCAAAGTGCAAGCACGCAAGGCTTAGGTATCGTGTCTAGGAGTGGCATGTGACACACATCTGGTAGTGGTGCAATATCACAAACTATTGGCACATAGTTCAACGAGATGTTGGGAACGCTAGGCACGACCACTTTAGGCCCTTTACCGGCTATAGGAGGTGGATTTGGTGGTATAGGAGTTGGAGGACCTAGTGGACCTAGGTGGGTTTGGAGGATCTAGTGGATTAAGAGGAATGAGACCTGGTGGATCTAGTGGATCTGGTGGTGGAGGAAACACCAGAGGGAATCAAGGTTTTGGGTCAGGTGGACAAGGACCTCAACTACCTCAACAAGTATTTTTGAGATGTCTTTGCACCTACTAGACTAAAAAGGTGTTGAGGATGTTACAAAGCATGTACACAAGTGTGAAATGCTATGGCACGCAAAGGGATCACTACCCCAAAGTGGAAGGCAAGTCAATTTACAACAACATTGCAAGGTGCACACATAGTTGGTACTAGAATTATGACCTCCATCAAACAGTGGTAGATTTTACCATGATGCGGAATGCCTTCTTGGTTGAATTTCATATCCTTGATTTTGAACAGAAGAGCATCAGCGCACTAAAGGAGATCCAACAAAAATGGTAGAGAGTGTGTGGGAATATGAAGTGCATTTTAAAACTCTCTTATCAAATCTATCATATGATATTCAACCCTCTCAGCATTTTCAGTGGTTTGTTGGGGGATTGATAACACCGTTTAGGAGAGTGCTTTCACACAAGACTTTCACAGACCTGCGAGAGGCCTTAGAGGCTGCCCTACATGCTGAGGCTATCGGAAGCATGGATACCAATGTTAGCCCCTTCCTTGAGGCTCAAATTGTTGCAATGACAAAGCATCTAGAGAAGTTATCTATAAACTCGACGCATGAGACTCGCAGTGGTCTATGGTGCATGGATTTTGAGGTAGAGGGGCATACAAAGGACAGTTGCCCTAAGAGATCGATACACGTCATGACAATGGACTGTGAAATTTTCCATGAAGATCATGATGCAAATATATGCCCACTACTCTTGCGATTCGTGATCTGTAAGAATATGTCTTGTTATTGCAAGATCTGCACATCTGTTACCCATGACACCAAGGATTGTAGATTTACTGACCAAATACATGACACCATTGATATCAGTGTGCGTCAGACTAGCCTCGCGAAAAATTCCAATGACAATGGTCATCACTTTGAAGGGCACACAGATGGAGAGGAGCGTGGAAGAAGCTTCGAGGGGGATTTCGTGGTTGTGTCAACCATGGAGGAGGAAGAAGTGAGTTCCCAAGTGGAAATCTTTACTGTTGTGTGGATCCCAGAAGACTATAAGCGTGAATTCCCTAGTCTGCTATAATGCTCTTGGTGTGGGAAGAAGCATAAGTATGAGGAGTGCCTGGAGCTATTTGAATATATGAGCCAATAACACTGAAAATAAAAAGGTGTTGGGATGGTAAATGCAAGGAAGATCGATTCACAATGGATGCCAAGAGTGGCGCACGAGTCGGAACTAGAGCCTGTACTAGTCACGATGTGAGTTGAGGCTGCATGCGCAAGTGATATACCATGGTAAATACCACTGGTTATTAGAGAAGAGGTGGTGCATGTAAAGTATATTGATCTTACTCATCAGAAAGAAGTGTATCAAGAAACCATGGATGTGATTCGAAGCCTACAAGGAGAGATCTAGTGCCTAAAAGAGCAGTCAAGACAATTAGAGAAAAGGAAGAATGTTGAGGCTCCACAGAAGGATCTGGATGAGGTTAGAGAAGTATGCAAGATGTTGAGGCAAGAGAATATCATTCCCTTGCTAGGACAATGGTTACGAGAGAAGGTACCATGCACCTGGAGAAGGGCACGAGAGGCAGGTTCTGCATACTAACCTTCCTCCCCACAACCTTGATTATGACAAGGAGATTACCTTGAATGTTGTTGTAAATGGGTGGCTTCTGAGCAATATTTTTACCAACACGGGCGTGGAGGTCAATGTTCTCACTTTAGATGCATGACATCAAATGGGAAGGCCCCCATTACAACCATATTTGAATGTGTTGTATATGGCTAACAAGACAAAGGAAATGCCCATTGGTGTCTTAAAGGATGTTGTTATCACTATCCAAGGGGCAAAGTTCATTGGGGATTTTGAAGTCTTGGCACTAGCAAGGCGGACAACTTTCCAAAGATTACTTGGGCACCCCTGGTGTTATAATAATAATGTTGACCTAAGGTTCAATAAGGGATACATAAGTTTTGAAAACAAGGAGGAGTGGGTCATCATCCCCTTAACCGATGGAAAATCAACACCATATACTGAGCCCTTGGGAGAAGAAGTTCTCGATAGGATCTATGTGTGCTCTATCAAGGACCCTGAGGTGATTCACCCTACAGAGGGAGTTATTCAGTTTGAAGATGCTTAGTCCATGAGTGATATAACTAGTGTGGCATGTGATAATTGGGCGCACGGGACATATGAATTAATTGGGCACCAATTAAGAGGTTTATGACAAGGATAACGAAGGCACGCTCAGTCAAGCGCCTAGGAGGGAAGAAGTTGTCGAGTTACTCTGGATGAGCCAACCCTGATGATTTCTTACGGGAAATGGAGGCTGAATGGAAAATGAGATCAAAAGAAGAGGGATGCTCAGCCATAACTTGCTTGGGACCACAATGCGTTGGTGGGCGACACACCGTGATAACCCTATGGAGTAGTGCGAGGTAAGAATCACGTTCTTTGTTGGGTTCTCCCGAAGCAATGCACCCACTACAATACAAGACTACCATGGGAAGGAACCCACCTTGTCTCACATCCAAACATGTGAGAAAGCATGGATGGAAGACACGGAGGCTTTGCCACCTTCTTTATGGGTGCATAAGCTGTATTCCACCTTCTGAGGCTGCGTGCATGCATGGTATATTCACTCCGAGATGCGTTGTCGGACATGAAATTGGCAAGAATTGTGGCTAACCTCTTTCAAGCTTTCGAATATCGAAGTACTAAACTATCGGTGGATAGGGCGCTACTGAGTTGTTAATTGCCTAACATGTTAGCATAATTTAGCATAGGCATATTTATTGCATTGTCTTTTATTTAATAATGTGCAACATGTGCACTCTAGTCTAGTGACTTGCATTCAATATTGTTATGTTGGATAACATTCAATATTGGTATTAGTAGTAATTACATGTGCATGTGAGATGAGTCTTATCGTCTCGTAGTTGGTGTCTGCTAGGGTGTCATGTATACATCCATATGAAGTATCAATATCTATAAATATTACTGGCTCTTGCATTGTAATGTAATCGATTTCATGATCAATAATATTTGTGAGGCTTAGTCCCTCTTTGGTCATTGCAATCTTATTCTATTCTATCATTTGGTATCTAAGCTATACCATTATTATCATTTGGTATCGAGTAGGTTCTATCAAGCAAGGTTGAAGAGGAGCACTATTGGAGAGGATCCGTTGGAGAAGAAGATCTGCATCAAAGGAGAGCTATTGAAGCATCTCATGACCTCCATTCCTCCCAAGCATCCATCAACTAAAATTTGACCTATCCACTTATTTGGAAGGTAAATTTTTTTAGTCATTGGCATAGCCAATTGATCTAACATATTGGTGGAATATTTCAGATTTGGAGATCTTTAAAAAAAAAAGGAGAAAGATCTTGGAAAAAATTGCAGATCTAAAAAAAAAAAAGATTTGTGAAAAAAAAAAAGATCTTAAAAAAAAAAAAAAAAAAAAAAAAGGAGAGAGATCTTGAAAAAAATTGCAGATCAAAAAAAGAAAAAAAAATCAGATCTAAAAAAAAAAAAAAAAAAATCAGATCTGAAAGTGGAGGTGTGAAGAATTCGGGAGCAAAGGTTGAAGCAGTCCCGTCAACAAAATTCCAGCAGATAGCTCTTAGAAAAAAGGACGTAACTTTTTCATACAATGTCAGATTGATGTGCCGTTTTTTTCTAGAAAGATAAGAAGGAGGCGCACAACTTTACAGTTTACATCATCTTCAGATTTGGCCTCTAAATGTGAAAAAAAATGTCATACAAGTTGGATAATTTCTTTAAAAAAAATCAGATCTAGCTGGTAAATTGGTAAGATCTCAAAAACTAAGATTCCAATTCTTCTGAAATTTTGTGGGTTTCAAGATAAATATTGTATGATGCTTTTTTCAAAATTTTAGAAAAACCCAGATCACGGTTTGTGAGAAAATCTGAAAACAATATTTAGATTGTTTGTTTGGATCTTGAAACAAGCAGTCGGTGCGGTTCGATTCCCACTCTCTCCATATTTTTTATTAAATTATTTTTTAGAAAATTTGGAGAAATTACTAAATTTTGGGATATTTCTAAATTTATAAGCTCACCAAACACATTTAGAGCCACCGCTAAATTTAGCGGAAAAACACCTATTGGGGTAAAAATATTTTTGGCCTAAATTGTGTATTTTGTGATTCTAGACCCTTTTTTGTAAAGAGGGGGGACACAAAAACTTCATTTTGATGTACTTTTGGAGCATGTTGTACTAATCTTGGTGCATAAAGTGAAAAAAAAAAGTACAAATTTTTTATTTTATGTTTGGTTCTATCACACGAGATCTTTGATCTCATAGCAGCGTTCGGTATATACGGTGCCTCTGGGAAGCGCTTACGGGTGATGCCGTCGTGACTACTACTGCACTTAACGCCTAACATAGCTGCCTAAACGTCAGGCATCGACCCTATAAAATCGATGGGGAGTAATAAGGACACAATACACACACATTTGAGCCCTCCCATCCGTTTGTGCTTGCACAAACCCCTCTTCGTACTGTCTAAGTACCACGTACTAAATTCTTTCACATGCGTTAACACCTCTTTCCGTACTGACGGGTATATTGAAAGGGTGATCTTCTTCCCATGTCTGAGCGGGTATATCGGAAGGAGGGTATATAGAAAGGTTTGGTATATCGACTGACGGTATATTGAGAGGAGACCTTAAACACAGGTGATAAGAGCCTTACCCTTTGTCGAGAAATTGAGTTTCAAAAATTGATTGCGAAATGGGTGCACAAGCACCAAAGTTCTTCTTGCGATTCACAACTGGCTAGAGAGAACAACTATGCTGCATGGAAGCCGAAGATCAAGATGTTACTTGAGTTTGAAGACCTATTGTGATTGTAGATGGAAAACAACAAGATCACTTGATGATGGAAGACAACAAGCTCAATTTCTGGGGGCAATCAAAAGGCCAAGTTGATCATCTTGTTTGGCGTAGCAGATGATGTGAAACCCCACATTAGAGATGCCACATCGCCCGAGGATGCATGGGATAAGTTGAGCACGGTCATGAGGCAAAGAACAAGAATGCCATCCTTAACCTACTATCTTTGCATACTCTCAAGTTCAAGCACAATGAGAAGGTTGAAGTTTTTTTGAGATGAGTTGCTACTTTGAGGGCATCTCTATTGGCATTGGGAAAGAGATAAGTGATGAAGACCTCGTACCAAGGTGTGTTGCGAGCACTTCCTCCTTCCTACTGAGAATCTTTGTGACAATTATCAATATGAGTGAACACACGGTCACCTTTGAGAAGTTGGTCAATCTACTTCAACAAGAAGAGGTAATGAACAACAAAGATCGGGAAGATGAGCAAACACTATCTTCCGATCATAAAGGAAAGGAAAATTTCAGTCAATCATAAGAAGTCCCAACAAAACCAAAGTCAGCGAGACAACACCAAGAAGTGTCCCATTTGCGATAGAGGGGACATGACATCAAAGATTGTTGGTACAATTCCTACAAAAAGGGTTCATCAAGTAATTCAAAACCCAATAACCAACGGGTAACAATAATTCAAATAAAGGGAAGTCAACAATAACAACAATCAAGAGGCGGAAAAATGGTAATTGGCAAAGAAAACCCAAACAACAAGGGTACATCGCGAACATGAGGATGATTTAGATGAAGGACACCACATGTATTACGCTCAATTTGATGAAGAAACCAAGTCCACGCAAGATATCTCGGTATGTTGACTCAGTGCAACTCGACACATATTTGGACGTAAGGATTGGTTCTACACAGCTGCGTGACTCACCTAAAAGAACCATGTGTCATTAGGTGATGACTCATCATACGATGTCGAGGGGATTGGAAACATTTCACTACCTCTTAGAAAGCATATTGCAAAATCACAAATGTATTGTATGTACAGGTTGACCAAGAATTTGCTATCGGTTAGTCAACTCCTTGATCACAACTTGAAGTTAGCTTTTGTGATAATAATGGAAAAAAGTGTGCTTGATAAGAGATAAGTCAAGAGGTTCCAAGATTGTAGCAAGAGCCTCGATGTGGGGACGCGTGTTCCGACTTGATTTTTCTATAAGGATGACCAAGCTTTAGTGGCCAAAGACACACAATCTGAGAACTATGGCATCGCATATATGGTCACATCGGTTTTGGCTATCTCAAACACTTCAAAAGGGCAACATGGTGAAAGGATTGCCTACACTCAAGCACAACACAACGACAAGTGTCACTGATTGCCTAGCTAGAAAGCAACACAGTACCCTTCCGAGAAGAACACATATAGAGCTAAGGGAAAGCTTGATTTGGTGCACATCGATCTTTGCGGGCCCATGCTGACCAAGTCATTACGGATGTCAATACTTCATGCTTTGTGTTGATGAATACTCAAGAAAGATGTGGATATATTTTCTAAGAAACAAGAGTCAAGCCTTTGAGACATTTGAAGTTCAAAGCACTTGTTGAGAATGAAGTTGGTCGCAAGATCAAAACTCTCCGCTCGAGATCGAGGGGGAATTCAAGCAATGAGTTCAAGACTTACACGGAAGCTCATGGGATTCGTCGACAAATGCCTCCTACTCACACACCACACATGAGAATGGTATAGTTGAGAGAAGGAATCGTACTATCATGGAAATGGTGCGATGTATGATTGGCGACTCGAGTTTAACAAAGACATTTTGGGCGGAAGCTACAAGAAATGCGCAGTCTATTTGTTGAGCAGTACCCACATGTAGCTCTTGAAGGAGTGACACCTCAAGAAGCATGGTCAAATCGGAAACCATCAATTGCACACCTAAGAGTATTTGGGTGTAAAGCTAGCATGCACATACCCAGAGAAAGCAGGAACAAGTTGGATATGAAAGGTGAGAAACCGATATTCATTGGATACGGTGAAGAAGCACTTGAGTGCAGATTATGGGATCAGAAAGCAAAGAAAGTATACACAAGTAGGGATGTTGAGTTCTTTGAGAAGAAAGCAAGCGGATGCTCCACTCAGCGACTCAACAAACATGCAGAATACACCTCTTGTGAAGACGAGAATTTGATGTTCCCCCTTTGAAGATGTGAGTGATGAATTGGATGATGGTGAAAATTTGGATCCACCACAAGCCAATGGAACAGCTAAGAAGTTACCTAAATGGTATACTCAATTAATAAGAGATGCAAATTTGGATGAAGCACCTAGCACATCATCTAATCTGGACCTAGAACTCGCATGATCAAGCTCGTGAAGAGGTCAATTATGCCCTAATGAGCAGATTTGTTGAAAGCAGTTGAGCCATCTACGATTCAAGAAGCCCTACAATCAAAAGCTTGGAAAGATGTCATGGATTGAGTATCGATCGGTGATGAAGAACAACACATGGCAACATCGACCTTCCACCGGGGAAGAAACCCATTGGATGCGAAATGGATATTCAAGACTAAGTACAAATCGGATGGGACTATTGACAAGTATAAAGCAAGGCTTGTAGCAAAGGGTATGCATAACAAGAAGGCATTGATTATGAGGAGACATTTTCTCCCCTGACCAAGATCAAGACAATCAGGATGATCTTTGCTCTAGCTGCACAATTTGGTTGGAAAGTCCACCAAATGGATGTGAAAAGTGCCTTTCTTAATGGAGATTTGCAAGAAGAAGTCTATATGACTCGGCCCGAGAGGGTTATGTAATACGGGAAAAGAGATGATGGTATGCGAGACTCATAAAATCTCTATATGGCCTAAAAGCAGGCACCGGGCATGGTACATCAAAATTGATGAGCATCTCATAAGTCATGGATTCGAAAGGAATCCTTATGACCCCAATCTCTACCTCAAAAAGAAAGGGGGGGAGATTGTCATTGTGGTTGTTTATGTCGACGATCTAGTCATTACAGGCAGTTCTGTGAAGATGATCGATGCAACAAAGAAGGATTTTAATCAATCATTCAACATGACAGATCTCGAGCTCATGCACTATTGTCTTGGGTTGGAAGTATGGCAAAAAGAGAATCATATCTTTGTGTCACAGTTGAAATACACCAAGACAACGCTCGAGAAATTTAGGATGATGGACTGCACTCCTATTGCTACACCTATGGAAGCGAGACTTGATTATCTCGTTCCGATCCATCACCACTGCAGGTGAATGCAACTCTCTATCGGCGGTTGATCGGGAGTCTCATTTACGACATATACTAGACCGGATATCGACTTTGCGATCGGCTATTTATCACGCTTCATACGCAAGAACCAAAAATATGTCATTGGAAAGCAACAAAGAGAATACTAAGATATCTAAAGGTATAGTTGACCTTGGTCAGAGTAAAGAAGAAAGCGACAACTTCTTCTTGACCGGATATTCAGATTCAGATCATGCAGGAAACATGGATGATAGGAAGTCAACATCAGGCTTCGTCTTCTTTATGGGATCTGGACCGATATCATGGGGAAGCAAGAAACAGAACTTTGTTTCTCGCTCTTCTACAGAAGTAGAATATCGAGCTGCAAGTGAAGTTGTTTGTGAAGCAATATGGCTACGCCGAATACTAGAAGGAATTGGTCTACCACAACAGAAATCTACTCCAGTATATGTTGATAATGAAGGAGTTTTGAAGCTTGTTCGCAATCCAGTATTTCATGAGAGAACCAAGCATATTGAAGTATCTGAGTTCATTTCATATGCGAGCATGTCTTGAAGCACAACATCTGACTCCGATTACATCCTACGGTGAAACAGAAGCGAGATGTTTTCACTAAGTCACTTGCACGTGACAAATTCACCATTATTGAGAGAGTTCCTCTCCACTTCATTGGAAACTATGCAAAATTAAGGGGGGGAATGTTAGCATAATTTAGCATAGGCATATTTATTGCATTTTATTGCATTGTCTTTTATTTAATAATGTGCAACATGTGCACTCTAGTCTAGTGACTTGCATTCAATATTGTTATGTTGGATAACATTCAATATTGGTATTAGTAAGTAATTACATATGCATATGAGATGGGTCTTATCATCTCGTAGTTGGTGTCTGCTTTAGGGTGTCATGTCTATCCATATGAAATTTGTCTAATATCTATAAACATTACAACTCTTGCATTGTAATGTAATCGATTTCATGATCAATAATATTTGTGAGACTTAGTCCCTCTTTGGTCATTTGCAATCTTATTCTATTCTATCATTTGGTATCTAAGCTATACCATTATTATCATAACAAAGGGAGGTAGTGCCATGGCAAAAGATCGAGTATTGGAGTTATTGGGTGAACCTGGTTTGGGACCGCCCTTTGATGAAGAAGAGTCATAAGAGATATAGCTTGAGCGCGCATGCATGCAAAAAGATAAAGGAAATATGGTCTACATGATAGATGGCGAAGAGATGGAGAGTTTGAATGTTAACCATATTGAAGGTACATGCGAAGTTATTGATAGTGTTGATGAGAAAGTGCACACATACCATGAACCCCGAAAACAAAGAAGGTTAACATTGGTTGAAGGTTGAACCTAAGGAGGCCACTATTGGAGACTATTGGTCGAGAAGGAGGTCTCAAATATCATTAATCTATTGCGTGAGTTTCAGGATTTATTTCCACTTGGGTACCATGAGCTTAAAGGTGTTCACCACTCCTTGGGGGCGATGAAGATCAAGTTAAAAGAAGATGTGCACCCAATCTGGAAGAGGCCTTATTGAATGAATTTGAATCTTCGCGTCAAGATTAAGGAGGAGATAGACAAAATGATCACTTTGGGCATCATTAAAGCTGTGGAGGAATCAAAATGGGTAAGCCCCATGGTCATTAACATTAAAAAGGATGGAAGGATAAGAATATGTGTTGACTATAGGGACTTAAATGTGGTATGTGTAATTGATCCTTTTCCAACCCCTTTTACGAGGAGATCCTGGAAGGAGTATCCGGGCACAAAATTTATTCCTTCACGAATGGATTCTCCGAGATACCATCAAGTTAGAATTGCTAAAGAATACCAAGAGAAGACAAATTTCACCATTGAATGGGAAAGTTTTCCTATATGGTCATGCCTTTTAGACTGAAGAACGCACCTGGCTGTGTTTTCACGCATAGTGGTCCAGGCATTTCAGGATTTTATCCATAAGTTTATGCAAGTCTACCTTGATGATTGGACAATATATGGACTAGTGAAAGACCATTGTGATAATTTGAGACTGATGTTTGAGAGATGTCGGTAGTTGAGGATATCCCTCAACATTAAGAAATGTGTTTTTCTTTACTCCATTTGGGACTCTATTGGGGCACATTATATGTAAGGAAGGTTTGTTGGTGGATCCCACCAAGGTTGTTGTTATTGTGGGGTTGGGGAGCCTACTAGTCGAGGCGCGAGTGCTGCAGATTCCTTAGGAATATAGGAAGTACGATGGAAGTTTATCAAAGGGTATGCCAGAGATGGCCTAACCATTGGAAAAGTTACTAAAACACAAGAGTGCCTTTCACTAGGGAGAGGCGCAACAAATGGTGTTTGACACTCTAAAGGATAGCCTTATCACTGCGCCCATATTACGCTTTCCTTCTTGGGATAAGCCATTTCATGTACATGTCGATGCTTGAGGATGACAATTGGAGCAGTTCTAGCACAACTTGGAGAAGGGATTGTTGACCACCCCTTGTGTTTTGCTAGTAGGAAGTTAAAACCAGTAGAGAAGAACTACAACACTACTGAGCGCGAAGCACTATCGATGATTTACGCACTGTATAAGTTAAGGTAATATCTTCTGGCAAAACCTTTCATATTCTACACAGACCACATGGCATTGAAGTACTTGGTGAACAATCCCATTTTGCAAGGGCACATATGTCGGTGGGTCCTGTTGTTTCAAGAATTTGAGTTTACAATTGTTGTGAAACTAGGAAAGAGTAACTCAAGGCCTAACCATTTGTCAAGAATTGACTCAGGGGAGGACATACAGAGCATTGAGGATGTTATTCCAGACGTCAACTATTTAGGTTGTGGTGCATGCCCTCTGACTTAGAAGATATTGGTGTGTTTCTCAAAATGGGTATGGCGCAAAAGGAATGAAAACTTTGGAAAGGAAACAATTAGCTATACGCGTCGTGCCCTACATGCTAATTAGTGAAGACTTATACAAGTTAGGTCATGATGAGGTTCTGCGCCGATGTGTGTTCTAACATGAGCGCGTTGCAATCATGGAGGAAGTACATGGTGGGATATCGGGAGGAGGGTACTATGCGGGAATGCCATAGCGTGGAAGATCCTCTTTCAAGGCTTTGGTGGGAAAGTATATACCAAGATTGCATTGAGTTTTGCAAGGCATGTGACCATTGCAGCGCCTTAGCGCAAGCCGGGAAGATGGGATAAAATGCCCTTGAGGCCGATAACAACACATAACCATTTGAAAAATGGGTGATTGATTTTATAGGACTGATTTCACCTGCCGCGTGAAGGACTGGTTCATGCTATATCATCACTTGCACTAATTACTTAGCAAAGTGGGTGGAGGCAGCGGCCTACTGAGGATTTCTGACAATGACGAAAACTACTAGATTCTTATGGGATAACATAATTAGCATGTATTGATGTCCTTTAAGCTTGACTAGTGACACGGGTACACATTTTTAATGAAACATTTAGGATTTTGTTGGCAGAGTTCATGGTGGCCCATCATAAGACTACCCCATATCACCCACAAGCTAATGGAACTGCTAAGGCATTTAAAAAAATTCTGAGTCACACACTGACAAAAATTTGCGATGTGGGAAGACAAGATTGGGATGAAAAGGTATCAGTTGTTCTATGGGCATACATGACAACCTACTAAGAGATTAAACAAGGGCACACCGTTTTAGTTGGTGTTTGGCACAAAGGCTATTTTATCGGTTTAATTTATGCTACCATCGTTGTGTATTGCATGTGCAGGAGGGTTAGCTGATGAACAAGCAATTCAAGAGTGCATGGAGAAATTAATGCAACTGGACAAAAGGTGATCACTTGCTAGATGGAGTTAGAAGACTGAAAAGCCACGATAGAAAGCATGGCATGATCGCCATATTAAAAAAAAAATTGGAGGTTAGGCGAGATGGTTTTGTTATACGATTCCAAGTTTTCTGCGCCATCATCGGGAGGCGAAAGTCCATTAGTTAGGGCCATATATCATCTTGTACATCCTTGATTCAGGCACTTTCCAGTTACAAGTGCTTGATGGAACACGGTTACCAGGCCATTTCAATGGGAGTAGGCTGAAGCCCTACTATAAATAAATCTTCCTTGTGTTTGTAAATAAGACAGTATTTCCATTTAGCCTAGGTTTTCCTTTTATGCATTTCTTTTCCTTATGTTTCCCTTTCTCATTGCTTGTTCCTTTCTTGTTGGGTTGTTGTTTTGCATGCCTTATGCATTGGTATCCAATTACTATTTTCAAAAGGTTGTGTATGCGTAGAGGACTAGTATGGATGAAAATTGACATGCAACCTTCAACCGCACTCAACCCCCGAGGTCGTGCAGAAGCGGCCCATGTTGAATGTGTGGATGGCTAACCATAGGAGGATCGGTGACTAAGATGCGGTAGTGTGATCTCACAGTAGCCGAGTTGTTGCAAAGGGAGATTTAGAGGCCATGAATGGGTAGAGTAAATTCCTTATGGTTTATTTGCCTAACTTGGATCTAAGTGTTGATCTAGTTTGAAGTGTCCAAATTAATTAAGATGAAATTAACAATCTATGCTACTACTGAAAGGAAACAGATCTAAACAAGTCACAAAACTGAAATATTACAATCACAAACAACAATTCACTTTTATTCTAAATAACCAAATCTACTTCTACACTAAAACTAAACAAGCGAAATAACCAGGTGTGGTTATCCACACATCTTAAGTGTATGGAAACTAAACTAACTTAAGAGGAACTTTTCCAAATGATTTATGGTATGTAGAAAACCTCCTATATATATTCTCTCCTTCAGATCCATAGGGATGGGAAGATGATGATCCATCACTGGGGGTTGCTATGAAATATTCAAACCCTCTTGGAAATTAACTAATTACTTGTAAACGAAAGAAATTGATTTCTACTCTATTTGATATGATGTAATAATGATAAATTGCAAGAATGAAGGAAATCAAACAACAAATCCAACCTGGAATTCACATAACAGAGGTAAATCTAGCTGTGTAGTAGTTTTTCCCCTCAGTTTGTTCCTTTCTTTATCTGAGTGTTCATATGAGTCCAAGGTACTGGGAATGCAAGAACAACAACAAGAGGATGACACTTGAGCAATGACATCTTGAAGGCAGTCTAGATGCAATGCAAGTAGAAGAGAGATAACACAAGAGATATGAGCTTGGCTATGCAATTCCTAGCAAGATTATGACAATAATACAATGTAAGACACGCAAAAATTCTTAGGCCTTTTTCTTGAATACAAGCATGGAATATATCAGAATGGAGGATGGGAGGTGCCTTCAAGATCTAGGAAAGAAGGGGCAGTTCTAACTAATTAAATCTATTTTAAAATAGAAGGAGGTAGGAGAACCAAGCAATCAAAGCTAATTTTAGACAATTTGGCTCACAGATGCATGCTAAAAGTGAAATTAAGTGAACCATCACATGTTAAAACACATGTGAGGGAATCTAGAAAGCGGGCGGGGCTGTTACCTTGCGTAGGGCGGCGGTTTCGGGACCGCCTCCTGTTTTGGGTGGCGGTTTGGAGCTGCTGCCCAGCGAGGTGGCGATCCTAGCACTAAAGGCCAACACATGTGCAGAAAGAGGCAAGAATTTGGAAAAAGCGTGGGAAGGCTAAGTAAAGATGTCTAGGCAACAAATATTCACTAGGAATGGGATTTGGAGCTCAAACACCTTCTTGAAAGGACTGAATCATCATTGGGGACTTTTGTAACCGTTTTTTGACAATGTAGCACATGTAATTTTGTGTGTGTACATATTGCCCCCTCAGAGAAGCGTCTTAGGCATGAAAAGGCGTAAAACATAGAGTCGAGTATGGTGTTCCCAAAATGGGGAGTTAGAAGCTATACTTGACACACTCGTGTGTCGAAATGTCATTGTCAAAACTCCGCTACTTGTAAAATGAAAAGAAGACTCAAGTGCAGATAGATAAAATATCAAAAAATAAACACTAAATTAAAACGACAAGAGGACTTACCATCGTGCGGGGATATAGAAATATACCTGCGCCAACACTCCAACCCTGTGAAAACATACACTCAAAACGAGGTCAAAACAACATATATACCAAAACCGACTCATTTTTAATTCATTTGTGCATACCGACTTGGTGATTTTTGAGCTCTAGGCCCACGGTGACCATTTTTGTTTTTGAGTATGGTTGAATTGGAATGGATTTGGGAATGGTATTTTACGTTAGGCTTGGCCCTTTGCTATTTGAATGTGTTTGATAAGAACTCCTAAGAAATTCGTAACTAGGGTGGTCATAAGGGGCCTCAAAGAGGTAGATAGGCAGAGTGCCTTTATTTCTTAGTCTCCATTTTGTGAGGCATATATGATGTTTTGATATTTCATGCTCATTGTGAGCGTTTTGATCGCACCTAGTGTGCAATGACATTGTACAAAACTATGACACACCATGATATGTACATATATCTCTTTTTGGCTTGGTTATTCCTTGCATAGATTTGACTTACATTGATGATTTTATTCACGTGTGTACTCTTAGATGTTTAGAATTTCTGATTTTCTATGCTTTTCAAAATGCATGCAGTGGACATGAATGCTAACAAAATGATTTCTTTTTTTGCTTTGTAATGCTGATATATGATAATGCAATCACATTGTGATGTTGAACTTTAGTTTCTCTAAGCAACTTTTGGTACTTCATATTGTTTTGGAAAAACATGGCGAAAGAGTGATATGATAAGTGAATGAACTTGCCCCACTCCTAACTCCATGCAACCAGTAAGATGTGAGGGATCAACACCAAGAGCTAGAAGGGGCACAAGTTATAGAAATTTTCGAATGGTAATGATGAGAGAAATACAAGGATTTGGCAAGACCAAATTGAGACGCTACAACCTCACTCTACTCAAGTTTTCTTCATAGTTTAAAATGTGAATTGATTTCTAGTTTATCTAGACTTAGATCCGTAGATGGCCACTTGGTTGACAAAATATGGTTTTGAGGTTTTAAAATCTTTTGGAATTTTGGACATCTAACTCACTTTGTTTTGATTTATGATTTCACAACATTTGAATGAACTACTTCTAACTTTCAAGTTTGTCAAAGAGACCCCCTACACCTTGCCCCATGCTACTAGTAGGAAGTATGGGCTCATCACCATGGGCAAGGCATAGGCGAGTAAGGGCATTTCTCTCCTTTCCTAACCCTACATCACTAGTAAGAGATGCAGGCTCAACACCGAAGGTTGGTAGGGAAAATAAATGTGTAAAATAAATTTTTTTCTATGGATTTACATTTGACTTATTTATCTAGGAAAAATGTCTAAAATGTTCTTATTTCCAAAGAGATGTATATGGGATAGATGTGACACCATGAAGCTTCTAGAAGAATTTGACCGTATACAAAGACACCTAACCTAGAAAAATACTATAAGTAGAACTAAGTATGCGAGACCTTGGTATGATTAATGTCAAAGCTTGTCTTTTCTTACTTGGATTGATGAAATGATTCAAAAACAATTGATGATCTTGTGAAGATTTGAAGTGACATGATTTGAATGTTTTCCAATATTTTGAAGTTTTTAGGAATTCTTTATAAGAATAAGTCCCTTGATCACAAATTTGAAATGAAGCTGGAAGATGAAAATGCAATGCGGATGCGATAATGTACATATGGAAATGTAGGTGAAACTACATGACATGACGCCTAAAGTGAAGAAATTTGTGAATATCAAATTCTTCACCCCTAAAAGTACAAAATGGAGAACCATTATCCTCAAAAATTTTGTTCTCTTGACAAGGGCCTACCATTATGGTTTTGAACTTACAACCCTTACCTAGAAGTGTATATGTCCAATCATTAAAATCATTTTTCTGAAAGATACGTTAGTGCACCTCTTTGTTACATTCTTGAGACATGGTGTGTGGTGACTATGTTGCTTGGCCTTGTCTCCTATGTAGAGTGTTGTGTTCACTTGTAACTCTTGCTGAATGATGAGGCCTTGCCCTATGGATATGGAAAACTTAGTTTCAGACGCACATGGGTTGAAACCAAGTTTTAGAATAGAACAACCCCCAGAGATGGTTTTTATGGGCATCATTTCAATATCAAATTGCCCTTCTCCGTTTGTTAATTCTAACATGTTCACACCTAGACCTAGGTCGTCGGAGGGAAGAGATGCTAAACCGAGAAGACTACCCATTCCCTATGGTTCAAATGAGAGGAAGATTGGATCGTCACTCTCTAAGAGTTTCATAATTCCCGTTGTGGTTTTAGTGGACACTGTTTCCACAGATATTGATTCACCCTTATCCATTTTTGCCACCTCAAATGTTTGTGGGTCAATGAATTCAACCTTCGGCATATCCGGGGTGATTGGGGCTAACTCTTTTGATGGAGGTGGTTTGTTCAATTGATTCACGGGAAGTTCATACTCTGTATGGACTCCTTTCTTCTTCTTGAGGTTTTCTAAATGTATATTGAAGGGCTTAGGATCCCCTTGAGCGATGAAGACCTTCCCCAAATGGAGGAATCTAATCTCTTGGAACATGGTAGAAGGGATAGCCTTCATTCGATGAATCCAAGGTCTCCCAAGGATCATGTTATAACTTGTTTCCTTGTCGATAATGTAAAACTCCGTCAAGATGGTTTTTGGACCAAGCATGAATGGAAGAACTATGGTTTGAATCGAGGTCGCTTTAATACTATCGTACCCCCGTAATGTGTTTCTTGTAGAGGAACAATTGGTCTCTCCATATCCCACTTTTGCAAGAAAGAGAAAGGAACCACATTTACAGTAGCGCCATCATCAATCATGGCTCTCTTAATACAATTGTTATAAACCCAGACTTATAAAAATAAGGTAGGATCACCTCTTCGAGCAATTTCAACGTCAGATGGCATCTTGTCTATATCGAAAACAAACCCAGTATCCCTATCATTATGTCCCGGAGGATGTATGTCAAAGTCAATATGATTTATTTGAGCGCTAGGAGGTGGCGTAACATGGATTAGATGACCAAGACCTAGTGCATTGAGAAATGCAGAATGATGCGCAGGTGAATTCTTTAGTAAATCTAGAAACAAAATGTGAGAAAAGGTCTTGTTCAAATCCAATATTAAATCATAGGCTCCTACTGGTTTTGCAATTGTAGGAACATCATCTGTGGGAAGGAAAGAGTAGGAAGGGGTTATGAAACATACTCCTTCATCTAAGTTGTTGCATTAATTTCACGCTCAACCTCTAGCTCAACTAATCCCAAGATTTTTGTGTTATCATTTGAACCAAGGTTAGGAGCGACCCGAGAGTTATTGGAAGTTGAGGCTTCATGGTCATTATTTCTTATAGGAATGCCTTTATTTGTGTTTTGTGAATTCACCTTGAAATTTTTAGGATGTGTAGGGAGCGGATCTCAAAATATGCTCACATTAGTGTTCTGAGGAGCTACAGGTCCTGTATAGTCAGATTGTGAGTTTGTTTCAAGATTTTCTAGGAACATGTCTACAAAGAGTTACCTTTGGTTTTCGGGAAGTCTTTGCAGAAACTTGTTGCAATCATGGAAATTCCTATCATCATGACCTCAAACCTTATGGAAATCATCATATAGGTTAGGTTTGTAATCTCTTGGTCTTTGATAAGTATCTTGTTGTTGTTGATTATAACCTCGGTTGTAGTTTTGAAATTGGTTGTTATAACCATGATTTGTTGCCCCTTGGCTAGAGTTTTGATACTAGTTTGGGCCTTGGGTTTGATTTTTCTTTTGTGGCGGATGATTTACATCAACTGTGTTGATAGATGACATAGTGTTAGGGCCTCTTTGATTACCCAAGTTATTGTTATCGTTATTGTTGTTGTTGTTTGGGAAACCAACATTCTTGACTTGATCAGTGACACTATTTGTGGTAGCACCATGATTTTGATTCACACCCTTAGGTCCTTGGTTGTTGGCACCATTGTTTTGATAATTTTCATTATTTTGATTTGGGGATACCAATTTCCCATTGGAACCATAAGTCTTACGCCCACTATCAATATAGCGGCTTGGTCAATCCGAAGCGCACCTTCAATACTTCCTCATAACTATATAAAGGAAACTTTTTAACTTCCTCCCTAGTATCTCGATTGAGTGAATGAAGGAAAAGGTCACAAAGTTCCATCTGGTCCATGTTGGGTGCACTTTCAGAGGAATAGAGAACTTGGCGCCATCTCTGGATAAAATGGGCGATAGATTCATTTTGCTCTATCTAATATGCAGGAACTCCCTAATCCATGTACGCAAAAACTTGTTCATGTAAAATGCTTTGATGAACTTGGAAACAAGTTATTTGAAGGAATGTATAAAAGCTTCCGGTATCCTATAGTACCAATCAATGCAATTCCTTCGAGAGTCTTTGGAAATATCTTAGCCACTACAACATCCCAAGGAAGCAATTCCCTGATAGCAGTAGCGTAGGCCTTGATATGAGTGTTTGGGTCTCCTTCTCCCTTAAATTTTGGAAGATCGAAAATGGGCGCGGAAGCATGACACCAAGTATGGTGAAGTCAAGAGGCTCATTTAAGTACTCAATGTATGTACTTGTTATATATCTTCCCCAGGGTAGATATAGACAAGCGGAAGAATATGGAAACCAAAGAAATTCAAACCTCGGCCCAACAAGCGCGGGAAAGTGGCGCCACGAAATGGATGTCGACAATGTAAAGGATGCGCCCTTGGCGCATGGAAATGGCGCATAACAATGAGTGTCAGCGTTAAGGGAAAAAGTTGCGCCTTGGCGCTGTGCATAAGAGGATGTCGACACAAATGTAAATGCGCCCTTAGCGCCTGCGAAGCAGTGTCAACATAGAAATAGACGCGCCCTTGGCGCACGTAAAAAGAATGTTGACACGGGAAAAGTTGCGCCCTTAGCGCGAGTAAAGTGGCGCACGAAAACATGTGTGTCGACATAAACATATTTGCGCCTTTGGCGCCGAAAAAAAGTGTTGAGCGTGCATATGAATGCGCCTTTGGCGCACGAAAGGGATTGTCGACACAAACATATTTGCGCCTTTGGCGCACGAAAAGGGTTGTCGACATGCATATGGATGCGCCAAGGCGCACCTTCAGGAGGCGCAACATTCTGAGCGCTGACAGGAAGCAGACCCTGACCCAGATATTCAGATGGCCATAACTTTTGACTGGGAGCTCCGATTCACACAAGGTTGGACTTTTTGAAAGCCTACGGCATCCTCTACCTAACTACGACTGGATATCTTTAATTGGGTGGGAACAAGTTCTTAGAAATGCAAAATACAGTTTGCCACTTTTGGGGTTTGATATGGTCCTCACCTACCACCATAATGAGATGAATTAGATACAACCTAAGGTGGTTGGTGTAGATTTGGACTTTCTCTCTCTTCTCTTTCTCATTCTTCCTATAAATTGTAAGGAGGGGCTTCTTTCTAAAGGTTGGACATTCTTGTTTTGCCCCTCCCTTCTTCTCTTTGGCAGGTGAATCTGTGGAGTTAAAACCTCCCATTTAAAACTGTAATGCAGCTTTGCCTCTTGGCATTTTGCAGTGTGTTGTATCAATCTTTGGAGCAAATTAATGCATGTCTGTGGATGATTATCAACCCTCTCAGTGTTTATTTGCTTCTTCTTGATCTTTCTTTGTAAATCACAGTTATCTCGTGCATGATCTTGCATTACATTTTTTTTTGGTGCTGTGTTTATTGGCAAGACAGTGTTCTTCATTCCTCGGTGCATCACCTCTGTTAGTTTAGGTTTTATTTTCTGCATTTTCTTACCCCTGTCTCCTTAAAAAATTAGATTAGGTTTTGAGTAGACCCTCTGCATTTTTACGTGTGCATCTGAACAGAGGAATAGGAACCGGCCTTCATCCGGAGAGCTTTTCGATTTCGCGAGGTCCCACACTTGGGAAAAGCTCCAAGTTGTGCAATCGCACCGAGATTCTCAACCCATCGAGTTGCAGAGTCCTATGGGAAGTCTTTGTGATTCGACACCAACGAGTACCCATTACGTAAGATTCCATCATTGAAGATCCTTTATGAGGAGGTGGAGGAGGAGGAGTTGGATAAGCTACATTATAAGCGTTGCCATGAATATATGGTGTCCCTTAATATGGCATATAGGGAACATAAATGGTATATGGGTCCACCTGGGGAGTTTTGAATACATATGCATGTAAGGTGGGATAGTTCCAAGATATGGACTAGCGGGTGTAAAACCAGGGAATGTCGCATTACTTGTTGTTATGGCATTCAAGAATGCACTTCTGACAAGCCCTTGAGAAGGATGAGGACCCATCCCTAGTGTGTCTAACCCCTGTGAGAAGATCACTCATATTTGAATGAGCCGGATAACCTTGTTGTACATGATATTGTGTTGGTTGTTCATTGGAAGGGATGTATCCTTTGCTCTTAACTGGATACCCCATGTTATGCCCTATTACATGTGTTGGTTGTGAAGTCTGGGCACTTTCTAGTTCTCTAATCCTCCCCACTAAAGTAGAAATGAGATCGTTAGGAGAGGATTGAGTCCTTTGTTAGGGTGGTTGTGGTGTAGGGTTTGATTGAGTAGGCTCATGATACCCTGTCATGAATTGTTCAGTGTTATAATTCTTGTCTTCCTCAGAAGTAAGAATCTTAGGATAGGCATTTGAAATCTTAGAGGCTGAAGCCTTCATTCTATCCAAAGACTTATCTATCTGACTAAGAGGATTATCTGTTCATGCAAATAGATCATCCTTTATTGATTGCATGGAAATGTGAGGTCTTGACAAGACCCTATGGTAAGAACATGTTCTAGTTGTGATAACAACGTGATTTACATTGGGTTGACTGTATTGCATGTCTAACGGTTGATCAACCTCCTCCATCCTCATATATCTAATGGGGTTTGAAGTGTAACTAGGGGAGGTTTGGATGTTTCTTGTGTAATTTTCACCCCATCGAAGGGGATTTTTGTGGTTACACGTTGGTGTAATATCTATCACAGCTAAATGGCCCACCAAAATCTCTTCGGAAATAGAAAGTAGAAAATATTTACCAAGATAGGGAAGAAATGGAAAGATGAGTTAATAACAATGAAAGGAAGGAAACAAGAAGGAATTAATCCTTCACATCGGGTTCACCAATTTGTATGGATGAAAATTGACATGCAACCTTCAACAGCACTCGACCCCCGAGGTCATGTTGGAGCATCCAATGTTGAATGTGTGGATGGCTAACCATAGGAGGATCAGTGACTAAGATCTGGTAGTGTGATTTCCTGGTAGCCGAGTTGGAAAAGGGGAGATTTAGAGGCTATGAATGGGTAGAGTAAATTCCTTATGGTTTGTTTGCCTAACTTGGATCTAAGTGTTGATCTAGTTTGAAGTGTCCAAATTAATTAAGATGAAATTAACAATCTATGCTACTGTTGAAAGGAAACTAATCTAAACAAGTCACAAAATTGAAATATTACAATCACAAACAACAATTCACTTTTATTCTAAATAACCAAATCTACCTCTACACTAAAACTAAACAAGTGAAATAACCAGGTGTGGTTATCAACCTATGCTTAAGTGATGGAAACTAAACTAACTTAAGAAGGGAACTTTTCCAAATGATTTATGGTATGTAGAAAACCTCCTATAGATATTCTCTCCTTCAGATCCATAGGGATGGGAAGATGATGATCCGTCTTTGGGGGTTCTTATGAAATATTCAAACCCTCTTGAAATTAACTAATTACTTGTAAACGAAAGAAATTGATTTCTACTCTATTTGATATGATGCAATAATGATAAATTGCAAGAATGAAGGAAATCAAACAACAAATCCAACCTGGAATTCACATAATAGAGGTAAATCTAGCTGTGTAGTAGTTTGTCCCCTCAGTTTGTTCCTTTCTTTATCTAAGTGTTCATATGAGTCCAAGATATTGGGAATGCAAGAACAACAACAAGAGGATGGCACTTGAGCAATGGCATTTTGAAGGCAGTTTGGATGCAATGCAAGTAGAAGAGAGATAACACAAGAGATATGAGCTTGGCTATGCAATTTCTAGCAAGATTATGGCAACAATACAATGTAAGACACACAAAAATTCTTAGGCCTTTTGCTTGAATACAAGCATGGAATATATCGAGAATGGAGGATGGGAGGTGCCTTCAAGCTCTAGGAAAGAAGGGGCAATTCTAACTAATTAAATCTATTTTAAAATAGAAGGAGGTAGGAGAACCAAGCAATCAAAGCTAATTTTAGACAATTTGGCTCATGGATGCATGCTAAAAGTGAAATTAAGTGAACTGTCACATGTTAAAACACACGTGAGGAATTTGGAAAAGCGCAGGCGGGACCGCCATCTTGTGCAAGGCGGTGGTCACGGCACCAAAGGCCAACACATGCTCGAAAGAGGCGGGAAGCTGGAAAAACCGTGGGAAGGCTAAGTAAAGAGGTCTAGGCAATAAATATACACTACGAATGGGCTTTGGAGCTCGAACATCTTCTTAAAAGGACACGAATCATCATTAGGGACTTATGTAACTATTTTCTAACAACGTAGCACATGTAATTTTGGGTGCGTACAAGACCACGCATCTATTTTTGTGTGGGGTGGAGTAATGCGAAGTAAAATGGAAGCTAGTAGTAGAAGTTGTGTTTCGGTGGCCAGATTAAAAGCATGTAGTGTAGAAGAGTGCATGTAGAAAAGGTGGACATAAGGAATTTTGGTGTCAGGAAAGCTTTACAAAGACCACGTACAAAGGATGAGAAGCACAAGAACAACATGAGGTAGGCGAGGGAAAAAATCAGGTTAAGGATAGAAGAAGTGCCTTGCACTACAAAAATGCACATGAAGATCTTTGGTCAGTAAGGATTTTTGCGCACCAGAAGGTTGTAGAGATTTTTGCATAGGATTGGGCATGGGGGTAAGAGCGCTTAAGGATGGGCTTTAGTGGAAAAATCCACCTTTATTGCAAAAGTACGTTGGTAGGTGGCATAGAATTTATCATGGGAGATGAGTGAAAAGCTATAAGTAGAAGGTCGGGCACATTATTTTTACCTTACATTTGTGATAAAGAAGAGCTCTTGCGAACTAGGGCATCCTTGAGAAGTTGCGCGAAAGGATATTGTGAAGATCTAAGTGCATGACTAGTGTGATTTGTGAACTAGGGTGGAAAAACAGGTACATGGGCGTAGAGGAGAGGGTTGTTGGAATTTTGAAAACCGTAAGAAAGTATGCCATCTCGTGGAAGGAAGGATTTTTCCAGGGTTAGGGTTTTGCAGCTAGGGCACAAGAGTAAGGGGATTTTTGCGAAGGAAGCCACAAATTTGAGTTGAGCATGGAAGAGGAGAGAGGAGGAGTTTTAGTAACCCGAAAAGGAGATGGCACCAAAGAAGAAAACCGTTTCACCAAAGAAGGGCAAGGGAAAAGGAAAACAGGTGGTTTCCACCAATTTCAATAAGGAGTGGTATGCGGAGATGTAATACCCAGACGAGGTATTACTCAAAAAAGAATGGGTATCCCATGTAAGGAAGATGGCAGTAAGCGATTACAACGATCACACAAGCACCACCGAGAAGGAGATGGCATTAGAACTGGTTCATCTGATAGATGAAAGGACACCAGAAGGAATGCTAATCTATGATGGTGAAGTGAAGGTAAAATTGGAGAAGACTAGGTTACTGCTGCAACCTACTTTGGCAAACATGACCGATTGTACCAATGATAGATGTCGTGTGTGCATGAGGACCACTTCTACTTTGCAGGTCGAAGGATGTGCATAACCCCTCAACTAATCTCTAAGTTTACCGGCCTTGTCTGTGAAGGGAGCCACTAGATGATGACTTGGAGGACAAGGAAGCCATTAAGGAGACAATCCAGGATTATGATTATAAGAAGGGCTCACGCTATTTTGATATCTCAGATATCTTCGACCCAATGATGAGGATGGCCGCATGCTTGGTATCCAAGTTGAATGGAAAAGAAAGGTGGACATGGATAAATAAGGCTTGGTTGAATGTGTGCAAAAAGTTTCAAAGGGAACCATCTATAACCTGTTTTCCTTCATTGTAGAAGAAATCATCAATGCCATGCACAAAGGAGAGAAGATCATGTTTGGGAATGTCCTCCTCACCATCATTTTCTCAGAAATTGGAGTGCCCGATGGGCCAGAGAAGTTTGTATGGGAATATCCAGATGAAGACCCTTCCCTCGTAAAGAGATTTGAAAAATACACTTGTGATACCATGACAACCACCCATAAGGTGTGCACGGAGAAATGGTACAAGAGGATGCACGATGCGTTTGGAGAGTGAATGGAGGATACGAACTATTACTAGCGCTAGTGTAGTGAGAAAGTCGAGTTTGTTGTATATGAGCATTTACGCATTGAAAAATTCGCGTTGACAGATGGGACCAAGAGCCCATGGTGTAAACTACCTTTCTCCTTCACCGCACAATATTTCCAAGTAGGGGTCAATCACTTCAAGGAGGCCAAAAGACTAAGGTTCAACCTCAGCGAGGTGGATCAAGACCACCGCAACCTACGAAGGAAGCTGGTATACCCTAAGAAGCATGCTTATGTGGAGAAGTATGTCTCCCATGAGGTGCGCATGACAAAACTGTGATGCTACCAATTGCTTAAAGGAATGCAATAAGGGTATACTTGTGGATCAAGCCCAAGTATGAGAAGGGTGCCTATTTGGAGAATGATATCTCCATCCTGAAGACCCCACCGGGAAGAAGAAGGCCACACCAAGGAAGAGGGAAAGAGAAGAGGTGCCAGAGAAGAAGGTACCAAGTGTGCAAACAACACAATCTGTGGGCGCATAGGAGTCAGGCATGAAGCCAAGTACATATACATGGAGGAAGAAGTCCCACATTAAGGAAAAGGAGAAATCACTTGAGGAAGAGGTACCAGAGTAAGAAGAGCCTCCTACACAAGAAGAATCTCCAAGGAAGGAGTTGACTGCGAAGAAGAAGAGAAGGAAGAGTCTCCTATACTGGAATCACCAGTTAGGAAGAGGTAGAAGGTAGCGGAGAAGGTGAACTCAGAAGGAATGGAGAGCCTGGAGGCCTACAAAGGTGAGAGAGATGATGACAAGCATGAAGAGGCTCAGGAACATCCTGTGTATGATGTGTATGACTCTGAGGATGAAGGAAATGAAGAAAAGGATGGAGAAGAGGAAGGCGCTCAAGGTAAAAGGGAGAGTGAGGAAGTGAATACAAAGGATCAAAGGACCCCAAGCCTCACCAAGGAGCAGATAGAAGAGGTCGTAGAAAGAGAAGTAGTGGGAATAATAAAGGATTTGGTGGAGCAAGAAGTGGAGTGCAGTACTGATGAGGTGCTCAAGGAGATAGAGGAGGAAAGCATAGGGAAAGAGTATGGGAGCATGGGTAGAGATCCTAGCTTAGCGGTAAGCTTTCCAAAGGTAGTGCACACAAGAGGAAAGAGTGTGGTCGCAGAGCGGAGCAGGGATGAGTTATATCAATGATCCAAGTAGGGTACTATGTAGGTGCTTCCAGTATTGTGCCCACATACCAACTCCTTGTATGGTCTTCATTCAAATAAAAATGTGCATATCCATGAATAAGGAAGATGCTATCTTGGGAATTTGAGTCCCATGTTGATGAGCCCGAGTTCAAAGTCAACAAAGGGGTGCTTGATGAAGGTACTAGAGACCAAGGGAGTGAACCCCCTGATAAACACTCAACAATTATTTGATGAACAAGTCTGCAACGCCCTTAACAAGGTATCGGTTGAGGTGAGACTCTTGAAAGGAATGACAGGGTAAGGTTCCTAGAGGAAGAGCTGGAGAAGGAGGAACTCATTAAGAAGAGAAAATATTTTAAGTAGGAAGAGCTGATTAGCGCATAGATAAAGGTGTGAACTAAGGGAGGAGAAGGCGAAGGTGCATGAGGTATACAAGAAGATTGAAATCATTATAGATGCCATCAATTTGAAACACCTAGACTTAGCACCTTGCTGAGCAAAAATACGAGTCAACCTTGCAATGCTTGGAAGAATTAACTCACATCCTTAGCATGGAGAGATGACCACTCTCTCTAAAATAATAGAAGAGAAATTAGAGCATAAAAGGAGGAAGAGAAGCAAAATATTTGGGAGACAGTGACACAATATTTTGATCTTCTTCTTCTTTGTATAGACCATCGCGTGGATGGTGAATCCGTGTATGATAACTTCTATTTGTGAGAGATAGGGTAGCAAGCATACTAGTTACTACACATGAGGTGGGTTTGAAGGAATACCAAGAGAAGAATAAGGGGAATAGGGAAGAGCGGGATAATATCCTAGCCGAGGTTGAAAAGAAGATAGAGGCAATTGAAACCTTGTGAGGTTCGATCAAGAACTGACTTAAGGAGTTGTATCCCTAGATCACTGTGTAATGGATGTCTTTGGAAAACCTTAGCAAATAGCTCAAAGGGATTGTAGATACGTTGAATGCTAAGGGTGGTGAACTAAGTTTTGAGGAGGTAAGCGCCCTAGTGGGTGACCTACTTCAGAATGAGCGCATGGTGAAGTGGACCACGGGAAAAGATTGAGGTGATAATAAGGAAGGAGTTCCCACTCCTATTGCAGCAAGAAATAAGATATTTGATTATTTCATTTCTTATATTCTTCATTCTTCCATTCTTTAAATATTCATTCAAATTGTCTAGATCCCACCATTTGTTATTCTTTGAAGGAGCAATATGTTTCTGAGGACAAAGAACAAGCTTAGTGTGGGGTGATGTTGGGTCTCGAAATATTGGCTAAGTACCAAAGGGCGTGTGAGCGCGCAGGACCAATAGGAAGAAGGCGCACGAGGAGAAGCACACAAGAGAAGGGTTTAAGAAGGGTTTAGGAGAAACTAGGGCACGCACACAAGGAAATACACAGTTCTAAATACTTAGCCATATTGATGTTTTGAAGGTGCTTGAGGAAAACGTGACCCGATTAGGCATGCCGAGTGGATAAGGTGCCATCTTGGAGACTTGGTGGTCAAGGAAAGAATATTCCACTTATGGAATATTCCTAGGAAGACATCATTACAGCAAGTGGAGAGCTCGGAACAGAATAAGCATGCACCATTAAAGGACCACATGGACACTTGGCATCTAATCTACTCCTGAGAAAAGGTATGGTGGTGGGTGTTGGTGCTATAAAGAGATATTCTTGGAATAAAAGAAGACACCGAGGAAGACATAGATGGAGGACATATAGTATGAAGAAAGCAAAGATCTGCAGAAAATACTAGGAGGCCCTAGGAGTTGGGGTTCTCATTAGAGGATTGTAGGAATGTTATCATGTTTAAGGGATGGGTCTGTAAAATTTTTGTAATAAGGAAAGCATAGCTAGGACCTCTGATATATGGGTTAGATCCCTGTCTTGATATATTTGGTCTGATACAACCCTTTTGAATGTAATGTGGTTGTTGAGACTATGATCAATATAAATATATGGCTCTATTCTAAATATATGGTTCAGGGGTATAAACCCTAGTGTTATTTCCTTATATTTTATGGTAGATCTGTTCTTTGTATTTCATGTCATGATGTTTCTCTTGTTATTAAATGCTTGGGTATAAGGATATGATAGCTCATGTTGTGCTTTTACATGAATATTCACTTCTCTGTAACTAATCCTCTAACAATGGCAAGATCTTCTCACAATGCTCACATAAAGGAGGGGTTTGGTGCCCGCGTGTGCCTTGGGTGAGTGCTTAGAGCACCCGTTGGGTGATAGGCCAACATGCATGGGGTTAAAAGTTAGCGAGATGGGTAAAAATGACTACATTGTGTGAGGAAGTAGTCTATCTTGTTGAAACCATTAGGTTGTACTAAGTTGCATGGTGTATTTGAGTGCAAGGATTGCAGTTGTCTCGTGACTGTATTGAGCCTCTTAGCTAGGCATAGTAGTATAATGTGTGTTGCCTGTTCATGCATTATGGATCCATCTAATGTGTAAGTTTTGTTTATTCCAACTCTGTATGTCCTTGCAGAACTTTGTGAGGTGAAATTTTGGGTATTATACTTATTATTGGACAAGAGTGTGTAATGGGTTGGTTTCTCTTACTCTGGGAAGTTATCTTATGATAAAGTTGTAAATTGCATATAACACTGAGATGGGGATTTGGTGACAGGATTAGTTGTGTGAATGTTGAGCTTGAGGTGCCTACTCACTCAAGAAATAGAGTGATACAGTTATTACTTGTATCATTTTATTGTGGATTTCTCCTTTGTTGACTGTACTTGATGTATTGGGGAGCAAGAGGTTGAGCAATTGTATTTTGAATAGGAATTGTATGTCTCCTTAACTATTTTACTTATAATGGTATGTTGGCATAAGGCTATTTGGAAGTAAATAATGGCTTCTCAACATGATTGAATGAGTGTTGCTTGGTAAATTGTTGTTTTGTGAATTGGGCTCATTAGTACGATGAGTATATGATTTAGTCTAGGTATTCTAAATAGTGACTGTGTTGAATGTGGTAAATAAACAATGGAAATTGGATAACTATAAGTATTGTTAGATCATTTAGGACTTATTATCCTCTAGAAGCATGGATATAGTTCGTCTTGGACTAGGCAATGAACTTGAAGAGCTCAAAAGTGGCTATGGTGTGCTTGCAAGTTACATGCCAACTGTGCAATAAGTGTATGAAGTGGCTAATTTGATTATTGAATGTGCTTTAGGAAGTAGGAATTGTTAAGTGGGCTCTGCCCCTTTTTGTTAAGTTGCTTGGATGTTGTTTGAACTAGTGTTAACCCCATAAGGGGAAATGGCTTGTAATCTTGTTTAGTAAACACTGAATGTAGGACATTGTTCTGTGCTATTTGATGGAACTATACAGTCATAGATGATTGTCAACTATGATTGTGGTTAGTATAATATTATGAGCTTGTGATATACTCGGTAGATTTTGAGCCTTGGGATTCTAATTAGCATTATTAGATAATATTTTTGTGTGATAGAAACCTAAAGTGATAAGGCAATAAGGTACTCTGCACAATGGTGCTAATCTAGGTTCTCAATGTGTATGTAATACGAAGATTGTATAATTATGCAGATGGAAATCTATGATGATATGGCTTTTGTTGTGGCAATTTGTGATGTTGTAATCCTTGTGTGGCATTGATGAGAAAATTGTGACTCCTTGGTTAGGGCACCTAATAAATTAGCGTGTAGTCCTTCTTACAAACCTTGATTTATCTTCTTGGGAAATGTTCAAGGAGTCCAAGGATTGTCATTGATTGTTTTCTATTATGTGCATGTATAAGTAAGTAGTGCAAAATAGGAAGTAGTGACTGTTTTAATGAAGTATAAGTTGAGGGGAAGTCCTTGATTTCTTATGTTGTGGTGTTTACTTAATATGAACCTCTTGATGCTATCTTAAGGATTAGAGGGGGAAAGTATGGGAATGAATCATGAGTGTTATGAATGAGTGTTTTTGTTTCATTACTATATTGATTTAAGGATGAAAGGTTTATGATGTCAAGATAACTAGAATAAAATATATGGTTTGTTTAGAAAATGATAGTGTTCAACCTGAAGAAACTTGTATGAAGTTAGGAGCAAAATATAGATTTGTCATATTATGATTTTAGAAATTAAGGATAGAGGATTTTAAAGGGAATATGAAAAGTCATTGAAAATTATGTTATTTATTCCGTTTTGTTTATTGGATACTTTTCTTAAAGAATTGTTGTTCCTTGCCCATTACTTCTGCCATACTCTATTATTCAATTACCGCTTAGTGATGTGCTATTTTTATCTAATTTAAAATTTTGGTGGTGTTTTTTTTAAAAGAGGAGAGTTTCTATATCAAATCTTGTCTTTCTTGTAGGATCTTGTACGAATGGAAAATTATAGAGATGCCATTTTACATCATCACATTTTGTGCACTAGTTGGTGTTGGAAAGGTATTGTTGTCTCTGTATTTTAGAAGGTTGTTTGTATTCATTGCAAAGGGTCTCTGAGTCAGGATTCCCCTTTGATTCATTGACATGTACATTTTGTAAGTTGGTTCCCAATTGTGATGACTTCAGGATGCGTTTATATCATGAAATGATAAGCTCCACTAAAAGACATGGGAGAGATACAGGAAGAGGGAGAAGATTAGACTTTTTGACTCAAAGTGAACTCAAAAGAGTTTCACGAGATGCTAATACAAGCCTAAGAATAACAATGCGTGCTCTTTGGTGGGAGAGGACAATTGTTGCTTCATTATCTATTAGAATTAGATCCCTAAAGGAAAATTTATTTGAATCTATAGAAAGGAAAGATGTATATCGATTTTGCAAAGATGTGTGTGAGGCACATAAAAAAGGAAAATTACAGGGTAAGGATGTAGTTTGGGAATTTGTACAGGATATCTTTCACAATATTGTGCATTCTAAGGAAGGAAAAAGGTATAGTAAATCCACCAAATCTATTTACGAGATGATTAAGCTATGGGGAGGTCCTAGATTGCATAGCTTTCTTAGCTTGAATCTAGATGGTCCTTCAATATCTACAACTCTAAGGCAAGTTTGAAAATCATTAACATACATTCCAGGGGAGCATGAATACATTTTTAAGGCAATAGGAAATATTTATGCTAGTTATAAGTCCAAGCATGGGATAGAAGGCCCAATTCCCGTATGCCTTGCTGAAGATGAAACAGTTGTGAAAAAATATATCAGGTGGGTTGCAAAAAGTGATACGTTGGTGGGTTTTTGTGGAAATAAAGAAGAACACCAATGTCAATCACATTTCTTAGTGACGGTTGGTGAAGGAGCAATAGGATATGAAAATATCACAGATGCTTTTAAGAACAATGTGATTGGACACTATGCACGTGTTATTATTGCAAACCCCTTACATGATATGCTTCCTCATTTGGTTGTGGTTCTTCATCCAACATGCAATAGGTTCAATGCAGATTTTGTTCATCAACAATGGAAAACAATAGAAGTCATGTGGAAGAAACATGTAGAAATGTATTTAGGACCTATTATTGGCCATTCCTCAGATGGAGATAGTAGAAGAAGACATCTTATGTTAAGGGATTATTCTTCAACAATGGGATCTAGATATCAAATTCCATGGGAAGGATGGAGGCTAACAGGTTCATATATTGATAAAAAAGTAACAGGACTTCATGATCAAGATTACATCCATAATGGAAAAAAGTTAGTGAATCCTTTATTTAGTGGTCAACGGGATTTGATAGTTGGAAAAGAGTTGATTAGTTTTAATCATGTTCGAATGGTTTATAATAATTTTAAAGTGGATGATCACAAGTTGAAAGTTGAAGATATAGAGAGGATAGATCGACAAAATTGGGCTTCAGCACAACGCATTGCTTCAAGGCATGTTCAAAATTGTTTGAAAGAGATGAGAAGTACAATAAGTGGCAGGACAGAGAGGACATTAGGTACAAAGATTTATTTATCAATTGTTGCTGATTACATTGACATTTTTTTGTCTAATACTCTGACTCTTTGGGAAAGAGTGCGGAATGCATCAAGAGTTCATCATTTCTTTATATTATGGCTGTGTTGGGTACAAAACCAGTCCCAAATAGATGTTAGCATTAATTTTATCAGCAAAGAGGCATATCTTGATGTGCAAATTTCTTGCCATTTTGTAGTTTTATTGATGAAATTGTTTCGGGATCACTACCCACACTTGCCATGTGTATTGCACCTAACTGGTTCAGATGTATGTGAAAAATTCTTTAGCAAAGTTGGTGGCATGGTTGGAGTAGAAAGGTCCTACGATTTCACTGATTTACTTCACACTGTTGGAACTCTTAATAGGGTTGCTGAAGAAGAAGCAAGTCCCCAAGGACTTCATTTTAATAAATCTCATAAGAAGCAAGAAAACATATGGAGTAAATTGCATCAAAACATGAAGTATAACCCTATTGTGTTGTCACAATATGATACAATATCTACTGATGATAAAATTATAGAAGCTCTAAAAAAGGATTGAATGATGCACAAGGCATTTTATCAAGTCTTGGCATGAAACCCATTAATAACACTCAATCTTCTTGGTGGCTTAAACCATGGAAAGAGGATCAAAATTATCCAAAATTTCAAGTTGTGGATGAAGTACTTCATGACTCTCTTCCAGAGCATTCTATCTCTATATTCCAACCTTCATCATTGATGGTAGTTGATGGAAGTGAATTTCAAACAATGGAAAGTGAGTGGAGGCATGAGTTGGATGAAATATTAGATTCCATTGAGGATAATGAAAGTGCAGCCATTAAACCAGTTGTTGATCTCGATGGTAAGGATATGTATAAATCATGTTTGGTTAGTCAATTGAATGGAAATCCAACATTATCCAAGGATAGGCTGACCAAAGTGAGAAATGGGGTGTACTTTAGACGAGATGAGAGAGCACCAAGAAAGGGTGTTTCAGTTAGCTTTGGCATTGGGTCAGATTGTGGGGTTTTGTTTGACATTGATTCTATACCCATAGCTGAACGTACTACAAGAAAAGGGGTTTCTCGAAGTACAAATCATGGTGTTTCATGCGGAACATGGTACATTGGAAGGGTTCAAAGAATATGGAAAAAGATGGTAATAAAGTGTTTGATTACCATAATGACATTGATCTTTTGGATAGACAAGAAGGAATTGAACTTCAACTTTGTTGGTACAATAAAATAAAGGGGAAACACATATACAAGTATGATTCTACAGACCATATTTTTGTACAACTTGAATCTATCATCGTGGCTGCCAACTTATCATATGATTCTAGGAGCAATACATACAAATTGGAAGATAGTGATTACATTATTTTTGAAGATTTTATAAAAACTTAAACAAGGTGTAGTTTTAAAATCATTTTGTCTTCCTTCTTTGAATGTATTTTTATTATAGATGATTTAAAAATCTTTGTTAATTTTCATTTTTATGATTTATCGATTCATTTGTAACCCCATAATATTAATTTTATATTTTTTGGCATGTGCTGCAGTGAAAGGTTCAGATATTAATGAAAATGGTGCTTGATGAGACCATTTGAAAATGATGCAATTTTAGATTTTACAGGTTAGTGCAAACATCCTCCCTCCCCTTGAACCTACAAAAATATCTAAAACTCGTAATATAGTTATAAGTGTTGGGTAGGAACTTCTAAAAAAATTCTTTCAGCATATAAATGGCTTAGCTTTCATAAAGAGAAATATAGATCTTTGTAAAAATGGCTTAGCTTTCAGATAATTCTTTCTTTTTCCCAACAGTATGAGGCCATTAAAACTTATTTTATGGCTAATTTCTTCAATATATATGCTATATAATGTGTATAGTAGCTTATTTAGCCTAATGTTATGAACCTATGACAATTATGAGTTTTTGTCTGGTTGGATGTAAGTGACTATGCTAGTTCATTCGTGAAGGTTTTAACTGCATTTTAGCATGCAAACCATCTTATGGTTAGTGCTTATTATTTTGGGTCCTTTTGTTATTACTTTATCATATATTCAGTCCCATTCAACTGTTTGCATCTGTCTATTGTGTATCCTAAAGAAAGGGCCCTGGCTATAACATATATACTTCATGTTACAACCTTAAAGTGGCTCCATCCTTCCTTCTGCCTTTGCCAATAAAAATGTAGACTTGCTACCAGCAATGATGATATCAAGAGGGGAGTCCTCTAAAAATGGTATTGATTCTCTCGTGGAATCAAACATTCTTCTCTGTACAATCAAACATTTTTGTTTCTCAAGTAATTTGATTGAAATTGGGACAGAGAAGGGCATTGTTTTTCCTTTGCATAGATAACAATTTCTCTTCAAAATATAGCACTTAAAAATTGATGATTTACAACTGGTTTGTTGTTTTCAAAACTATATTTAATTGTTGTATCGCTCTCTAAATACATAACCTTTTGAACATTAATGAAAGGTCATAAATTACAGTTTTTATGCTGCTAGAGATTCTAATTTTGGGAAGATAAAACATGTTCTTCTTGATCCCAATCTTCTCAAATTTCCCCTCCGCCCTTCTGAATTTGATCCCAACACAACTTAATTCGGAGGCCGAAGGCGTTAAAATATCAACAACAACTTGCATTTACAACAACTTGCATTATATGAATTTACAACAACTTGTATTATCTGAATGCATGTTGCAATGAATAAATAGGGTGACAGTTAACATTTTTTGTAATTTAAGATCCTTCCTTGTACATCATCCCCTCCATAACTTGATTCAAGAAAACACATCATAAGTTATTAGTTGTCTCATGGGATTGGATTCCCTTACTGAGCATATCATATATGGATTTGAACAATCAAGGGATTGAGATCTCTATTCCCCTTTTCACTCCAAATAGGTTTGTATCTTTTACCAAGTTATGCAGGTTGGTCAAATCCTCTTCCTTAATAAGGGTGTCTATTTTCTCTTTCCAGGCTTCAACTTTCTTCTTTAAGTTCCCCACATCATTCTCGATCTATTTCCAATCGACATCATACCCCCATCCTCAAGGCCATAGGAAGGAGTAGAGTTGAGGCATGGGATATCTTTACCTGAGTAGCATGAACCAAAATAATAGTATGTTACTTCAAGGTGGCAATATCCCTATCCATGGGTTTCAGTTTCTCACCAATGGAATTATTGACCTGAAGATGATTTATAAAGCCTCTTGACAACCAAAATTTAGTTTACTCACTCACAACTTGGCATTATTATAAATGGTGTGGTGGAGACGAGTCTAAAAAGGGCCAGGTGGAAGAGGGACATCAAACACAGGACTAAGAGTATTAGAAGGATTCAGGGATTGGCATAGTTTTTATAATTTCGGAGATATTGATGCTTGTGAGGAGAGGGGAAGTTGGGACATTACTCTAGCTATTGACAGAGGGTTTTAGCAATATTATGTCTTTGTTTTTTAGGCTGTTTGGAAAGGAGACGCACATGGCCATTAGAGAGCTTAGACTTTGCCATCCAGTCAGCAAAAAGAGTGTAGAAAAATAGAAATCCAGAGGGTCGGGGAAAATGATAAAGAACCACTAGAAAGAAAGTGACGCCACCAAGATAGCCAAGAAGGAAAACACCAAAGAAATCCTATGTAGGGATAAGGGGAAGCTGATAATGGCCACTATGAAGCTGAGACACCAAAGAATGCCTTTAGATTTGAACCCCTAAGCCCCAAATCACATTCCTCATACCAAACTCATCGCAGCCAAAAGAAATGGCTCCATGAACAGACCAGATATAACAAACAAGAGTTTTCAAATGTAGAAGGATATCAGAAAGATCTTACCACAACTTAGGGATTTGAGGTTGAAAAGATAGAAATATGTTTGCATCATTCCCCAGTGCTTCACGCAATGCCATCTTTCTAAACCATGATTACCTACTCTGCCTTGGGGAAACTTTATTAGATGTTGCGGGATTCATGGTAAATCTTCCCCACATTCCTTAACCAATACTAAAGTAACAATTCCCTTCTCAACAAATATAAGGTGGTCTTGATAGAAAATTGCATTTATAACAACTTGCATTATATGAATTTGGTCCCCATAGAAGAGAGTGATGAAGCATTCACTATTGTATTTGGTGAAGAAAAATATGTAAGAATTCGGGGTTCAAAATAGATTGCCTTGCATTTGGATTCATGTTTGAATGGATGCCATTTTAAGCTAATAAAAATTCTTATTCGAGGAAATTGAAGTCCACTTCTCATGTTATGAGTTGCATCTACTTTTGGTGATTGTTTTATGTTACAATAATGACTTATGTGGTATCCAAGTATTCACTGTATTTACAATCTCTCTTGGTATTCTCGACGTGTTTTAAATTTAAATTCAATGCACAATGTTTTATTTCAATCCATGAATTAACGATTCTTAAAATTAACATCGAAAGGGATTTTTGGTGGTCAAGTTATTCTTTTCTTTAGTTGCATTCATATGTTCCTCTTTTCTTCATGCAAACAAAACATTATAGATGTCTCAAGTCTATACATATATGTGTCATGTTGTGTAGCCATTACATCCCAGCCTAGATGTGCCATATTGCATAACCATTACATCCTAGCCTAGATATGATACTTTTGAAGCTATATGACTCATATAATAGCTTTAACCCATAATGGTACTGATTTTAGGATGGTTATTAGAGAGAGATCTATTTAGTATAGTTCTTTGTAACGTTTTGTTTATTTAATTATGAGAGTACATAACTCTACTTTACCATTGTTAGTAAAGCAGAGCTTTGACTTATGCACTCACTGCAACTATCCAATTACTACTAAATTTACAATGTTAACTTGGGTTTTAGTGTGGTTAACTCCTTTAGATCTCAAATAAAGTTCTTGTATTATCATGCAAGGAAAATGACAGGTCTGAAAGGTGTTTAGGATGTGTTGCTCTCCATATTCTACTTTGGGTTTTGAGGAGAACTTAATCCGGTTGGTGGGTTTGTTTGACATGGGTGTATTTTTCCCACTCAACTTTTATTTTGTTGTTCAATACATGGAGAAAAAAACAACAGATATGATACTTTTGAAGCTATATGATTCATATAATAGCTGATTTAACCCATAATGGTATTGATTTTAGGATGGTTATTAGCGAGAGCTCTATTTAGCATAGTTCTCGTAATGTTTTGTTTATTTAATTATGAGAGTACAAAACCCTGCTTTACTATTGTTAGTAAAGCAGAGCTCCAACTTCTGCACTCCCTGCAACTATTCGATTACTGCTAAATTTGCAACGTTAACTTGGGTTTTAACGTGGTTAACTCCTCGAAAAATACTATCAGGAACATGCTCTGATCTGCAGATTTGGAGGACTCTGGCCCAGCCTTCCTGACCTACACGCATGGATTTCCAAACTGGACTCCTTTGCTCGTTGGGAGGTTAGACTTATATCCGTGTGCTAAAGGTATCTTCATTGTGACTTTCTCTTCAATTGCTGATAAAAACTCCATCGCTTCCAAGCTTTGGGTTTGCCAATCTAAGTACCTGATCATTAAACCCTGGTTCCCCTCTTTTAACCCGCTCACTGAGTCTTTTTCATGCAAACCTGTTTGGATCCGACTGCCCCATTTACCCCTCCAATTCTGGAGCGGTGAATGTTTGAAATCTATTGGAAACACCTTGGGAACTACACTGTTTATAGATTCTCAAACTTCTGATTACACCCACACTACCTATGCTCGAATCTTGGTGGAACTTGACACGGCTAAAAACCTCCCAGCAACCATTGATCTTAGGGTGCAAAGCAGAACTTGGTCACAACCTTTAGATTACGAAGGTCTTCCATTTCGATGCAGAAGGTGTTTCTGTTTAGGTCATACCTCTATTGCTTGTGGGATGGCAAAGAGCCAGCATGAGAAACACAGTTGGTGGAAAGATGCCCTCCGGAACATTTGGTTTTCGATGCAAAAGAGGACCTTGATTCAAATTCAAATGCTAAGGTTGAATCTGACTTTGTCCCTGAAATCCCTTTATCGGAAAATCCTATTGCCAACAACAAGGAAATTGCAACAAATTTATCTCATTTAGTTGTTGACAGCATGGAAAAATTATCTCATGAAAACAATGATGTTGTTTCAGTTGGAAATATTGCAACTTTGGAGGATTCTCCTTTTTCTAACCCTCCATTCGTGGAGGCATCATCAGGTTGGGTAACTGTCCGTAAAAAGAAAAAGGTTATTTTAAAGAATGCCACTTCTCTGCCTCGATGATTTGTCTCTCTTTTGGTGTTCGGCTGTTCTACATTGTCCCTTGTCTTTTCCGAACATTGGTTTTTGGATTTGCCATGTATTGTCTTTGCGGTGCGATTGTAGACTAGTTGTTGTTTTTCACCTACTTTTTGCGAATTGAATTATTCTTCGGGTGTTGGTACTTTTCTGAGCAGATTGTTTTCTGTTGTTGGGCTTCCATGATTCAATCTTGGCTTTTGAGCCTTCATGTACAAGGGTATAGTCCCTTTCAAAAAACTATTTGCCAATAATAAAAAAAAAACGTGATTAACTCCTTTGGATCTCAAATAAAGTGCTTGTATTATCATGCAAGGAAAATGACAGGTTTGAAAGGCCATTTAGGATGTGTCACTCTCCATGTTCTACTTTGGGTTTTGAAGAGCGCTTAACCTAGTTGGTGGGTTTGTTTGACATGGGTCTATTTTTCCCACTCAAATTTTATTTTTTTGTTCAATACATGGAGAAAAAAATAATAGATACGATACTTTTAAAGCTATACAATTCATATGATTGCTGATTTAACCCATAATGGTACTGATTTTAGGACAACTATTAGCAAGAGCTTTGTTTAGCATAGTTCTCCGTAACATTATGTTTATTTAATTATGAGAGTACAAAACCTTGCTTTACCATTGTTAGTAAAGCAGAACTCCAACTTTTGCACTCGCTACAACTATCCAATTACTGCTAAATTTACAACGTTAACTTGGGTTTTAGCATGGTTTAACTCCTTTAGATCTCAAATAAAGTGCTTGTATTATCATGCAAGGAAAATGAGAGGTCTGAAAGGCTGTTTAGTATGTGTCACTCTCCATGTTCTACTTTGGGTTTTTAAGAGCGCTTAACCCGGTTGGTGGGTTTGTTTGACATGGGTCTATTTTTCCCACTCAACTTTTTTTTGTTGTTCAATACATGGAGAAAAAAACAACAGATACGATACTTTTGAAGCTATATGATTCATATAATAGCTAATTTAACCCATAATGGTACTGATTTTGGGACAACTATTAGCGAGAGCTCTGTTTAGCATAGTTCTCTATAACTTTCTATTTATTTAATTATGAGAGTACAAAATTACTTTACCATTGTTAGTAAAGTAGACCTCCAACTTTTGCACTCACTGCAACTATCCAATTACTATAAAATTTACAATGTTAACTTGGGTTTTAATGTGGTTGAACTCCTTTGAATCTCAAATAAAGTGCTTGTATTATCATGCAAGGAAAATGACAGGTCTGAAAGGCCATTTAGGATGTATCACTCTCCATGTTCTTTCTACTTCAGGTTTTGAAGAGCGCTTAACTTGGTTGGTAGGTTTGTTTGACATGGGTCTATTTTTCCCACTCAACTTTTATTTTTGTTTTCAATACATGGAGAAAAAAACAACAGATACGATACTTTTAAAGCTATATGATTCATATAATAGCTTTTCAACCGGAATCTTATCACTCTAAGGAGTATTTATATCGAATGCCCTTAAAAACAAATCTAAAATGTGTCTTAACTCTGCAAACCCTAGATTTCCTACATTAAACTTGTCTTATTAAGAAAATATTGATAATGGCATATAAAATGAGGATAAATCTAAAATATCTATCACTAGGAAATTACAGTGGTAATTATTTGTTACAAAGAATCTTAAGTCTTGTTGTTTACTCATTCTTCTAAGTCTTCAAGTGGAGTTAATTAATATTCCCTACCAGAACATCAACTTAGACCTTGTATAACAGGGGCCCAATGCATTTTTAACATTATGTTGATCATAGTATTCAGGGAATGTTTTCATAGCACTTTTTTGATGAAATTCAGAGAACCTTGTGACATGGCCTCTAAGTTTTAACACTCTAGTATTAGTAGCTGTAAAACCAACTTTGCGTATTTATTTATTAATATTTCTCATAGCTCACATTATGTTTTTGTTCAAATTACTTGCTTTGTAGTTTTAACTTATATTTTGTTTTCAAGGACAACTTTGTATTAAATATCTTGAGGCTTCATTGGTTTTTCTAATGTCCCCACTTGTGACAAGTTGTAACATACATAAGTCATATGTTTTTGATGTCTTTATCTTCTAACTCTCATTCTTTTAATTTCTATGTGTTATAGATTATTTAAAAATCTTTATACATTTTCATTTATATTGATTCATTTGTAACACTATAATATTAATTTTATATTTTTTGACACATGTGCAGTGAAAGGTTTGGATAATAATGAAAACGGTGCTCGTTGAGAGTTTAATGGCATTATTGCAATAGCCATGAATTTTATATCCTGCAATCATTGCATTCTATGATGTCACGTGTATAACTCATTTTTTCAATGAGATGTGCCTTGTTTAATCTACCTAGTTTGCATATGCGCCTATGAGGGTTTTCGGCCAGAACCATAACATTTGGAAAAAAATTGCACTCAATTTTTTTAATGTACATTTTGATTTTATACCTATTAGGATATGGATTTGCATGCATGCAAATGACATGCAACAATATGGGAATGAAGTCCATCCTCAATGAAGGTGAGGCTTCCTTTATTGAAAACCAAAACTGTATTTACATCTGTACATTTAAAATTGTATGTGGGGGGTGTTTTGGAACATCAATGGAAAGAAAAGTGAATGCAAGAGATGGAATCAAATGAAGGAAAGGAATGGATGGAAGGAACATGCAAGAGTTAGGTAAAAGCAAAGCCTAATATTGCATGGAGAAGAACAATCAATAACTAACACAAATAAAACATAGTTTACATCAGCTAAGAATGAGCAAAAGGGAATACATGTGAGAAAGTAGATAATCATAGCTTGATCATTGTGAACTAAAACAACATATTAGTAGCGTTGACAATAAGATCCAAGATAATATTTACATGCAAGATTCAAACACTAACATCTAATGAACATAAGAACATCAAATGCTATAAGAGACAATGAATGAGACACAAAGTTCATATTTCATTAACTCCAAAATGTCTTCTCAAAAGAACACAAAGTTTCTTTCTTTGAAGTAAAGCTTGCACACAAGAGTATTTTCTTCTCCTCTCTCAAAGTCACCCTTTACAAATGATCCCTTGACTTCCTTTTATAACCCAAAAGTTTGTTACAAATTAGTTAGAGTTTACATGATCATTAAATAGGGCACTTAAGTGACTTTTGACTTTTTCAACCAACTTGATTAAAAATAACTAAAAATAGAAATCACTTAAGTTATCCACAATTTTCTGAAAGAAAATTCAATAACAACATCCCCTTTTTTTTAAATCCCACTTTTAAAACATATGACCATAACCAGTGCCTTATCCATTGAAATGGGGTCCGCCTATCTCAAACGTATGAGAAATGGACTCTCCCACTTCGTTAGATACCAAGAAAACTATCTTCTTGAACCATCGGTGAAATTAAGATTTGCTGCTTTTGCCAATTGAAAGGATCTGAATATTCCATATGTTTCGAACATATTTTCTTCTTCTTGGTTCATTTGGTCAAAGAATAGCCTCACAAAATACCTGCAATTGCAAGATCCTACCTGGCATATCATTCAAATTGACCATCTTTGATTGAGCATTCTCAAACAAGCTCTTTAATTTTATGCAACACTCCATTGAAGCTGAAGAGAAATTGATGGTGGGAGTATACATGTCCTTAAACAATTGTGAAAATTACTCTTCCACATGTTTCGATGAACACCTTTGATTATGCTCATTTACGAGGTTGCAAGGGATCTCAGCTATGAATTCTTGAATCAAGGCGAGTGAAGTGAAGGCTTCATTGCATACACTCTCATAATGGATCATAGAATCCTCGAGAAGTGTCTTTCTTGATTTGAGATGCAGACACCAAAGAAAACATGTCCCTCGACATTCAAATTTGAGAATTCCTTCAATGGCTAAACTGAGGACTCCATACTTGTCATCTCCTGTAGATTGGGAAATATCTCATCCAAATTTGATATGTTAGAAACAAAATTTTCCTTAAAAGAAAGAATTGGATCAAGATATGCACTAACATCTTCATGGAGCTTAACCGTTGTTTTGATCGTCTCTTGGCCTAAAATGAGAATCTTTGAAATCCAAGTTTTAGTGACATGGCCTAGTGTGTTTATTTATTTTGATAAATTCAGATTTTCTTTATCAGGGGCAGCCACCGCATCAGGTATTGGGAAAGTGGATGATATGGGATTTATCAGATGTTGAACATATTCCACCAATTGATTCTTTTCGGCCTTGAGTTGAGAGTTATGAGACTTATATTTCTCAAGTCTCTTTAGCACGATATCAATTGAATCTCGAGCCATCGCCATGTCACTTTCCAATGTGGACTTCCCAAGTCCAAGTCTGGAAACT
This sequence comes from Taxus wallichiana var. yunnanensis, assembly GCA_018340775.1. NCBI lineage: Eukaryota > Viridiplantae > Streptophyta > Pinopsida > Cupressales > Taxaceae > Taxus > Taxus wallichiana. The sequence continues at coordinate 311,997,457 of CM031243.1, read as the reverse complement.
TCATAATCAACAAATGTCATGACATCATGCTCCTTGTCAACTTGTGGGATGGAAAGATCCACAAATTTGTTTCTGTCATTATCCACCACATTTTAGGCTTCTTGGGAATGACATCATTTGAAAGTTGAAAAGGGCATCGAAGTCAATGTCAATTGCCTCGATAACCATCTTCCTTTTCTTGACTTCGCAATCAACCCAAAAAGGAGTATCATTCACTATTTCTACATACAGAAGCCTAGAGCCCAAAGCAACATTCTCATTGTTCTTGACATCATGAGATTCTGCAAGAATCCTTTCCATGACCTCAATTTTAGGAGAAATAACCTCAATATCCACCTCCTGATCATTTGGGAGACTTTGGGAAATCTCTTCATGAACTATAGGTTCCAAAGTGTTCGATATTTGGACTACCTGCACCTGAGTGGACACTTGTGCAAGGCATGGCTGAGGATTATTTTTCATGAGCTTCTGAGAACTATCAACAATGTGAGTAGAAGAATCTCTACTTGAAGTAGAAAATCTCGATACACACTCTCTTCCTTCACTGGGGCTAGGACCCTTAGATTTTTCTCCTCGTGACACATTCTTCGGTGAAGTGGATTTTGGCAACCACTCCTTTCTTGCTTGTTGCGTATGATTGGATGGCATGGAGGTTGATTGAGAAGGGGATTTGGTTGAATGGAGACCTCCTTGAGTTGGTAATTTTTGTGATCCTAAAGTATGATCTTGAATTGATTGTAACTTGGCAAGTTCTCTTTCGTACCAAGATATGCTTCTTTCAAGAATTAGTTGATTCTTGCTATCAAGAGAAAATTCATCTCTTTTGGTCCAATCAATTCGTGGCAATGGGGTAAAAGAAATTGCATCATATGAAGGATCAATAACATCTTCATCATCATTTATGAATGAATCTGGAGGGTTCTTGATGTGAAAGGCCTTGATCTAAGCAAGGGTTAGGCGAGAAAACTCTTGTCTTCTTACTTCATGTTCGTTTGAACAGCAACCTAGAAATCTTCCATGGTAGGGTTATGTTGATACTTTTCTCCAAGAATCTTCTGCATATATCCATTGATATCAAATTGGGATCTCTTCACATATGGATGAATAGTGATGAGGGAAAACTCTTTTTCCATGAGTTATGCATTGAAGAGATTTGGACATTGGTATTCCCGATTTGGATGGAAAATGAATTCTGAGCGATGCTCTTCACTAAGAAGACAACGAACTTGGAATAATTATCACGCAAGCTCCATTAATGTCCCATGGCATGGCGTACTTAGGAAGCTTCCATGGAGTACCCACAAATCCACTTACGTGAATGTAGGAAAAGGATGAAAATTGAATAAACCATGTTCCCCATTGGGAAATGACATCCATGGCTTCTTTAGAAAATATTTCCTCTATATTCCGATTCAAGTTTCAAATCATGTGGAAGGTGAATGCATCATTAACTCTTCTGAAATGATGAGAGTTATTTTTGAAACTCAGTTGTGGATAATAATGGAAGACATTATTTGATGGACCCATGAATCCTCTTGTTTCGAGTCTCGAAAATAGCTTTCTTCTAGCCACTACATAAGTCAGATATGATGTCATGTAGAAACATCCAATCATATTCACTTCAATCAATTGTTTGTGAAGAGTATCACTAATGATGGTGGCCCAATCCAAAACTCTCTCTTGGCAAGGATGATACAGATAAACTGATACATCCATGGGTGGAAAATATTGGCAAAGGGTAAACCGAAGACTCGAATCAGGAGAGTAATCATGTCCCTAATTTCTTTGACAAACTCAATGTGGTACATTTCTTTAGGAAGTCGGTCAATTCGAGGCCTCTTGGTCATTAACCAATTGTTATTAACCATCTTGCTCCACATGAGGGGTTCTTCATCCCAAAATTATTGTGCTAACTTTCGAGTGATATGATAACATTCTCAGGGAAGTATGTTGAGAAACTCCTCAATGTGCTCTAGTGTGATTAAGAGGAAAGGCTCGATTATCTTTTAAAATTCCTCGTCTCTCAAGATCATAATGCTCCGCGCAAGCAATAACCAACTCTAAACATTGCACTGAGACCGGAAATGCCACTTCTTTGGGTAAACCACTATGGTAAAGCCTATTCGAGAATATGGTTTTTCCTTCAGCTTTCACCCGATCACAAAATTGTTGCACATTGATGTGACCTAGATTTGTATCGGTGATATTGTCGTATGCTAACTTGATAGAACTGGGAGGAATGATTCCTTGGAATTCGTACTTGAGTGTGGACTTATTTGATTTCTCCACTGGCTTCCTCGATCTTTCAGATTTATTAGACTTTTCAACCATTATGAGTTCTAGAAAAAAATGACTCAGGCATGTAAAACAATGCAAACGAGGTCGGGTCTCAGTCTCAAACTCCCATCAATGCAAGAAAAATATGATTTGTTTTAATATTATTAATATTATTATTATTTAAAAAAATAATAATAATAATAAAAGTCTGATTATAATTTTTTTAATACATCACACCGAGACTAGGCTCGAAATTTTGAATCTAGATACAATGAAAAATAATTAAAATCTCCTGATTTTAATATTCTGCATGGATTGATTTAATTTTTTTTATATTATTCACTTGCGTAAATTTTCCCTTGCATGTGTGAACCATAATTTCTCTTTCACGTGGAAGTTTACTTGAATGAAATGAACATGTCAAACCGGTGTTTTATCTTATGCTCAGTGTGGGTAGCGTACTGGTTTTTGACAATCGCTTGTGATTGGAACTTCTTTATAGCCTACGTGAAAACTCAAGTTTTTTCTTCTTTTGAAAAGTACATGATGATCTTCCTTTGAATTTTTCTCTTAATTCCTCTCATGCATGTGTGGAGGGTTTGGGCGTGGGAATTTTGGACTATTATTTGCTTTATTAAACTACTCCTGGAAATGTTACTTTTACTTTCATGTGTTGCTTCCTTTTATTCTCCACGTGACCTGCCTTTTTGTTGTTGGCTGCATCTCCCTCATAGGCATTGGAACATTGTTGTTCTTTTAACTACATTTTGGATTGTTCTTGCTTTTCTAAAAAATGTGGCATGGGAGAAGCTCTTTGGTCTTTTAAACTATTGTTTCTCCTTTTCCCAATGCGTGGCTTTTGGTGTAAAAGTAAACAACAAAACAAATTTTATTTAAGGACAATTTTCTCTCCTCCACGTGGACCTTTCAATGAAGAAAAAACAAATACCTTTTAAGCTGTTATCTTTCCTCCCCCACGCGTGGAAGATTTCTCACCAAACTAAAATAAATATTTTTATTATTATTCTCCTTCCTTTCTGGTCTACATTGGAAATTCTCCTCTCTACGATTGGTTTCTCTTTTATTTTATGCCATGCGTGGCCTCCTTTCTTCCCTCAATGTGTGGGAAGCTGCTATTTTTTTAATCTTCCTTGCTTTGCTTCCTCAATGCGTGGGGATACTGATGTTTCTTTTCTCCCTGTGTGAAGGATCTTCCTTGCTTTGGATTGTATTTCCCTCCTTGGCCAATGCGTGACCAATGTAATCTTTCCCTTTGGTTCTTAAAACCCACGTGACAGTTGCCCAATGATCTTGGATGAGTGCGTGATGAATACTTTGGCTTTGTCTTAGCATGAGAATTCTCCTTTCACTAAAAATTCAATTACTCTCATGGGGAAATGGTTACGGGAATTAAAGAAGCTTCCCTATAACCGTTTCCCCTTCCCATTGAAATAACCGACTCCTCTTCCTTCGGGTAGTGGCATTAATTGCTAGGGGAAAGTGGGAAATAAACAACCATTTTCCAACAGAAATGGCAAGGCGGGATGGAAATCCCCATTTTATTTCCCCATGTGGGAAATTGGGAGATTTTTTGCCCATTTTCCAATCCATTGAATTGGCAATCAGTGGAAGAAATCCCACAAGTGGGGAATAAAATAAATTTTCCAGGAAAGGGGAAATCCGGGTACGGGAAGCCAATTTGGCATCCCCAAAGAATGGGAAGTAAAGCTTACTTTCCCCCAGTAATTAAAATAAAAATTTGTCGATTGACTTTTAATAATTATTATATTAATATTTATTTAATTAAAAACCCCAAATTTTAATAAAATTAATTTTATCAAACAAAGGGTAATAAATTAATTAAATATTAATTAATTAATATTAAAAGTAGTTTATGACCTGGAGGGAGGAGTTCTCACCGATATGGATGAAATGCGGATCAAACGAAGATTAGAATGATAAAAAAATGAGATGATTGCGATGAGGGCGATAAATCACGCAAAGTAATACTTTTGAAAAATTTCAAAATTTCCATGTTTATTAATTTTGTGAAGTCAAAATTAGTTGATAACAACTGGCTCTAATTGGGGACAAGGACTTTATGGATGCAACAATAAACCAGACCAAAATATTAATGAACAAGATCCCAAAAATGATGGTGAACAAAAATGGGATGACAAAAGAGAGGAAACCGAAAAATAGGGAAAATAAACAAACCAAAATCCTAATTACCTATGTACATACGGGGGACAACCCATTTTCAACTTTGATAATTATTGAGATATTTCCCACTATAGGGCAGAGGCAAATGATTTCCTTTAGGATATGCCAAGTAATAGGTGTTATCTCCACAGAAATGTTTGATATTGAAAGGACCTAGCCACAACAAATCAAACTTCCCATGCTTTTCTTTCGGTTGATTTCTTATCCCAGAGAAGAACTAAGTCATTGATTTGGAATTGCCTCTCTTTAGTTTTCTTGTCCAACAACCTCTTCACTTTGGAATGATGTTCCTCAATCCTGTTTGCCACTTGACTTCTTTGTTCTTCGAGCTTGCTTAGGAACATGATCCTTTTATCTAATGCATTGGCGAAGCATTCATCATCAACTACTTGAGCCAATCGTAATGCTGGTAACTCCAATGTGATGGGAATTTGAGCATTGGTTCCATACAAGAGTTGGAATGGAGACATCCCGATTTCCCTTTTTGGAGTTATGCGGTCAACCCACAATGCATCATATAAATTTTTGTGCCAAGTTATTTGATTTTCTTTTACTAATTTGCGCACGATAGTAATGATATTTTTGTTACTGGATTCTGCTTGACTATTTCCCTATGGGTAGTAATTTGATGAATGAGACAAAGATATCCCATACCCATAAAAAAAGCCTATAATATCCAGAGAAGAAAAATGGAGGCATTTTCCGTCACAATCTTGTGTGGAATTCTGTAACGAACCAATATATTCTCTTTGATGAAATCACATATTACCAAAGTAGATGTTTGTTTCATTGGTATAGCTTTTACCCACTTCGTAAAGTAGTCAGTTGCAATGAGCATGTGAGTATGACCAGCACTAGAGTTTGGGTTTAGGACCCCAATGAAATCTAACCCCATTATTGAAAGGGTTCTTCAATGACAACTAGATTCAAAGGCAAAAGCTGCCAATTTTGGTCTTCCAACAAATTGCTGACAAGCTTCGCATTTTGTCACCCATTTTTGAGCATCGAAAAACATAGTGGGCCAGTAATAATGTGTTTACAAAATTTTATGAGCTATCATTGGGCCAGAGAAATGACCACCGCAAGCATGATTATGAAAGGCTTCAAGTAACCTGGGTTGTTGTTCCTTATCAACACATCTGAGGAACATGCCATCAATACCTTTCTTGAACAAAGTATCATCCCAAATAACATACCTGACGGCTCTTAATTTTATAGGTCTCTTTTCCTTAGCTATTAGACTTTCAAGAGATTCACCATATGTGAGAAAGTAGGCTATATCAGAATACCATTCATCTGTGGTACTGACGAAAACTACCAGTGGTAAAATTTCTTCAACTGGTTCTTCTTTAGAGTCATCTCGTGGTTCATTCTCTGCGATGAGTTGGCAGAGTCCTCTTCCTCGAACTAACTTGGTAGGATTGATATCCAAATCATATTCTTGGATCTTGGAGACCCAGTTACCTCTTTTAGATCCTAGTTCTTGTTGTGTCAACATTGATTTAACTACGGTGTCTAGTACTAAGACTTTGGTGTGAGAATTCAACACATAGTACCTGAAATGTTTCAAGGCTCTCACCACCATGTACACATGCCTCTCAAGGGGAGTGTAATTGAGTTCATGTTTCTTGAATCTAGAACTCATGAATGCAATAGGAGATTCGATTCCCTCTTGATTGTGTTGAGTCAAGATGGCGGAGATTGTGTGTGTGAAGCATAACAATAGATTATAAAATATTTTTTAAAATCGGGGCATACCAATGTAGGAGCTTTTGCAATAGCACCCTTGATTTGTTCAAATGCTTCTCTACCTTCCTTCGACCATTTGAAGGATTCTTTGCCTTTCATCATATCAGTGATTTCTTTGGTTATCTCGGTGAAATCTGGCACGAACCTTCTCAAAAAGTTCACCTTCCCAAAGAATGAGTGAACTCTAGGCTTACTTGTAGGTAAGGAAATATTCTTGATAGCTTGAACATGCTCAGGATCGATTTTAGTTCATTCTTTAGAAACAATATGACCTAGGAGTTTGCCTTCCGTAACTACGAACACACACTTTTTTGGATTTAGAGAAATCTTATGAAGTCTGCACCTTTGCAATATTTTCTCTAAATCTCTTAGGTGATCTTCTTGTTTCTTTGAGAACACTGTCAAGTCATCTAGGTATATCACGATGATCTTGTCTTTATAATCTATGAATTCCATATCCATAGCCATTTGAAAATTTGTGCCGGAATTGATCAAACCAAAAGTCATTCTTTTATATGCGAACATACCCCAGGGGGTGGTGAATGCGGTTTTATGTTGATCTTCTCTAGCCACTTTGATCTAATTATAACCAGAGAAACCATCTAGCATTGATAACATTTCGATCCAGTTATTACCTATAGAATATGGTCCATGATGGAAGTGGATAGTTATCCTTCAAAGAAGCTAGATTAAGATTGTGGAAATCCATGCAAATCCTAATTTCTCCATTTTTCTTGTGAACCAGTACAATATTAGCTATCCAAGTTGAATGTCGAATAGGAAAAACTATTCATGCGTCTAACATCTTTTGAACCTCATGGAATATTGTGCATGCTATCTTGGGATTATACTATCTTTGTTTTTACCTGAATGGAACTGCACCAGGTTTCAAGGGTATGGTATGCTCCATTTCCCTAGGTTGGAAAGACTTCAAGTATTCATATGAGTAAGCCAAGATGTCAGAATATTTGGTAAGGAGGCTTATGAATTTCTTGCGCTCCTCAGGTGAGCAACACTTACCGATGTTGACCAAAGCGAGGTTTGTCCTTGGTACCAATGTTAACTTGCTCATAGTTAGTAGAATTCACAGGTCCTGCTTGCTCTTTCTCTTTGATAAACCTGTGATGTTTATCAAAAAGTTCTTCAAGTGAAACCAATCCTTTTGGAAATTTATTTCCTTTGAGTTGAATGATGCCATCACTAGGATATTCGCATTCTCAAATCCTTCTAGAATGGGCGAGGTCGTAAATTAGTGAAAGGCGTAATCACTTCCTTTAAAGTAAAATTGTTCAAAATTATCCCTCTTTTCCAAGAAGGCAATAATTTTTTGATCATCATTGAATACTTGCCAATTTTCTACATTGTGAGGAACACTTGGCCTAAAAACCATTTCAATGGTGTATTTGTCTTGATCAAACTCTGAATGAGGAATCATTAATGAATCCAAGACTCGCTAAAGAATATTCTTCTTTGTCATCCCACGAGGGACAAATTTTATGGAAAAAGTATCGAAGGCTTCTATCGCGTCCCACACTTTATTTATGTAGTGTCTCAAATGATCATTCTTTACTTGGAACTGATTTTTAACTTGTTTTATGATTAACTCCGCATCTCCAAAGACTTTCAATTTTTTGATCCCTTTATCTTCTGCAACTTGGAGGACAAAAATTAATGTTTCTATTCTACGGTGTTGTTAGTATTTGAAAATTGGAGTTTGTAAGAAAAAGGAAATATTTTACCATTCGGAGATATGAGCACCAATCTGCGCCGAAACCTGTTGAGAAACAACTTCCATTGAACTCAAGAGTCCATATCTTGTTAGGGTCTTGGCAAGTGACATCAGGTGTATGAAGCTCTATAGTCATCAAATAATTACCCATACTTGAGTTTTGAAATAAGAATTGTGCACGGGGATCATTAGTTTTCAACACCATGAATTTTGCCTGAGTTTCTGGCATTAGATTCTTCATTTCTCCACTGATAGGGATCATAGCATGAGACCAGTCCATTTGAATCTCACCACCTAGATCTCTGTAAAATTTCCTACTCAACAACATACCATATGAAGCAGGAATGTCAGCAACTAGAATAGTTACCTTAACTCGCTTATGAGGAAATTGGGCTAAAACCATCTTGAGTGTCTTTAATCTACCCAATTAGAGGAACTTGTCTTATCTCCATGGAATAACAAGATCCGAATGTTCTCGTACAAGTAAACCCAAGAGCATGTGCTACTTTTGTAGGTATCACATTATCTCGAGGCTCCAAAATCTATAATGCAATTACTTAATTTGCATCCGTTGATTAGAAAGGACACAAAGAAAGGTTCAATCTTTTCATTCGAAGGTGTAGTGGCTGCCACAATATTTTGAGTCTTCCCATCTTTGGGAGTTTTCAGATTCCTTTAGAGGAATGAATAGCAGAGTCGCCTTTGATAAACTAGACCAATTTCTCGAGTTGATCATTATTGGATTTTAAGTACTCTACCTGTGACATGGAAATATTTTTTTATTGATATGATCAATAATATCAAATTTGGGCAAAATGACCATACTTGATGTCTTAGATACTAGTTATTTTGAACTTGATGATGGCACACTTTTGACCTTTGCTTCGGGCTTGGTTGATACTAATGTGGAAGAAGAAAATTTCTTCATAGCTGATTTATCAATTGATTGACTTGATAAAGGCCCTCCTTTCTTTAAGATAGTTTTGACCTTGGAAACCTCAGTCACCTTGGACTCTTTAGGAGTCTCATTTGTCTTGGATTCTTTGGAAGTTTCCTTAGTCTTAGATTCTTTAGGAACTTCCTTGGAGCTCTTTTTATCTTCCACCTTAGTGGTACTCTGCTCCTTTTTTGAGAGCATGTGAAGACAATGAAGGATTGACTATTCATATCTTCTATAATTTCTTCATATTCATCTTCTTCTTCTGAACGGTACTCAAAGAAATGATTATTACTTTCTCCTTTAGGCTCTTCAACTTCAGGTTTAGATGTTCTAGAATTTGGCTCTTCTTCGTCAACCTCGATGACCTCAACTTCATCATCACTTTCTTCAATGACATCACACTTTGAGTTAGTTGCGGGAGCCACTTCAATAGCAAGCCTCATCGAGCACCTGTAATTTGATTTTGTTGGGAACATAGCCTTTCTTGGGATGTCTTTGTAAGGAGCAAGTTTACTACTTTGAGCAACTTGCTTTTTCAAAGCTAGCACATCATTAGCCAACTTAGTGAGTATAACCTCTAAAGCATTAGGGGTTTCTTGACTCTTTCCTTGAGGGAAGTTTTCTTGAAGTTTCCCGCCATGATTAAGTCATCCTCAATTTATATGGCCAAGGATTGAGCAAGTTCCAAAGTAGCCACTCTAGCCCTTCTCAGCTGATAGCACACTTTTGGTTGTTGTGCATTAATAAAGAAATATTTTTGTCATCAGGGTTTGGGTGAATCCTGCGGGAACTTTGTTCACCATTTTGTTGAATTTAGCCACAAAATTCCTCATGGGTTCTGTTGGCTCTTTCTTCACCTAAGATAGTTGGGCAAGAAGGGCATGTTCATCTTCTTCCATCTTGAATCGATCTTCAAACTTAGTTTTCATATCATTCCAATTTGTAATGCATCCATTTGGCAGATGATGAAACCAATATGTGGAAACATCATGCAATGTTTCAATGAAAAGGAAAATAACAACATCTTCATATTCCACTGACAAAACTACACATGCAACAAAGAAAGCAAGAAATGTGGTCATCTGGTGATGTCTTCCCATCTCCATCGAACTTGGGAAGAATCTTCCTCGATCCTCATGGGAGGTCATGTTGAGCTGGTAAGGCCAATGGGCCTATGACATTTCCCCATGGTACATTAACTGCCATCTTGGGAAAGGTAGTATGTGAAGGAAAAATGACGTGAGCAAGGACAAGTGCTTGACTTGTAGTGATTCCTTCCTTGCTTGCTCTTTCAAGACTTGATGTAAGACTTACAGATCTACGAGGTGTGTTCTTCTTTGGAGGAGATAACTTGAAACCAAACTTTCCTTGAAAATAAAAAATGGGATCAGATCAACCTTTAGCTTTTTCTCCTCGCGTAAACCTCTTTCCTGCCAGTTTGAAATCTTTATTGTGAAGGGATCACTGGCATGTTCTGATCAACTCTTTCCTTTTCTCTTTGCTCTCTTTCTTGAGCTATTTGTGCTCGAATAATTCTAGTAACTCTCTCACGGATTTATCTTCTTCATTATCTAATATTGATGCAACAAGATGAACATGATATTTGTTTGTGCACTTTACCCAAATAGCTTGCCTCAAATATAATGATATGTCTTCTTGAGTATCTGCAAAAATAAGATTTGGTTACAAGAAATGTGGGTTACCTATAATAGTCATACAAATTATTTCCTTGGTGGAAGAGGCTGCATCGGTGAACAACGATCAACACGTGTCTAGGAGTCTCCTCGCCACAAGTGCGGTACTCTTATTCTAAGGTATTCAATGTAGATTTATATGTCAATGGCTCTATGAATAACCAAAATTGCTGCAAGATTTTTCTGGTTTCCCAATCTACTATGTTAAAGGTTGGAAGTAATGTCTCCTTGAAAATATTTTTTAGGCACAAGATTCGGTTGAAGAACATGAGCTTGTGCAGAGGGGATAGTCATAAAGATTTAACCAAGCACTAGTTAATGATTCTAGAATCCCCAGTAGAGTCACCAAAAACTGTTAGCAAATGGATTTGCATGCATACAAATGAAATATAACAGTGTGGGAATGAAGTCTATCCTCCAATGAAGGTGAGGTTGCCTTTATTGAAAACCAAAACTATATTTACATCTGTACATTCAAAATTGTATGTGGGGGGTGTTTTGGAACATCAATGGAAAGAAAAGTGAATGAGGGAGATGGAATGAAATGAAGGAAAGGAATGGATGGAAGGAACATGCAAGAGTTAGGTAAAAGCAAAGCCTAATATTGCATGGAGAAGAACAATAAATAACTAACACAAATAAAATGGAGTTTACATCAGCTAAATGAGAATGAGTAAAAGGGAACACACATGAGCAAGTAGATAATTAGAGCTTGATCACTGTGAACTAGAACAACATATTAGTAGCATTGACAATAAGATCCAAGATAATATTTACATGCAAGATTCAAACACTAACATCTAATGAACATAAGAACATCAAATGCTATAAGAGACAATGAATGAGACACAAAGTTCATATTTCATTAACTCCAAAATGTCTTCTCAAAAGAACACAAAGTTTCTTTCTTTGAAGTAAATCTTGTAGATAAGAGTATGTTCTCTCCTCTCTCAAAGTCACCTTTACAAATGAGCCCCGACTTCCTTTTATAACCCAAAATTTGGTTACAAAGTAGTTAGAATTTACATGATCATTAAAAATGGCACTTAAGTGACTTTTGAATTTTTCAACCAACTTTATCAAAAACAACTAAAAATAGAAATAACTTAAGTTATCCACAGTTTTTATGAAAAAAATTCAATAACAACATCCATTTTTTTTTTCAAAATTCTACTTTTAAAACATATGACCATAACCAGTGCCTTATCCATTGAAATGGGGTCTACCTATCTCAAACGTATGAGAAATGGACTCTCCCAATTTGTTAGATACCAAGAAAACTATCTTCTTGAACCATCGATGAAATTAGGATCCGTTGCTTTCTCTAATTGAAAGGATCTGAACCTTCCCAATGTTTTGAACATCTTTTCTTCTTTTGGAGGTTCATTTGGTCAAAGAATAGCCTCACAAAATACCTGCAATTCCAAGATCCTACTTAGCATATCATTCAGATTAACCATCTTTGATTGAGCATTCTCAAACAAGTTCTTTAATTTGATGCAATGCTCCATTGAAGTTGAAGATAAATTGATGGCGGGAGTATACATGTCCTTAAACAATTGTGAAAATTTCTCTTCCACATGTTTCGATGAACACCTTTGATTATGCTCATTTATGAGGTTGCAAGGGATCTCAACTATGAATTCTTGAATCAAGGCAAGTGAAGTGAAGGCTTCATTGCATATGCTCTCATAATAGATCATAGAATCCTCGAGAAGTATCTTTCTTGATTTGAGATGCAAACACCAAAGAAAACATGTCCCTCGACATTCAAATTCAAGAATTCCTTCAATGGCTAAAACTGAGGACTCCATACTTGTCATCTCCTATAGACTGGGAAATATCTCATCCAAATTTGATATGTTAGAAACAAAAGTTTCCTTGAAAGAAAGAATTGGATCAAGATATGCACTGACATCTTCATGGAGCTTAACCATTGTTTTGATCGTCTCTTGGCCTAAAATGAGAATCTTTGAAAGCCAAGTTTTAGTGACATGGCCCAGTGTGTTTATTTATTTTGATAAATTTAGAGTTTCTTCATCAGGGGCAGCCATTGCATCGGGTACTGGGAAAGTGGATGATATGGGATTTATCAGATGTTGAACATATTCCACCAATTGATTCTTTTTGGCCTTGAGCTGAGAGTTTTGAGACTTATATTTCTCAAGTCTCTTTAACATGATATCAATTGAATCTTGGGCCATCGCCATGTCACTTTCCAATGTGGACTTCCCAAGTCCAAGTTTGGAAACTTCATAATCAACAGATGTCATGGCATCACACTCCTTGTCAACTTGTGGGATGACAAGATCCACAAATCTGTTTCCATCATTATCCACCATTATTCGGGAAAGTAATTTAGGATTCTTGGGAATGACATCATTTGAAAGTTTGAAAAGGGCATCGAAGTCAATGTCAATTTCCTTGATAACCCTCTTCCTTTTCTTGATTTCACAATCAACCCAGTAAAGGAGTATCATTCACTATTTCCGCATACAGAAGCCTGGAGCCGAAGCAACATTCTCATTGTTCTTGACATCATGAGATTCTATAAGAATCCTTTCCATGGACTCAATTTTAGGAGAAATAACCTCGATATCCACCTCCTGATCATTTGGGAGACTTTGGGAAATCTCTTCATGAACTGTAGGTTCCGAAGTGTTCAATATTTGGACTACCTGCACCTGAGTGGATGCTTGTGCAAGGCATGGATGAGGATTATTTTTCATGAGCTTTTGAGAACTATCAACAATGTGAGTAGAAGAATCTCTACTTAAAGTAGAAAATCCCGATACACACTCTCTTCCTTCATTGGGGCTAGGACCCTTATATTTTTCTCCTCATGACACATTCTTCGGTGAAGTGGATTTTGGCAACCACTCCTTTCTTGCTTGTTGCATATGACTGGATGACACAAAGGTTGATTGAGAAGGGGCTTTGGTTGAATGGAGACCTCCTTGAGTTGGAAATTTTTGTGATCTTGAAGTATGATCTTGAATTGATTGTAACTTAGCAAGTTCTCTTTCATACCAAGATATGCTTCTTTCAAGAATCGGTTGATTCTTGCTATCAAGAGAAAATTCATCTCTTTTGGTCCAATCAATTCATGACAATAGGTTAAAATCAACCGCATCATATGAAGGATCAATAAGATATTAATTATCATTTATGAATGAATCTAGAGGGTTCACGACATGAAAGGCCTTTATCTAAGCAAGGGTTAGTGAGAAAATTCTCATCTTCTTACTTCATGTTCGTCTCGAATAGGCAGCCCTAGAAATCTTCCATGGTAGAGTTATATTGATACTTTACTCCAAGAATCTTTTCGCATATATCCATTGATATCAAATTGGGATCTCTTCACATATGGATGAATAGTGATGAGGGCAAACTCTTTTTCCATGAGTTGTGCACTGAAGAGATTTGGACATTGGTATTCCCGATTTGGATTGGGAAATGAAATCCTGAGTGATGCTTGTCACTAAGAAGACAATGAACTTGGAATAATTATCATGCAAGCTCCATTAATGCCCATATGTCATTGGCGTACTTAGGAAGCTTCCATGGAGTACCTATAAATTTGCTTACGCGAATGTAGGAAAAGGATGAAAATTGAATAAACCATGTTCCCCATTGGGAAATGAAATCCATGGCTTCTTTAGAAAATCTTTCCTCTATATTCGATTCAAGTTTCGAATCACGTGGAAGGTGAATGCATCATTAAATCTTCTGAAATGATGAGAGCTATTTTTGAAACTCAGTTGTGGATAATAATGGAAGACATTATTTGATGGACCCATGACTCCTCTTGTTTCGAGTCCCGAAAATAGCTTTCTTCTAGCCACTGCATAAGTCAGATATGATGTCATGTAGAAACATCCAGTCATCTTCACTTCAATCAATTGTTTGTGAAGGGTATCACTGATGATGGTGGCCCAATCCAAAAACTCTCTCTTGGCAAGGATGATACAAATAAAATGATACATCCATGGGTGGAAAATATTGGCAAAGGGTAAACCAAAGACTTGAATCAGGAGAGTAATCATGTCCTTGATTTATTTGACAAACTCAACGCGGTACAATTCTTTAGGAAGCTGGTCAATTTGAGGCCTCTTGGTCACTAATCAATTGTTATTAACCATCTTGCTCCACATGAGGGGTTCTTCATCCCAAAATTCTTGTGTTGACTTTCGAGTGATATTTGCATTCTCAGGGAAGTTAGGTATGCTGAGAAACTCCTCAATGTGCTCTGGTGTGATTAAGAGGAAAGGCTCACAATTATCTTTTAAAATTCCTCGTCTCTCCAAGATCATAATGCTCCATGCAAGTGATAACCAACTCCGAACATTGTACTGAGACCGGAATGCCACTTTTTTGGGTAAACCACTATGGTAAAGCCTATTCGAGAATATGGTTTTCCTTCAGCTTTCACCCAATCACAAAATTGTTGCACATTGATGTGACCTAGATTTGTATCGGTGATATTGTCATATGCCGACTTGATGGAACTGGGAGGAATGATTCCTTGGAATTTGTACTTGAGTGAAGAATTATTTGATTTCTCCATTGGCTTTCTCGATTTTCTTACAAATTTATTAGATTTTTCATCCATTATGAATTCTAGGAAAAAAATGAATCAGCACACAAAAACAATGCAAACGAGGTTGGGTCTCAGTCTCTGAAACTCCCGTCAATGCAAGAAAAATATGATTCGTTTTAATATTAATATTAATATTATTATTTTAATAATAATAATAATAATAACCAGTCCCGGTTACAATTTTTTTTTTTTTTTAATACATCACACCGAGACTAGGCTCGAAATTTTGAATCTGGCTACAACGAAAAATAATTAAAATATCTTGATTTTAATATATTCGCACAGATTGATTTAATTTATTTTTTATATTATTCGCCTGAGAAAATTTTCCCTTGCATGTGTGAACTATAATTTCTCTTTCATGTGGAAGTTTTCTGAATGAAATGAAGTGAACGATTAAACTACGGTGGTTTATCCTATGCTCATCATGGGTAGCGTATGGTTTGGTGAGAAAATTTGACAATGTGATTGGAATCTTGTGATTGAAACTTCTTTTACTTTAAACTGTGAAAACTCGAGCTTTTCCTGGAAAAGTACGTGATGATCTTCCTTTGGACTATTTTCTCTTAATTCCTATTATGCATGTGTGGAGGGTTTTGGTGTGGGAATTTTGGACTATTATTTACTTTATTAAACTACCCTTTTATTCTCCACGTGATCTTTCTCCATGCTATTTTGATCTTCTTTGGTGTTCTCCTCCTGGCATTGGAACATTGATGTTCTTTTAACTGCATTTTGGATTGTTTATGCTTTCCTGAAAAATGCGTGCATGGGAGAAGCTCTTTGGTCTTTTAAACTATTGTTTCTCCTTTGCCCAATGCATGGATTTTGGTGTAAAAGTAAACAACAAAACAAATTTTATTTAAGGACAATTTTCTCCTCCTCCACGTGGACCTTTCAATGAAGACAAAAACAAATACCTTTTCACTGTTATCTTTCCTCCCCCACGCGTGGAAAATTTCTCACCAAACCAAAATAAATATTTTTTATTATTATTCTCCTTCCTTTCTAGTCTACGTTGGAAATTCTCCTCTATGACTGGTTTCTCTTTTATTTTATGCCATGCGTGGCCTCCTTTCTTCCCTCAATGCATGGGCAGCTACTATTGTTTTAATCTTCCTTGCTTTGCTTCCTCAATTGGGGATACCGATGTTTCTTTTTCTCCCGCGTGAAGGATATTCCTTGCTTTGGACTGTATTTCCCTCCTTAGCTAATGCATGACCAATGTAATATTTCCCTTTGGTTCTTAAAACCCATGTGACAATTTCCCAATGATCTTGGATGAGTGCGTGATGAATACTTTGGCTTTTTCTTAGCATGAGAATTCTCCTTTCACTAAAAATTCAATTACTCTCATGGGGAAATGGTTACGAGAATTAAAGAAGCTTCCCTGTAACTATTTCCCCTTCCCGTTGAAATAACCAACTCCTCTTCCTTTGGGTAGTGGCATTAATTGTCAGGGAAAGTGGGAAATAAACAACCATTTGCCAACAAAAATGGCAAGGCGGGTTGACAATCCCCATTTTATTTCCCCATGTGGGAAATCGGGAGATTTTTTGCCCATTTTCCAATCCATTGAATTGGAAATCAGTGGAAGAAATCCCACAAGCGGGAATTAAAATAAATTTTCCAAGAAAGGGGAAATCTGGGTACGAGAAGCCAATTTGGCATCCTTGGTAATGGGAAGCGGAAGCTTATTTTCCCCGACAATTAAAATAAAAATTTGTTGATTGACTTTTAATAATTATTATATTAATATTTATTTAATTAAAAACCCCAAATTTTAATAAAATTAATTTTATCAAACAAAGGGTAATAAATTAATTAAATATTAATTAATTAATATTAAAAGTAGTTTATGACCTGGAGGGAGGAGTTCTCACCCGAAATGGACGAAATGAAGACCAAAACGATCACAAAAATGAGATGATCATGACGAGGGCGATAAATCATGCAAAGTAATACTTTTGAAAAATTTCAAAATTTCCATGTTTATTAATTTTGTGAAGTCAATTAACCAAATATAAATAGTCTATCAATTAACTTGAGACAAATGTGTTGGGATTCAACTTAGAATGTACTTTTTGTACTACTATAAGAGTTTAAAATAACACATTTTCATCTTGCAAATAAAATTTAGTACAAGTAATTTCAGGCCCAAATGATAGATTAGACACAAGCAAAGGGTGCTAGTATTAGTCCATACAAAAGACCATAGAAAATGGTGCAAGGTAGGTTTAATCAAGGTTAAAGAGGTGTTATTTTCATCATATCAAAGTGTTGACGGTTTTATAAATGGTGACTGAGAAATTTTTTTGTTTTTATTCTTAGTATTGGTGTGTTGTGGAAACTTAGGGAGATGAGACTCCAAGACTTGTAAATGATGGTTAAATTTTGAAATGGGTATAGATAACTCAGTACATTTTCAAGATGTTTACCCACAACACATGCATACTTGTATAATATTAATGTAAATTTAGAGTAATTTTTAAATATTCTAAACTAATAAAAAGAGCATTAAGCTTATTTTTTTGAATCTCAAGATTCCTTTTTTGGGCATGTCACGTCAACTTGTTATGATATGAACTAGTTCATTTTGTCTATAGCAATGGATAAATTCTTGGCGGAACTTGATATATTTTAATTGCTCCTTTACTTTTACTAAGTCATATTTCAAATTAGTTGGTTGTGTTGCATGTAATATATCTCATTTGAGGTTTTCTTTTATTATGAATTCAACAATGACTTTGAATCAATGACTTGGCATTATCCTCATTCATTCTAATTTCATGCATTAAATTAAATTCAATGCTTTGTGTAAATGAGTTTACATCCATTGAAATTATTTTATTTTATATGTAAATGCATTTTTTTAATTAGGTATTTATATGGACATATATTAATAGAGTCCATGACTAAATAATTGATAAGTGTTAATATAAAAATAGACTTATCATAGTCTTTATATGATAATGTACCTAAACAATTATATTTGATAATCTTCCCAATTTATCTACCATTGTCTATTTGAAAGACTTGAAAAGTGCAAGAGGAGTGTGGTCACAAAATTAAATTATAATCTCTTATTGAATAAGGAAATCTCAATTAGAAGATTCTTAACTAGGAAATATTGAGATGCAAAGGGAACTTCGATTTTGTCAGTAACTAAGATTGAGTATGCTTTTCATCTTAAATAATATTGTTTCACCATCTTAATTATTTGAAGAATGATAAATTATTAAAGAATAACATTAAAGTAACTGGTAATAGGTCTTGAATGTATTCAAACCCAATTTCTAGAGAAAAGATGTATTAAGAAAATAATATTTGAGTGAGAAACATGATATATATTCTATTTGACATATACAGGTAGAAATAAAATTGTAATGGAAAAATGGGTAAGTGAGGTACATGGAAAAAATAGGGGGTATTTTCATTTTAATAATATAACGGGAGGGGGTATTATCAATTGAATAAGTAGAGGTAAAAATTAAAAGAATACCCTTTGAACGCAAGTGTTATAAACCCCGCCCGCTTAGTGTGAAAAATATAAGAGTTTATATGAATGATAAGAGTTACAAATATAAACTTCCTCTTCTTTTTATCATTCACTATGAAAATCACAATCCAATTGTCTTTATCTTCTTAAGAGTTAAATAGTGACAAAAAAACTCATCTTGCTTCCTTCCTCCACTTCATGTTCATTTTGGTAAGAAAAAACTTTATATTTTATTAACATTATAAGCATTAGCTTTTAGTAGTAACCAATTAATTAGAATTTACATGTTTCTTCTTTACTTTGTCTTGTTTTTTTGGAAGAGGAAGTGTTGTTTCTACTACGATGTTTATGTTGAACATGCAGTCACTTAATGTGGACCATTATCCGATTGATTATTGATAAGCCACTACATGTCAATGGAAGATTTTATACAATTCCTTAATGGGCCTAGTTGATTATTATTACCTCGATATGGTTATGTCGGATATGAGGTTGCCATGGTTTTTTATTTTTAATTGCTTTTCTCGTTGGATGGTGAAATCTAGGGCCACATGTAACTATAGAGGACAAATCTCCTATAACAATACCAAATGAAAGGCATCCATCAAATTTGTTGAGTTTACCCTCGGTGCATCAGATTTGTATGTCACCATCCTTATGGATAGCTATAATCTTCCCTTCACCATATATCTTTATGCATGCTCAATCAAATTCACATGTATGGTTTGCAAATGTGATTTGAACTTAAGTTTTCCATATTCCCTTCATATGAATCTAACAAACATGGCCATGTCATGGCTCATTAGAGCCTTGTATTTGGTTTTAGCATGCTTTGGAATTGTTGAGAAAATTCCTATGGTTTGCTCTTGCCTCTCTAATAATTATTGTAAGCTTACAATTACACCTATGACGATCTTACGAGACTCATTACATGTTTAGAGTTGACTATCTCATAAATTTCCATCATCATTAAAAATAATGGATAATTATTTTATATTACACCTCTAAGGTTTAAATTTGACAAGGAACCACAATGTCATAACATTTAAGATCATAGAAAATGATGAAATTGAAGTTGTATATTGTAAATCATAGTTTTTGTCCGTATATGCACTACTTGCAGTCATATTGTCAAATAGATTGTTTTTGATATGTAATCAGCTACATTCAAGTGTAACTAAGTAAACCAAATTTATGTAATTTATAGTTGTACTTAGTTAGAGCATTATTATTTAATTTCATTAATATGGTATTGAAATTATATATTATGTTATATTAGATGTGTGATTTTGCATGGTAAAATAATGTTTGAGAAAGTATTTATTTTATATATCATAGTAGATGCCTTAAATTTGAAAGGAAAGTGTCTTAATGATGTGGTTACATTTGATAAGGGAAACATCTTAATAATGTTTATTGGTTGAAGACTAATAGTTATTGAGAGACTTGCCAAAGAAGTAATTAGGTGTTAAAAGAGTGCAATGATAAGTTTTGATTTTGAACACTTGAGCTATTTAATTATAATACCTATAATGTTTGATTTTTATGGAAGTACATATTCCCTATAATAATCCAAACTTATTTTGAGTTGTTAGAATGAGGACCATATGTCTCCAAATACATGCAATGCATCACGTCTCATAAACATTGAAAAACAATCCCTTTTAATTTGTGTAAAAATACTTTCAAAAACATTATTTTTAAATCATAATTTATTTGATCAATCCTTCCAAGGGTTTAAAACTGCCAAATTTAGGTTTGTAAAAATTGGAAGAGCGATATTATATTTTATTTAGCACATTTTTAATGCGGTGTGTACTTATTTTATTCTTGTCAATTGAAATAAAACTATTTATTGAAAAGGATTTGTTTAATATATACCCTTTGGGTTGAAATTAATAATGGTTGTCTAATGATAATTTCTTGAGAGGTCAAGACACCAATTTTTAGTACAAGACTAGTTATTAAGCTCATCCCAAAACTATGGTTTTTCTTTATAGTGCATGTCTAAGGCCTCTCTCACCCCCTTATATATCCTTGTCATTTTTTCTCGATCTCTGCCAATTTTCTTCCACTATGTAGAGTTATTATTATGCTTGATATTATTTTCTTCCAATCTTGTACCTCTAATAGTAATCTTTGTGTATAATATAACTAACTCCACCTCAATTTCAAGTGTACTCAACTACTTTAGGACACACTTTATTATCTTATTTATATATGTTCCCTCTTGTACCATCACTACCTTTATCCCATCTAAGAGCATGTCAAAAATTGACTCCAACTCATGTTTTTACAAAATAATTATCCACTTAGACCTGTATTACCTCCCCCTCCTAGTGTTCTTACCCTTCATATACCTTTGGTGAATCCCTATCGTACATATTTTCTTCCTCATGTTTACTCTATGAATTTTAGGAATCATCGTCCATGTTCATCCCATCATCATACGTAGGTTGTTGCATAAAGTGAGGTGTACTTAGGGTCTCAATTTCATTTTTCTTCATGTAAATGCTCACTGTCTCTTCACCAATATTCCTCTCATCTTCTATGCAAGTCATTTCTTTCTCTATATTTTTTGAATTATTCTCCTTTAAATTGTAATGAAGCCTCCAATTATTTTCATTACTTTTAGGTTTCCCTAGGTAGTGTGACCAAAAATGCCCACCTTTATCAATGTAGGCCTCTTATGGGACTTACTTCTGCCGTCTTCCTCTTGGATGGTGTCAAGGACCTATACTATTTTCATTCATGATTTAAATTTGGTTTGTTTTTGGCGTATCGTTTGTAACCTCTTCATGATCTTCATGAACCTTACTTCCCCATCCTACACATTAATAACATCGTCTAAACTCACTAAGTAATATTTTAAGTCTTCATTACTCGGATAACCCCATTCACATGCTTAAAGTCATTCCTTGTTACATCCATTTCTTCATTATTATGGTTCATTAGCTTTATTATATTCATCACTTTATCCAAGGTAAGTTCCAACCATCTTATAGAAAATGAGTATGGTGTCATTCTCCAATCACTACACCATTAACCTATAACATGTATTTGGATGTGTGTAGATGATTCGTGACTAAAATAAACTTGTACTTATACATATTGTAATTATTTTTCTTCATACTAATAATAGGGTTGGACTATGGAGTAACCATAGTCAATATGGTGTATATAGGAGGTAGTGGTTAGTGTTTGATTGTCACATTATATGTTTTCCTTATTTTAAGGTTTTGGAGGTTACCCCCTTTACATGGAGTAATCATATATTTCTAATATTATGCTCTACTCTTAGTCACATTGTGCATAAATAAAGTTATTATTGTGCTTTATTGTTATTTCTTTTATCATGGTAGTCATATAACAATCTATTGCTAAATTCACTTAAGGAATTTATTTACAATTTGTATCAAAAATTTTATTTGGGTAATGTATCCATGATGCATTTATATGATTCTAGCCTAGTGGTTGTTCAAATTATTGAATGATAAAAACATAACATGTGACTCAAATGGACTATTCTTTTACAACATAGTATTGATTGACTTTTTCTAATGAAAAAGGAAAATTTTGGATCTTTTATTACCCTTGTACAAAATAGTTGTTATTGGATTCATCTTAATGAGAGGATCAAAACAATGTAATAATCCTATAACCCTATGTTTTGATATATTTTCACCTTTTCACAATATGGAAGTCATTAAATTCTTCTTTGAAAGACAATCACAATAGTAAATACCTTTGGTAAACTTGTTTTGAACCCTTAAACCCTAAACCCTAAACCATATACCGTAACCCTTATCCTTAAGTTCTAAACCATAAACCATAAAGTCAATGGATTGCAGGTCCAAAAATTAAAGGCCAAAAAAGGGGTAGTTACTCCAAGAAGAACACCTAATAGGGGAGATATGAAATCTAAAACTTGTGACATAAATATTTATGGGACAAAGTGGAACAACTACAAGAAAATATGTAAAGCATGGCTTAAAAGTTAATTTGAATGATGTCAAAGGAGAATTGAGTAGAATGTAAGGATATTAAAGAAAAATGAAAGAAGATTTGAGTAGAACCAAGGCACAATTATAAAATATCATGATGTCCTTACAAACTAATATGTGAAGGCTATCTTGCCACATGGGTTCTTTTCAACCAAAACAAGCCAATGGTGCAAGGCCTCAACCCACAACTTTCTTCAACTCAAGTCATGAGATCATGCTACCAAAATTGGACATGTGTAAGTTAAATGGGAAGGATCCAATCACCTAATCCTATTGATATACATCAAACATCATGTGCATAGAAGGTGAAAATGACATACATGTATTTGGAACCAAAATAATTAATTTGGTATAGATAATTATACAATCAAAAGTAAAAGGGTCTTATAGTTACTTAGTCAATGTTTATTGATGAACTACATATGCACTACTACAATGGGGTGACAGAGAACCACTTTATCTAGTTAGAAAAAACTCGATAAACAAGACTATAAATTTTTTATACTCAACAATTTTGTAACCTTTCCTTTCACATGGATACCATCACAAAGGAAAACTTGAATGAATTATTTCTTAGTAGGCTTAATGAAAACATACAACTCAATGTGTATATGTTTAATTTGAGTTCTATTTTGGATTACATTACCTTTGCATGCAAGGCATATGAAAGAGATCCAATCATCAAATGACATGCATTCACTACTATCAAATATTCACAACACTTCAACACAATCATTCCCCAAGCCTATCATATTGCCTCCTTAACAAATTTAAGAGAATAGGTAAAATGGTTATGTTTTAACTATGACAAAAATACAATAGAGGACATAAATGTGTTATTTTGAGGGTTCCAATGAAGAATATGATGATGAGTAAGTAGTGAGATAGGATGATGATGAGTTTGAGGAGGGATCAAAAGAGACCAAATCGAGATACATCTTACTATACAATTTTAAGCATTAACACTCCAAAAACCCTCAAGATTTGGTTTTATAAAGAAACAAAAGCAGATAATATTGATTTATGTGGGAATTCCCATAACTTCATCAAAAATACCTTAGTGAAATATTGGAGCGAGTTTATTTATCTAACTCCAAAACTCTAAGATGTGATTATAGATGTCATCAACATAATTTTTTTAAAACACCATAGTATTAAACGAGGGAGATTATAAGATAGATTCCATATGTTTGAAATTCCAATGGGTGGCGAAAACATCATTTTGGGAGTTCAATGGATTACAACCTTAGGAATTATCAACATAAATTTCTAAGAGTTTATCATGTGTTTTCATTCGAGGCTACGACATTTAAACTATATGCAAAGTCCCCACAATTGGTAAATTCTCATTATATGTAAAATATTCTCAAAAAGGGAGTAGACTAATTTTTTACACAATTAATTTCATTATAAGTGTTGTTTCATGATATCTTCACACCTCTCCCTAGTTCCAGAGATGTTGGTCTATGCGGTTAGAAGTGCGCGTGCATGAGCGTGAGAAATAATAGGCGGGGCTCTATGTAAATAGGTGGTGTGATGCCTCTCTTGAAAGGAGGGTACATACATGGGAAAATGTTTGTGTAATAGACTCGCACATGTGGGAATATCCCCAAGGTTCAATTTCACTAGGTCTTTGGTGGCCACAAATGATTATCTTTGGGAATAACTCAAGGTGGGTCGGTGGTGGTTAATGATTTTCAAGAGGGAATTTATTGGCTTGTTTTTAGGTTCTAGAGGGACTACACATGGGATTACATAGTGGAAAAATGGAATAATATAGCCCCAAATGATACATCATGGGTGTGCACAAGGATGATGGGTCAATCGGTCATCATGTGTGGGAGTTAGTTTGTGAAATATAGTACGCAATGAGTATCACCTATAATCATGAAGAGTTAACGATGCAAAATTGATTGGAATCCTTAGTCCTAAACCTAATAGAGAAATAAAAAAGTGTAAAAGATAATAGGGTATGGAAAAAGAGAAATGAATATGATTTCTAGTTTGTGAAGACAAATCCAAGAAACCATACTCATGCTCACACCAACATTCACTCGATCAAGACATAAGAAGGTATAAGAAGTGAGGAATTTGTTGTAGAGAAAGGAGGAGCACAATGTCATTAGACACATAAGAAGCAAACATTAACTCAAAGTAAAAATTGAAAGATCTATCTATTAATGAGTAAGATATGTCTACTTCAACTAGATAGAAAGAGTGTACACACAGATTAAGATCTAAGGTAGAACACAAAGTAGAAATAATATAACTAAGGAAAATGCATTAAATTGTTCACAAACTTCTTTCTACAAGGATCTGACCACAATAAAGCATTTCAAATGGGTATTTATAGGTTATACCACATCTACTTATGCATAATTACAATTGTTACAATAAAATGGCCTCAAGCATATATGCAATACAAATATAATAAAATATACATATGTAGGATATATAGTCCAATCAAATTAAATGCATGACATGTGATTATAGAAGGAAATTATTTTTGATCTCCAATTTTCTTGATCAACATTCAATGCACTATGGCATGTATGGGTAGCTTGAAGTTCAAGTCAATATATATTTGAATCTAGATGACACCTACTTTGTGACATGACATGTTCAATAGGATCTTCTCTAGCCTATTTTGTTGACAAATTGAACATGATCATATTCATTGGAATTAATATTAGTTATGAATTTTTTGTGTTAGAAATGACGATTTTTTTGACTTTCATGACACATTTTATCATTTAATGACCAAATATTGTTTTTCGTTTGCGACTACACACATTGAGACTTTCTAACCTCTTGCACACTCATTTGGGGACCTTCCATGATGAAGCCTTCAATTCCTATTAGACACGAGAAGAACTTGATGTTAGCATTGTAAAAGAAAGCACATAATAAAAATATGATTATACAACGTGCACATATAACATGTGAAATTATATCATGCTTCCTTTTATGTCTTTGTGCGCAAAGATTATGTGCTCTTAATATTTCATAGTTACTGCAATATGAAGGATTACATATCTAACTATGTGCATTGTCTTCCTTTGAATAATATCTAAAAATTCTCTTGTGCAGTCTTTGGAGTATCGTGAATGTGTGTTTATTACCTGCACATAATAAAACTTGAGAAAACTAATTTTTAGTTGTTAGATTTTCCCAAGTGGGCCATAATTCATTCCATTATACAATTTTGGAGAAGGGATTGTAAATTTTGGGGATTATGTGTAATATATTATGGGTTGTTTAGAGAGTAAATGAATATCATGAAGCATTGGGAGGCCTTTGAGACTCATGGTATGACTACACAATGGATGCACGAAACTAGTTTAATCATGGGAGCTCATGTAATGTTGTGGGACTCAAGAAAGAAAAGGCAAAGCATGTAGGACATGTGATACATTACATGCAAGACTAATATGTATTTTTCCAATTGAAGGAAAAAGTGTGTGAGACTTATGATATTTTGTAAAAGGAATTGCATAAGATAAAATGTGCACCATGCGATGGATGTGAAAGGGGTGTGGCAAAAGACACGAAAGGATGCACAAAAAGGTTTCATGTAATGTAATAATTCCAAGAAAGGTTGTGTGAGTGAAGGGATGTTATGCAAGACTATTACACATATCTATTTAAGGGTATGCATAGAAGGGGACATCACTTGCGTAATGAGAATTAGGACAAGTGAGACTATACATACTTTGAATGTGAAAGACTTAACAAAATATGATCTAAGTAACAATATGAAGGGGCCTAAGAGAGAAAATATGAACTATAAAAAGTAAGGAAAATTGAAGTACGCAATAGTCCAACCTTTATGGGAAAGAAAAATGGGGTTCCATGATTTCCTAAAGGAAAATTAGGGATGTGTTGTGTGGACACAACAACTAATGGTGACTCGGTTGGGAAATGATCCTGAGCATTTTAAAATCATGAAGTGGTTAGAATGAAAAATCTATGGTTTACATTAGAAGTAGACAAATATACCATGCTCATAATACTTTACATCTTCAAATTAAAAGTAAAATCGAAAGCTTCAAAGTTATTGTGCAACATACTAAGTTTTATACTTATAGGAGTCAATTGTTTGCACGTATTTAACTTATCTTAGATTTTTCTGATCCAACACAAAGAGTGATCACTTAGCTTGTTTGTCGACAAGGTTTTATTGTATTTTTATATTTTTATATTTTGATGGGGTATGGATGGAGGGGAAGGTTGAGACATCGCTCTACTTCTAGCTAGATGTTTATAGCCCGATAAGATGTCTTTGGTTCCAATCATGGAATTTATCCATTATCGATCGGGCATCTATATCCCCAATGAAGATTACTAGAAACACCCTTAAGAAGAGAAATATTATTAAACACTTTAAAATTTGAATGATTCTCTTTTATTTTTCTTTTTATTTAAATGTGTGTGGTTTGGAAACCAATATAGCTTGGTGGGAGGATAGGTCAATCAAGTTAAATCATGGATGATTTCATCTTATTATTTATCATACACTTGGAAGAAATTTCTTACATTGATAAAGTGCGGATGACTCTCCTTTAGAAATAAAAAGCTGTTCTAAATCCATGAGACAACTCTAAAACAAAGATTCAACTTTTATTTTGAAAAATAAAAGTAGTTGAGCACAAGTATTCATATTCATTCCAAGGCTCACCAAATCCTCTAAAATTCAAATATTCTTTTAAAAATATCATTTCATAATTATTGCATGTGGGAAAACATATCCTTTACTTCCTTAAATAATAAAATAATTACACATAGGGAAATTCAAAAGCGGTGGTTAGGTGCAAACAAGAAGAAGTGGGGTTAAAGGTTACACTCGGCAATTTCATCTTTATTGAAAAAACAACTACCACAAGTAAATTACGAAAGAAGGAAAAAGAAAACTACTATAATAAAAAGAAATATAACTAACCTAAACTAACCAAAATTTATA
Organism: Taxus wallichiana var. yunnanensis; assembly: GCA_018340775.1. Classification (NCBI taxonomy): domain Eukaryota; kingdom Viridiplantae; phylum Streptophyta; class Pinopsida; order Cupressales; family Taxaceae; genus Taxus; species Taxus wallichiana. Next base: position 311,969,782 of record CM031243.1, on the reverse strand, counting down.
ATTGGGGTAGGGAGGATAGATCGAAAGTTCGAATGAAGCAAATTTCACTTAGCAATAATAATAAACTTATTATAGGTTTTTCTTAGGCATGTAGGAACATCCTTGAATTCTTGATATAAATCAATTAAAATTTTAAATTCAAAGCTATGCATATGCTTAACATTTGCATGACTACTACCTTAGACTAAGAGGACAGAGGATGGGGAAAAAGGTGAAGGCACACAAGTCCTTTTGCTAGGTAACTACATTGAGCATGCGAGGAGGCATACCAATTTCGAGAAGGGATGATTCATCATGGTGCAAAATTATTGCACAAAACTCTTTAGGTGCAAGATTTTCTTACATCCTTTCTATTTCCTTGAAGTTATCTTTTACTTCAGATGTCTTTGCTTTAGCTTCCTCAATTCCTCTAACGGGAAGAACTCTTATAAATTGGGATCACAATGCGGTGAACTTGGTGGCATCATGGCTAAAGGTTCTCCTTAGGTACCTTCTTATTGGTGTAGAATTTCTTGAGTAGCACACACTTTGGGCCTCACATATATTGTACAAAATCACTTCACAAGTGTGTTATCTATGTTCACTTCATTATGAACCCCGCACCAATTAGTTAAACATGACTCTATGATCTTAATACCTCCAAGAAGGGCATCGATGCTCAATTTTCATGTCGGTTCAAATGCATCGTCAATGAGTTTGAGACTCACATCATCTAATTCATATGAAATATATACTCACTTTACACATAAGGGTGGTATTGAGGTGAATCATTCACCACTTAACAATTAAAAATGAAGGGTTGCACATCATTTTGCATAGGTTCAAAGCACATGGATTCCATTATCTTGTCTTGCACATCTTCTTCTTTACACACTACCTCTTCTTCTTTTGTGTAGATCATTTTAACATCATAAATAGAATCAAAGGAGTTATAATAAAAACTAGAAGAATCATAACCAACATTAGAATGCATGATATTATTATTAACAATAAAATAACTATCATATATGGTAGTTGAATCTTGGTTTGTCTCCATGTTTTCAACATAAATTTCTAAATAGTTTATTCTAAGGGTGATTATGTAGGAGAACAAACTTAATTATAGGATGGATAAATAGGGTTGGAAACATAATTGTAAGAAGTGAATTATGTAAGAGTGGGGTTAGCGGTGACATTGGAAAGTAAATACCCAAGTGAATAAGTGGATGTGTAGGTTAGGAAGTGTATGGTTGGTCCATGTAGTCATGAATTCATGCACTTTCTATTTACATTAGGCATCTAAGTATGTTGTTATATGCATGATTCCTAAGTGAGAAAACTAGACGTTAACAACACATGTTTTTCTTTTACATTGCTTTATCCTCTTACACACTCTTATTTTTTTCTTTTATGGAATTACCGCTTTACTCTTGGACATTAGAAAAAATATGACCCAACTCTGTATTTATCGTTATATCCTCCAAACATCCCAAACAATACTACCCATTAGGGATAGGAGCTCCCATGCACTATTTTACCTTTTGGGAGCTTTTGTCCTTTTCTCTTCTTTTCCTAATTTTCAAATGTCACATCATTTGGTACCTTTTCTAAAATATTTATTATTACTTTGGTTGAGATTTTCTTGTTGTTAATGATGAAATTCAAATAAGGGAATCATATATATATATGTATGTATGTATGTATATACATGACTTACTCACTATCATAAGGGGCTGGAAAATCTCGGGATAATACTTATTATCTACTATTTGGGAAAGAAAAACATCGAAGAATACATTTGGGCTACATCATTCATTATATTTGAGGGTTTATTATGAATTCCATCTCACACATTCATCTTGGGGGAAAACTAATTGTATATGACTATCTTGGCTTGACTAGATCAAGGACAACCTATCTTCAAGGGACATAATTCAAACCAAACACACACATAAGAACTATATAGATTCTAAAATGTAGTGCGTTGCTCGGTGAAAATTACATTAGGGTACTGTCGAAGTCGGTATGACTCAAGCATATACATTATTTATTCCATATAATGTATGTTTAAGTCTTATGTAGGTAGTTAAGGTGTTTTTTTGTAGGTGCAAGTGTGAAAAAAAAACCTTACAACAAAGTGGATGTGACAAATAATGAAAGGAAGAAGCTAAATTCAAACCCCGAAAAGATCGAAGTGGAGATGTGCACGGACACTAGTGCCTAGTTCAAACAACAACGCTTGAACAATCATGTCATCATCATGGAACTCCTATCCGAAGAGGTTCCGGATCTTAGTTTTCTAGACAAATATTACACAGTCTAGATCCAATATGTTCTAGTCAATTTTCAGCCCAAAATCAACCCGAGATCGGAGATACAAGCTAATTCGTTCTCTTATACTATCTTGCATATGTTTGTTTGTACTTTGCATGTTAGATCTTGTTTTTCATTGATATATTCATTTAATCTTAGTCATGCGATAAAGATTTAAATTTCTTTAAATGACTCCACTAAGAAAACCTCACGAGAAAAATACAAACAAAGAGGTAAGGACCGCAGAGGTCCGCTCGATAAACATGGAAAAGAGGGGATCCAACATGTGAAAGTATATTTGAATGGAAATAATCTCAATAATGGAAAAAAATCCTCAACATCTTATATACTTGGGATAAACAAGTGTTGAAAACACCCATGGGTTCAACTTCATTTTGCAAGTAGATACAAAAAGGAAGTATGCATCTCAGAGGTCTATGTGTTTGGTAAATATTTCTAGGAATTTGTATTGAAAGGTACATAAGATGTTATTAGCCCATCAACAACCATAAAAACCATTGGCATGTTATCTCACCAAAAGTGTAAGAAAATAGGCCACACTGCATCTTCATGGATAATAACGAGATATGTGCAAAGCTTCTTTGAAGGAGAAAATGTGCCCTTGAAGGATATGATTCTTCCATGCTCATACTTGTGAAACTAGCTCCAAAGGCCTTTTGGTAGGTCACGTTGGACTCTGGGATAATTATTGGATAGTGTAATTTTCTAATCTACCATGGACATAATGGGTGAATTCTACTAGGCGCACGGTAAAAAGTTCAAAATTAGTACCCATACTAGTATGTTTTCCACATACCTCACAAGATGTGTTACACCAAACTAGAAAAATGTGATCCTCCTTCTAGTAACAATTTTTTTGTTCCATGTTAGATATGAAACTATCATTAACACTAGATATGTTGGTCTCCATGATCGGAAGGGTGTGTGTGCGAGCATGAGAAACAATAGGCGGGTTCCATGCAAATGGCGAGAGATGCCTATCTTTAAAGGAAGGCAAACATGTAAGAAAGAATTTACGTAATGGAATGCATGTAGAGGATCTCCCTAAGGTTCTATTTCACCAGTCTTAGTGGTCGTATTATTGTCTTTGGGAATAACTCAACATGGGTTAGTGGGGTTGGCATTTGTTAATTATTTTCACAAGGAGTTTATTGGTTGGATGGTTCATAGGTTCTAGATAGATTACATGTAGGAGTGTGTAATGCAAAAATGGTAGAATACAAACTCAAATGGTAAAGTGTGGGTGCATACTAGGCTTACATTAGTCATTTATTATGTGTGGGAGTTTGCTTGTGAAATATAGTGTGCAATGCATATCACATGTAGCATGAAGAGTCAACAATATAAAAATAATTATAATATTTAGTCCTAAACCTAACGAAGTCATAAAAGTTAAAAAAAAGAGTAGGGAAGAGAAGAAAGAGAAATGAATCTAATGACATGATAAAGATCCCTTTCGGTTGGAAAAGATAGATCCAATAAACCATACTTGCACTCAAACCAAAATTTTCTTAATCAAGACATGAGAAGGTCTAAGAGTTTGAGGAATTATTTGTAGAGAAAATAAGACCACGACGCCATCGAGACACGTATAAAACATACATTAACTTTAAGTAAGGGGAAAAATATATTTCAATAATGAGTAATATATATCTACTTAAACTATATAAAAGAGTGAACAAAAAGATTAATATCAAAGCCAAACACAAGGTAGAAACAAGAGAAATAAGGAAAATGCATTAACATGTTCATAATATTATTTCTACAAGAATCTAAATAGAATAAAGCCTTTCAACTGGGTATTTATATGAGCTACCATAAGTACTCGTCCATAATTATAATTTTACAATAAATAGCCTTAGACAACTTCTCGGTGCATATATGATATACTTGATAGATGTAGGCTACATAGAAAAATCAAATTAAATGCATGCTAATTAATTCTATAAGGAAATTAGGTCAAATATTTAGTTTGTTTTAGATGACATTCAATTCTATGTGGCACACATGGATAACTTGAAAGTACAATTCAATCTCCATTTAAATCTAGATGGCACTTGCTTTTGACATGACATGTTTAATAAGGTCTTCTCCTTCCTCTTTTTTTGACAAAGTGGACAAGATAAAATTCACTAACATGAATGTCATTTATGGGAGTTGTGTTAGAAATGATAGATTGTTGAGTTTTGTGTCATTTTTTCATTTAACGACCAAGTATTGTTTATCTTTCTATGCACTTTAGACATTGGGACTTTCCAACCTCTTGTGCACTCCATTAGGAACCTTCTATAATGACACCTTTAATTCCTACTAGGCACAAGAAGAGAGTAAAGAGAATATTGTGAAAGGCAAGTGCACAATAAAAACATAATTATATTACACACATGTCATACATGCTTGGTTAACGCATGTTTCCTTTTATGTATTTGTGCACAAAGATTACATATTCTTAATATTTCATAGTTTTCACAATATGAAGGATTACACATCAATATATGTGCATTGTCATCCCTTGAATAATCACTATACTTATCTTGCATAGTCTTTGGAGTATCATGAATTTCGTGTATTACTTGCACATCTTAAATATTGAGGAAATTAAGTGTTAGTTAGATTTTCTCGAGTGGTCCATAATTCATTCAATTATACAATTGCGGTGAAGGGATTTAAAAGTTTGGGGATTATGTGCAATGTATAATGGGTTGTTTGGCAGGTAAATAGATGTCATGAATAATTAGGAGGCCAAAAACTCATGGTATGTATGTGTAACATATGTATAAAGTTATTTTGAATATGGGGAGCTCGTGTAATGTTGTGGGACTTGAGAAAGTAAGGAACAAACATGTGGGACGTGTGGGATATTGTACAATAGTATTTCATAGTTTGAAAATTGAAGGAAATGATGTGCATGACTTATGATATTTTGTAAAAGGAATTATGCAAGTTGAAATGTGTACCACACAATGGATGCATAAGGGGAATTTCAAAAGGCACGAAGGGATGAGCATAAAAATATTGTACATAAGGTAAGAATGCCAAGAAAGATTAGATGAGCAAAGGGATGTCATGAAAGGCTATTGCACAAAGTTTTAAAAGCTGTACACATAAGGTGAAATAACCCATGTAATGATAATTGGAATAACGATACTAAACATTCTTGAAGTGCAAATAAATTAGTAAAACAAGGGCCAAGTTACAATGTGAAGGGGCCCAAGGAGAAAATATGAACTACACAAATGAGGGAAATTTGAAGTGTGTAGCAGTCCAACCTTTTAAGGAAATAAAAAAGGGATTCCACGATTTCCTAAAGGGAGATTAGGCACGTGTTGTGTGGACACAAAAACAATAAGTACAAACAACAAATTTTCGGAGGGATAATTAACACCACTAGAGCTATAATTTTTTTTATAACTACTCGGTCATTTTCGAGAGGGATTCCAAAAGGAATACCACTTGAAAGGGATCATGATCATTCCATTCAATCGACACCAAGGAGCCAACCACCTAATATTAGACCTTAAATTATCCTTATTTATAAAATATTGAGATTGAGAATATGGTATAAGATATGTCCGAGGTCAGTAATATCAAACATAGTCAAAATGTGTAGTCATCTCTAGTTGTGATGGTGTGTAAGATGGATGAAACTTGGTGAATGTGCATATAATACAAATAACTCAACAAGTACACCATTTTAGATAAGTTTCCCATATCAATAAGTTATGATTTTCTATATGAGTTACATGATGTTGTATACATTACAAAACTTGATTTTTAAGAAGGTTACCTTGAAATCTGAATCAAAGATAAAATATACATAAGACAACTTTAGAAACATGTGAGGGCCACTATGAGTTTCTAGTGAATAATTTTTTTCTCACAATGCACCATTTACATTTATGAGTTTGATGAGCACTATTTCATCCACACCATAGAGCCCATGATCATGTGACGAAGACAATCATTTACTAGAGATAGTTGCAAGGATTATAAAGAGCATGTGAAAATTATTAGAGAAATGAACTAAACACATAATTATAAAGAGGAAACTTCACTCACAAGAAATGCAAATTTTATTCATTCATGGAGAATAGGGAAATAAGTACAAAGGTGTACAATATCACCATAAGGATAAAATAACAAGCTCTTGTGATTAGTGTGGGAATGTTTCCTAACCCATTTTCATAGAATAGAAATAAATACATAACAATGCAAGAATTACAGAATACACAAAACATGTAATTATTCTTACTACATGGTTTTACTCGAATAATTCGACCCTTGGGCAGTTGTGTATGTTACATATTTATACAACAATATAAGAAGGTGATTCTGACTAAAATTGTTTATAAAGGAAACACTTATAAGTCATTTTGTCTTCTAATTGTGTAATGGTTGAACTTCTTCCAATGTTTGGTGGCTGAGATTATAGATCTAGTAATTATGTTATAAGATTCTATGACATGCCACAAAATTGTTCCCTTGGCTAGCCACACAAAAATAGGGAGTTTCCACATGGATGTTGAGTGATGTGTTGTTATGAACAATGTATGAATTGCACAAGATTTGCTATAAAAGTGACATATAGAGATGAAGTGGAGAAATATTTACATAGGGGTATAAGATACAATGTATTCTATGAGACTTTAAAGGCTTTGTATAATAAGAAAACTCTTCGTGGTAGTGTGAGTAAGTGTATGAAGGACGTAAGTGTTGTGCTTGTAAAATATCTTACATGAGGCTATGAAAAGATAGACTCAACAACAAGGTTTGTGTTCTTGTACCTACTTTAAGGTCCACATTGTAATAATGGAACTCTAAATTAGGTTGTGCACACACTACATAGGTTAAGAAGGGATATATTTGTGTGCTTATGCAACTATATATGAATAATTCACCCTTTATTTAAGAGGAATGATCTCACTACGTTTGTGCATAACTATAGATATTTCATGCGAAGTTATTGGAGGTTATACCACTTAGCTTCGTTAGAATATTTCCTACCCATTATTACTCTAAAATGTTAATGTGTGCCTAATCAAGTGCATGTGTTCATCAATTCAATCATTTGATTATTATATGAAGGGCAAAAATGTTTTTGATGTAGATAAACAGGATTTTATCTCGCTACTTGACTTAAAAGTGGTGGGAAGTAAGGCTTAAGAAAATCTACATTGAATATTAGTTGTATGCCCAACTATAGAGGGAGAACAAGAATAAAGGTGTTATCACCAGTTGCATGTAGAATGGTGTAAAGACCACCGTGTAAAGGATTGATATTTTGTGTGAATTCTTGAAGTGTTCATGTTGAAGATGCAAAAAAGTATTTATCACCTATTCAAAACTCATTATGTAATTCATATCATGGTTCTCTTTGTACTTATTTAGGATCATAAAAGAATTTATTACACACTGTTGATGAATGGATTATGTGTATTATAGAAAATTATATGGTTTCTCCAGTTCCTTTTTCTACACACATTATGTGGTTAGATGTCTTGAAATTTGTCTTTAAGATGGATTAGAACCTAATGATAGCCCAAATTTAGATTAATATTGGAAAAGTATTAGGCACATAAGAGCCGGCTTAAGAGGCCATCAAGTTATGGAAATGGATGTTGATTATTTATTATGATATTTATGATTGTGTAATAGTTTATGCAAAGATTCCATGTCCCATCACTATATTGTACAAGAAATATTATAATCTTGCGAGGAGAAGAGATAGGCTCGATCTTTCCTTTATTAAGGAAATCTTAAATATAGCATCAGACTTCATAATTCTACCAAATTGATATATGATATAGACAATTGTTTGAAATAGGGGATCTCAAAACTAAATCTATCAAGTTCTTTAGTGTGTATTGTGTTGAAATTCCTTCAAAGTATCTATGATTTGACCTTGTTGTTATGATTTAATAAGTTCTTGAGTTATTACTATTGTGTTGATGTCTTTATTGTGTGTTATGCCAATGTTTTATTAATCTCCCCACACATACCACTTGGAAGACCATGAGAAACATGACATATACATGTGTAATATTAGTTTGGAACATTTTTAGTAGAGACCACACTAACTTTGGTCATTAGTGATAACTTGAATAAGTTAAAAACTAGTTTTTGCTCGAGCACTTCATTTTTTTGGTGTAGCCTAATATATAACATCGTGAACATGTGAGTATGGTATTCCTAATAGTGTATCATAGACATCACGAGGTACAATATCATAAGTCATATTATATTCCATTAGCTTTACTTTACACTAAAAATAACATCATCACTAAACATATATATCTTTTTGTGACTAAAATCATCCAAATAAAGATGTACGAGGATGAAAAGAATTAGCAAGTGTAATTTGTTGAGTTGAATCTTGATAAATGATGTTATTTTGACTCCCATCATTGATGATGACACATATAGGTTATCCATTGACCTAAAAATTGGAGTGGATAATAAGATCATGTTCCTCTAAAGCATTGTTGGGAATGATGTTAGTGCTTAAACAAGAGCTATCTCAATCAATGCCATATGTTTACACAAGACATGGTGCGAACAACACAAACAATGAATGTTGATATGTATATTTGGAATTTTCATGGGTGTGTGCATTATGTTGATGAAAATACTTGTAAATTTATTTCTTCTTACCTTTTTTTTGAGTTAGAACATGCAAGAACCTTTCGATTTTTCACAAATTTCTTTGGTTGCTCACTTATGTGCAAATTTTTCTATTTGTTATAAGAAAGGGATATAGATAGTACATTGTGTGCAAGAAAATTCTTTCATATGTCACTAGATGAAGATGTAGAGTGTTACTTCATCTTTCCCTTGGGCTTGATCTTTGTAGTGTTCTAGTATGCTTTACTCAAAGAGTCGAAAAGTAAAGAAATAGGTCTTGTTGCATAACGTAGTACCAAAAATATAATCATATGTACTTACCAATATTGATTTGAAATTTATTCTAAAATTATTCCCATTTACATATTAATTGACCAAATCAAGGATTTTCCTATTCATCTTATGTCCAAAGTCTACTAGTCCATCATTATTATTTTTCTTAACACTTCATAAACTATTGCACATTCTATAATTTTTTTACATATTTACACTTGTTTCATAACTAATTTCTTTCTCGTCTTTGCCGGGTTCATAGGATTGGGATAGGTTAAACTATGAAAATTTTCCACCTTTTCTAGATCTTCCACTTGTACTTGTGAGGATATGATATTGAAGGCATAATTTAGCTTAGTCATATTAGGTGGTATTTATGGGTTAGTTGAGTAGGAAATCATTTAAATGCTCACATATATAAAAACATCCACCCTAACTCTTTAGGGGCATATATGGATCACATATCAAAGGAAAACTCTTCATCTTCATTGTTAATAGAAACTCATGTGGGGAGATGATAAGAGCCATCCGAGGAAACTTATTTGATGGAGGCGGAGGAGGAGGTGGGAGGCCCCACCCATCATGGGTGCGCGTCTTAGAGGCAACATGAGAGCTGTAAATGAGTTGATGATATGGAAGGGGAAAGCTCCAACCTTGGTGGTGAGATGGGGGAGATAAACTTATCCACAACCGCAGCGCAAAGATTGATGAGCACGACTAAATGAGTGCCGTTGAGAATGGCTCCAACAACCACCTCGAGGACAACTATCGCGGGGTGGAGAGCACTAAGAGGGTGAAGGTGATTCTCGAGAAAAATTGCAGGGGCATCCCCTAGTGATGTAGAAGGTTCTGGAGGTGCTCCACCTCAAGGGCCACCTTATTCGCTTGCACTTGAATCTACAACAACACATTGGAGATAACCACCGACTTATTATAAATAGAGAAATGTTGATCAACTTCAACATTAGCAAATAAAAACAAATTCCTTTCTTTCCATAACCAAAAAGAATTTCCCTCTGAAATCATGCCAAATCTGGGAAAATAAGTGGGGTAATATGGGATTATCTCCTAAAATAATATGTTTGTAGGTAAAACACTCTGGCCGAACAGGAGAAAGAATGAGGGAATCCAATTCGAAGCTCATTGGGCTTTGCGAAAAAAACTAGAACAGGTGCGATAAGGTTTCCAAGTGTCCATAGAAAGGGAATTTGGGAGCCGAGACACCAATTTGAACTAGATGGGAACCAATCGGGAGACCTTGATGTAAGATACACCATAAAAAGTGCACAATTTTAGGTTCTACACAGGAACACCAAACAATGTCAAATATTCTTCTCCAACTGGATGGAGAGGAGTGAATTCCCCATCGAGTGTTAAGTTTATTAACCATGGTCAGATGTAGAGAAATCCAATGATAGCCTTTACTAGCCAAATAGTTCTGGACAGGAGTATCCATGAACCATTTCCAATCCATCCACCAAGGACGAGAGGAACACACAAAACATTTATGGTTCATATGATCAGGAACAGAAGATAGGATGCCAGTGATACTAGCATGATCATGCATAACAAGTTTGAATCAATATTTTAGCTCATTTCAATGATATCAATATTGGATATGCTTGCAATAAAGGTCCTAAATGGACCAAATTCCTTGCTTGAAGAGCTTGAGTGCAGGAATTCCAGGGACCTCTGTAAGACATCGATCCTAGACTTGAATGATAGATGACCACCACAAGGAGTGTTGGTTGATAGAGAGGCCATTGTAAAATCCGTTTCCTTTCCATTGAAGCCATGGTTTGATTTTCTCCCATGATTTCCAAATACTTTTGAGAACAAAAGTGTTGACCACTTTGATAGGAACATGAGCAATGAGGAGATTGGAAAACCCTAAACCTTTCTAGGCCGAGGCGACCATAAGGGGAACCCTCCTCAATGTCATGGCACATAAGCACTTTCCAAGCTTCTTGTCCTTCAATACTGCGAATTATCCATTTGGCACAAAGTTTCTACCCTTGATGCAAGATATCAATAAGGCCCATCCCTCCAGAGTCACGAGGAAGATAAAAAGTCTCCCAAGCGACTCTATGGAATCCTTTTCCAGAGAAGGTATTGGCCTAAAGAAAATATTTGAGAAGCTATTACAACTTCGACACAAAATATTTGGATGGTACCCAACAAGAAGAATAATACACATGAGTGGCTTCAAGAAATTTTGAGAAAATATGGAATTTACCCACTAAGGATAGCGGTTTGGTGATCTAGTATTCCAGCTTTTTGCCACACATTGGACAACATACTGCCATAGCTCCGCAGGTGACGCTTGAAAGGAAAAGGGGATGCCAAGAAATTTAAACATCTCACATGTGGCCTAGAATTTTCCAATCATAATAATCTAGCTAGGGGGTGCGGGGAGGAAGGATTGCCTGTAGCATTGCATTTTTTGCCATTGAATAGAAGAACCATAAGCCAAATAAAAAGTATCTAGGAACTGCATGGAATTGTAAATGTTGTTTTCATCCTCAATTAAAGTAAGGAAATAATCATCCATGAAGTGGCCATTGAGTAATTGGGAGTTATCCATAAAAGGCAATGTAATTCCCCTGATAAGCCCTTGGGATTTGGCTTTGGCAAGTAGATATCTAAAACCTTCCACCGCGAGAACATAAAGAGCAGGTGCTAAGGGGAAACCTTGTCGTATGGATCAGAAGAGGCCAAAAGGCGTTGAACTATGGCCATTAATGGTGATTTGGGATGAGGCATTAACAAAGAGCATTTTGAATGATTGAATGAAAATAGGGCCAAATCCCAAAGCATGAAGCATGAAAAGAATAAACGTCCATTCAATCCTATCATAGGATTTCTCAATGTCTATTTTAATGAACATGGACAATTGTTGGATTTACATGCCCATTCCATGCCCTTCCAAGTGATAATGATATTTTCTAAAATGTAATACCCCTGGATGAAACCGGTCTACTCCGGTTGAATGATGACTGGGAAGAATATGGCGCAATTGTATCACAAGGGATTTGAAAACAATCTTGTAGGAGACATTAAGAAAATTGATGGGTCTCTAGTTGGTGATTAGCTCAAAATCTCAAGGTTTAGGGATAAACTTAATATTCCCTTTATTGATGTGAGCATCAAGCAATTTGGTTGGAAGCCTTCAAGATAGACCTGATGGAGGTCTAGGCCAATAGTATCCCAAAATGATTTATGGAATTTCATAGAAAGCCATCACACCTAGGAGATTTATCATTAGCCATTTACATGGCTGCTTCATGTAGGTCATCAAGGGTGAGCATGAGATCATAAGCAATATTATGAGCTAGAGATAGTTTGCGAGGCATGACGGCCAAACATTGGTCAAGAACTACTTGTCATTCATCTAAGGGAGCTTGAGTTTGAAAAAACAACTTATAGTGGTTGACAAATGCCTGTAACATATGTTGGGGGTTTGCAACCTGAGTTCCACCATCACAAATGGCATGAATTTTCTGAAAGGAATGATTATATTTGAGGGATAGAAAAATTTATTTTGAAACATGATCCCCCAATTTAAGCCAGTGAAGATGGGCACAAATTTGAGCTCCTCGAGCATTGTAGTTGTCCGTAATTTAGATTTTCTGATGAAGCTCTACCACTTGGAGTTGCATAGTTTTATAAAAGGTATTTCCTTCAAGTGCCACCACTACTCGACTAAGAGCGGGGAGGTAGCGGAGTATGAATGACACTAGATTTTATCCAGTTTCAACCATAGAGTTTAAGGAATCTAGTTGTCCTAGTCATAACATCCTCCCACCACTGGGTCTAGCTAGAATGCAGAGGTTGATGATATTTTTAGAGATGATGTGGAAAAGGATATAAATTCCACACTCACTTGATGTGATTGAGAGTGGGTCCATGTTCCATCAAGGAAGTATTGAAAAAACTGACCTTTATGACAAAAAGGTCACCTATCTTGCCAAGTTATGAAATAATTTGGAGGAGTGGTTTGAAAGGATGAAATCGGCATCACTTCCATAAGCAAGGAATAAATGTTGTCAAACTCAAAAAAATATTGAGTTGACAACATGGATCTATTGAGCCGTTTGAGAACCCGATCCGATCCACCTCAAAGATTGGACCAAGTAAACCATGCTTTAGAGGTGGGAGTGCGAGAGGCGTTAGGGTCATAAAACCCAAATTTATTGCACATATAAAACCACACCTCCCTTTCGCATGTTATCACACACATAGGAAGGTGTAAATAATTATCATAGGGCAGATCCACCATATTAAATTCACCACATATAACCCAATAAGCATCGGGAATGGCATTATCTATCCGCCACCAAAGATCAGCCCTTTCAACCACATCATTAGAGGCATAAATGTTGATGAAGCCAAAATGGCAGGTTGTCTATATTAAATAGGGCCTAGATGGCATGATTGGTGGGGTTGACACCATGGTCCATAAAAGGGCTACCATTTAGGAGCAAAAAGGGATATCAAACCCCCAAAACCATCACCAACTAAAAAACTTGTAACTTTCACTTCCTACAAACACAACACATCTAAATTGGCAATTTTTTACAAGCATCACGAGACAATATACTTGTGGTTGGAGTCTGTGAGACTCCACACATTCCATGACATGCAATTCATGGTAAATGGTGGTTAAGGGCCATACCATCGAATCCAAACCATCCAAGGCATCAAACTGATTTTGCAAAAATTGAGAACTATCGTGCTTCAAGAAATCCTGTAACTCTACTTTCCTTGACCCGAAATATTATATATTGTAATCCTCCTCTATAGAATCCACACTATGAGTCGAGCTATGTTCCCGAGAGTGGTGAGACAGAATTCAAACCCTTTTTAATGGGCCCTGTGGACTAGTTGTTATAACCAATTGCGAATTTAAAAGAGTCGAGGAAATGCAGATGGGATTTTTTGGTTCCATAAGAACTACTGACTACCTTTGATGTGATGGAAAACTTAGGCAAGGGGACAAATGAGTCATCGAAACCATCTCCTTGAGATGTTGGCCACGGTTCCATTCCTTAACACCTGGCTCACTCGAGCCATTTGTGTCGGGGACCTTTGTCTCGAATTGGTTTGTTATTTGTTTTCCACCATCCAACCCTTTTATACCCCTCCTCCTGAGGGGGTTTGACCACTTCGAAACCACCTTAGGTCTTTGGGCGGTTGGATGGGACATAAAGAGGAAAATTATTGATCTTATGATCGAGGCCGACACCATAAGTAAATGTTTGGAAAGTTAATGTATAAAATATGTTGGGAGTATCGAGTATCTCCCATTTGAATCTCCACAAACTCTTTCAGCTCTTGAGAGAGGTTGACCTCAAAATAGACACGCTTATATGGTTGGGAACTATAAAACCATTGAGGTTCCATGCAAACAACCTGAACTATAGAAGAGGCTATTTGATGTATGAAATGGACACATGGTAATGGTAGGACATGAAATTTGACCCAAATGGGAACTTTGAGAGCCATGTACTCAGAGACCAAAAAATATTTGGTCCATGTAGATACAACCTAAAGAGAGTTTCACACATACCAAGTGGCTTTGCAAGTATAGATGGGGCATGTGGTGGGTCAGAAAAATGAAAAAGGAAAAATCCTTTGGTCATGTTCGTATGCTCTCAATTTAGATGCCGTGAGTGGCCGGGCCGAGTTAGCCCATGATTTTAACATGATTTTAGAGGGGATGCGACCCATAAAATACCCAATAAGGAATTTTTTTCTAACCACTGGCATATGACATTAAATGAAGGAATAGGTAAAATAACATTAGGGGGAGATTCATTACATCATGGAAGACCTTGGGGATGAAATTTTAGGGGCCTTTCGATGGTGGTGCCATTGTTTGAGTATCAAAAATTTCCAACCATGAATTCAATAGCCAGGATTAAGGTGGATGAGACCATTATATAAGTGTGCTTAGAAGGTGAGAAAACCTAAAAAGTCCAATAAAGGTACTATCTCGCAACACCCGAGAGGCCACAAGTATGACATGCAAGTAGAGGAAACGCTAACAGAGCCAACTCCAGCAAGAATACACATTATACCAATTTAAGTTTGAGTGCATAGTGTGTTAGAAAAATAAGGGTGAGATAACTAAGACCCTAGGTCTTACGCAACCCCTATATATTCCTTATCATATATGAGAGGATGTTTTTATGTATTTGATAATATAATCTTCCAGGTTAGAAGGGAAAATGTAATCATGGTGATCATGGATGGAATCATCAAATATGCCCATTTTTGTTCCTTGTCACATCCATTTGTAGGAATTATATTAACACATGCCTTTATGGATATAAACTACCAGAGACCCTAAATATCATAGTAAGTGATCATGATCCTATCTTTACAAGTAATTTTTGGACTTAAATTTATCCTCGTGTTTGGGTAATCAATTAGCTCATAGCTTGTTACATCATCCCCAATCAGATGGGTAGAAAAAGGTGGTCCAAAAATACCTTGAAGGTTATCTTTTTTGTTTTACCTTAGATAAATATGGGAGACAAATTTATTTGATACCATTAGAAAAATAGTGGTATAAGGCCTATTTTCATGCCTCTTCCTTCCATGCCTCCATTTTTGGAACTATATGGGTACCATCCACCATCCATTACCTCAACCTTGATGACACAACAAAATGTTTGATCAATTGAAGAATAAATTAAAAACCAATACAAGGTAATAATTAGTCTTAAGGAGACCTTGGAAATGACACATTACTAAATGAAACAAAAATTTAATCATCACCATTGTGAAAGGAATTTTGAAATATGATATTAGGTTTTTATGTGATTAAAAAACACAATAAAATGTACTTGAAACAATAAAAATGATATGAAGTTTTCTCCTAAGTATTATGACACTCATAAGGTATTGCAAAAGATTGACATTATAGCCTTAAGCTAGAGTTACCTTAATATACCAAAATACATCTTGTATTTCATGTCTCATATTTAAAGAGGTCAATTCGAGAGAGAGAGAGAGTATCCACCTAGATAGAGCTCTATAGATTCATAAATAAGGAAAAATGATTTTATAAAATGATGATATTATTAAAACATGCATTAATAACATACAAACAAGGATGATTATAGAATTTTTGATTAAGTTGATAAATCTATTCAGTGAGGATATGATATGAGAGGATGAAGTGTTCATGTAGAATAATCCAAATATAATCAATGTTGAGGAAGGGAATGCTACATATTTAATCTACAATGTGTATTAGGATATTATGGTTGATTTGTGGTTGGCATATCCTTTTATTTAGTTGTATCAATTTTCCTATGTCTTCATATTGGTAGTAGGGTTGACTTATGGAGTAACAATAAACTAAATATGGTATATAAATATGAGGAAGTGGTTGGTATTTGATCATCATATTTACTATTATGTTCTTAATGAAAGGTTTTGGAGGCTTCTTCTTGGAGTGGTTCAATTATATATTTATGATATTCTACTTTCTTCATCAATCATATTACGTTGATATTGTAAACACTCAAATTTGGTAATTTGCACCTTAGAAACCCTTGGTTTGACTATGCACTCTTAGTATGATGAACAAAACTTCTCCATTCAAGCTTAACACTTTTCAAGGTCCATTTTTTTATCTTGTTTATCCTTTGACGTTGACTTATTAATTTTTTTTGAGAATGCAATGTACAAAATCCATATAAAAACATCAATTTACCAGCTCTAAACTTCATATGGCACATTCCTTACTCTTAACCAAGACGATATAGTTTGGTTAGGGACATACCATACGGTATTGACCTCTTTGTATGGTTTTGGACCGACATGTCTTCCAACTTCACTTTAAAATTGAAATATTTCATTGGGTCTTATATTTCATCTAGGTTGGCCTTTCTTGGATAAATAATATGTGGAACTCGATATAAGAAAGTAAACACTACCTCATTTTCTAACCTAAAACTTATAAGGAAATACACTAAATCACTCACTTCATACACTTACAAAAGGCATCCAAAGCTCCCTAAATCTCAGAATTACACATCTATAGTCATTAGGGTAGCACCCACATCAGGTTTGAAGCTACAAACTAGGTCAAGACAACCATATCTCTCATCTAAAAGCATCCAAACATCATCTCTCCAAGTTTTTATAAATAACCAAGTCAAAGCAAGCATGGTTAAAGCAATTTCCAAATCTAATTGATCTATCTAGATATCACATGTTAGGTGGAGAATGATGTGCAATTTGAGGCCTCTTCAGAGTAGTGCAAACATCAATTGTGCATAAGGGTTCCCACAACCCTTTTAATTTTTTTTTTTCTAAGACTCTTCATCCATGGATAGGGTTTGAAGTGATGTTAATTCCATTTAGAGAGCTTGGTTACATATGTGATAACTCGGGTTTGATAGCGGAAAACAAATCTAAGAAGGTGAGAAACCCAAAAAGTTACAAAGGCATATTCGAGAATAGGTCTAAGACCATACATAAGGGGTTGGAACATACAATATAGTTATGACCTAATGTTACGGTCTGTCCCAATGGTAATCACAAGATCTTGGTCTAGGTTATGAGGGTTTCTCAATTTTAGATCTTCCAAATTATTTGTTACACAGTCCTAGATCCTTCCAGAATTCATCCAATATAATCAATAGATTCTATAAATATATTTCATGTTTTTGATTGTATGTTAGGTTAATAGTTGTATGTTATATTGTTTCCATTTGATTTTAGTTATAAATCGAATCGGTTCTTGTATTGTATCATTTTCATTAGATTTGTAAATCAACTCTAAAATATCTTACAAATGACTAATTAAACTTACCTAACATTAAATTAAAAGTTAAAATTTTTGGTGAACTCATTTTGATTGAACCCTTAACCTAATATATGACCAATTCCTTGTGTATTAGTCCTATTAATCTCTAAACCCTAATTGGATTAAGGTTTCTATTTGGATGCATATTTATTTTTCTAGGCTTGTGCTTCCTTTTTTGTCATCATGCCTACTTTTCATGGTACTATTTGCATTTTTTTCCTTAGCTCACAAGTATTCCATTGACTTTAACACATTTCTATGCAACCACACCGACTCATCCAAACTTACCCTCAAATTATTTTGGAAAATTTTCTTCATGAGTTATGCCATTAAATTAAATCGTAATGTCCCCTTTAATGCGACATACATTAATGATATACCAATTACACCTAATCCTATATATACACCTACTGATTTATATTGTGATGATGATCTTAGCACCGTCCTTCCTAACAAAGGCCATGCCAATGCACCCTTTTTTATCATTAGGTGGAACCGGTTCTGCGAACCTATATTAGTCACTATCGATTCTACTCCTATAGACCATGCCACTCATGATGTTTCACATCCATGTCATTATGCTAATTTAGCACATGATCCATTCACTATGCTCCCTTTACTATCATTGTTGATCATAGTCAAGCCCAAGGTTCTAATTATCAACCTAACCAACATGATCAAGGTCTCCGATGAGGATTCCCAATAATTTGACTAGTTCTTGTTATCCAAATTTCACCCCCCAGAGTTAATTTGATAACATGCATCAGATTTTTAGTTCCAAGCAAGTAGATTGATTCAGGGGAAAATCGTAAAATTGGCTAAGTCCTGCTCAAGGCCACCTTTGGGACAATTGGAACAATTATACGCGGAAGGCGCAGATCGGCCAAAAAGCCTCCAGGAAGCCCAAACAGAAAAGGGACATCTGGGACAAATGGACGCGAAATGCCCAAATCGAGAAAGAAAGAAAATTTGTCCAAGTCCTTTACCGGGAGCAAGCGGGACAAGAGTGCGCGGAGGATGCGAACCGGCCGAATCGGGCGAACCGGAAGAATTTGTCCTAGAGCAAACACAAGGACATTTGGGACAAATGGACGTGAAGGATGCGAACCGGCCGGATCGGCGAAACAAGAAACTTCAGCACAAGGACAAGTGGGACAAAGGGGCGCGCGGGACGCGGATAGCCGAAGGAGCCGAAAGCCAATCAGATCACGCCACGTGTCACCGGCAGAAAAGGGACGAGGAAGCCCATTTCGGGCGGATCGGAGGATTCTGTCCCGTGAAGCACTGGGACATCCGGGACAAAAGGACGCGGTGGACGTGAAAATCCGGCAGGCCCGTGGACAAATCACAGCATGACACGTGTCGCCAAGGAAAAAGGTCCAAAAGGTCAAAGGGGCGAGTTTTCGAGCACTGATCCGAACCAATGAAATAGTGCCACGTGTCCAAGTTTAAGGGGCCCACAAGAAAATCCCGCGAAAAGGTGGAGAGAGAAAATTGCTCAGCAAACCAGAGCCTACCACGTGTCATCTAGATGGCAGAGCACGGGAAAAGAAATTTAAAAATCCGTTTTCACCTGTTTTGTGCCCTAAATCTTCAGATCATCATATCTTTCGATCCAGAGCTCGGATTTGCACGTTCTTTATATCAACGGAAAGATGTTGAAGTTCTCTACATCATTTTGGGATCAATCTCACATTTTGGTGTAGTTTGGAGGGAGAAAATTAAGAAAATGTCTCTGACGCGTGGTGATAGACAGAAGTAATGCTTCAACAACCAACTTTAATGCAGCAGATGACTCACCGCTCTGTTAGACTGACCTGCCGTTTGCTAGGATCTGCCGCTCTGTCATAATGAGATGATTTTAAATGCTACCAAGAAGTGGTTGGGGTAGATTCTGGATTTCCTCTCTCTTCCCTCTCTCATTTCTTGATATATATTGTAAAGAGAGCTCCTTTAAGGGGTGGGATATTCTTGTTTTGCATCCTCCCTTCTTCCCTCGCTTGCAAGAGAAATTGTGGAGCTTTCAAACCTCCCATATGGGTTGTAATGCCAGTCTTTTTGCCTCTTGGCCATTGCAATGTACTGTATCGACTCTTGAGCAATAATATATGTGTTGTGATTGACTCTCGACCCTCTCATGTATTCATTCTTTGTCATTTTGATCTCTTCTTGCATTTTGGTTACCTGTGCATGGTGTTTGTATTGCATCTATGTGGTCTGTGTTAAATTTGCAAAACGAGTGTCTAACATTCCTCGGTGCATCACCTTTGTAGTTTAGGTTTTATTCTATGCATTTTCTTACCCTGTCTCCTTGGCAAGTTAGATTAGGTTTTAGCAAACCCTCTGCATTTTTGTGTGTGCATCTGAACAGAGGAATAGGAACCAGCCTTCTCTGGAGAATCTTTTCTCATCTTTACAAGTCCCACGCTTGGAGAAAGGATTCCATGTTGTGCAATCACACTAGATGCCTGAACATCAACCTAGAAGCCTGATTTGCATCCAGGGGTGCTGTGAGTCTGCAACAACAGCTTCTTGCAAGATAAACCTTCTAATATCAATCTCCTACTCTACGTTGCATGAGATCAACTCTTAAATTCTTTGTTATCCATTGTTCCCACATTTTTGTGCTCCTCCTTTGGGCGGACCTCATCTATTAATGCCAAATGTCTCTATACCTATTCCTTCCACTACAATTGTCACCAAACATCCCTTATCTACTCCTCCTGGTTTGCATGCATCTTCTTAACAGCATGCAATCTCTTGAATCCATTTTCCATAATTTACAAGCACAATCTTACAATTGCAACAAGGTACATCTTCTTCTTCTAACACCATAGATTATACATAGTTTCTTCACAATCCCCTTACACCCGAAGTGGTTATTT
The DNA here is from genome assembly GCA_018340775.1 of Taxus wallichiana var. yunnanensis. Taxonomy (NCBI): domain Eukaryota; kingdom Viridiplantae; phylum Streptophyta; class Pinopsida; order Cupressales; family Taxaceae; genus Taxus; species Taxus wallichiana. The sequence continues at coordinate 311,948,866 of CM031243.1, read as the reverse complement.
ATCCATTACCTATTAGGTTTGTTGATCATAAATTTCCTATTTATGATGGCAAAGGGGATCCTAATGAGCATGTTTACTCATTTCATGTTTCTTGCTTTGATTATGCTTCTAATGACATATTGCTTACAAAGATTTTTCCCTGAAGTCTTAAGAAATTCACATTATAATGGTTTTACACTCTTCCCACTCATTCTATGTACGTATTTACTACTTTAGCAAATCTATTTTTGGCACAATTCTCTATCAATATCGAGGATACAATTTCTTATGCACAATTGGCTCATAGACAATATGGGCATCTTCGAACCTCTTAATGCTTATGTGTTGCATTATAAGACCCTGCTCACAAAAATGAACAATATCTTAGCTAATAATGAATTACAAGACCGATTCCCTAAAAGCTTATTACACACTTCACAAGATTCAATCATGTTTAATAAGTTTCCATATTTTTACCATCTATTTCATACCTTGAAAGAGTAAGAGATAAGTTGTTACATATGAACAAAATCAAGTACACTACTACTCCTCCCACATTTGTTGGTAAGTTTTCAAGCAAACCCACATTCAAAAGTAAGCCTAATGAAGTCAAATTTACTTCTAAAGACATCACCAATGCTATCTCGCATCCTGTTAAGATGCACCCCAACTGGCGTCATCAATTTAATCACTTTCTAAGGCCTCCTCATGTTGTATTGACACAATTCTCGAATGTAATATCATATCTATCCCTCCACCATTTGAGGTTGTTTTGAGTAGACCTCATGGTAATAAGTTTAATGCCAATGCTCATTGTGATTATCGTCGATGTGTCAGGAACTCTAAAGACAACTGATTAAATCTTATCCATGTTGTTTGAGATCTTATATATTTTCAAGCCATTGAATGTGACATGACCACTAAAATTTACAGGCCAACCAATGATAATGATAAGATAAATATATTCAATTATCCACTTCCTAAGCATGACATTGTGAAGTCTTTAATGAATGCACATAATTTTTATCATGTGATGCATCCATCGCCCTATTAATGATCACCCTTGGATGCAATTATCGACACTATTAATCATACACTATCTCTTGCTCGATCATCACCTTTAATTACTTTGATATTGTTCCCACACTTCTTTTATATACATTATTCCTATTTTTATGAATTACAAACCCATACATGGTATCTTGGTAAATATGTACAATAAAAACAATGTTTGTTCTCTCACACTACTTTAATTTTTGGGTATTTCCATGCACAATATTACACTTGATGCTAATCGTTTCTATTTCTACATTAATCTACCCATTACCGTTGGTACTCTTAGTTTTGGTGCCTTATGGTTAGATCTTTGTTGGTTACGTACTCTTAGGGCCATTCCCTTAGTCATCCACTAATGGGTTAAGTTAATCTATAATCAATAAGTCATCACCATTTAAGGTATTCCCTTTAAGGCTACCCCTCCTAGTGTGCCTCCTATTCCTTTTATAGTCCTTCCTCTTGGTCCCCTATGAACAAATATTTGGTTGTGCACAATGTCTCTGTCACTTCTATGTTACTCCTTAGGCCAATACTCTTGCACTCTAGCTCCAAATATGGGAATTATCCTAGACCCCCGATTACACATACTCCCTCTCCTAGCATTGATCCTCTTAGGTCTCCTAATAGGCCTTTAGTTGTACACTCCATATCCCATGAATCTAGTCCTCCTCATAGGATTACCATCCTGAAATTTTCTTCTCATCATTCTTACTCCTCTAGAGTTTTACATTGGTCCTTTAGTACACATACTACACCTGTCGCTTCTCCTTACCCTCCTAGTGGCCACACACATGTTCCTCTAGTCCACCAAATAGGCACTTCTTTGTGTATATTAGTGCTACATCTATTAAGCCTTATTTGGAACATGTTACTATAATAGTCTTGCTAGCATTTTCCTCCTCACTAAGGCCCGAATCTCCATTTTATGTAGCAATTCCTTCACCTCCTCAGGAGGTTCTCATTAGTTATATATTTTTATATCCACACATTTTATATATAATTATGGACTGTGGTAATTCAAAACATTCAAATATTTACAAAAATAAAAATTAGGACATGTGCATTTTACTTGAGTTGTTAGCACTTTACATTATACATGTTGTTTGTCACTTTTGTTTGATAGATAACATGTTTTATTTCTTTACACACATGCATTCACTTGGTATATTGAGTTGGATGCAAGACACACATATCTGTACATGCTTATAGGATCACTCATGTATCCTTACATTATCATCATTTGGGGAAATCCTCCATGTCCCACAAGTATATTATTCTATTATAGTTCATTTACACTTCCTCATTTATACTCAATTATATACATTGTGTACTTGCTTATTTTCAAACTAACAAGACTAACACATGTGTCTTGTGCAACGTTGACATCTCTTATTTCATATATCTCACCTATGTTGGTTACTACATCATATTATCATGTTTTGACACATTGGTTTCATGTATACATGCTTGTGTGTGTGTTACTACTTCATTATTTGCCTTTTTGTGGCCTATGTCCCTTGATTGTCTTGTGACACCATGGGTTTCCAATGTTTGCAACAACATGCCTATCTTGGTTTTAATTGTTTGATCTTGTTTGTAGGCCTACATGCCTTTATTGTCTTGTGACATAGTGGGTGTCCCATGTTTGTATACCTAAAAATCCTTTCGTATGATCCTTTAACAATATACACATATTTTTTGAGCCACATGCTCAAACATGGTTTTCAAATATACCTTAATAGAGGGGACATCTGTCTAATTTTATTTTACACTTTTAAGAGACAAACAAAATTTTGGGGGTAGATGAGAACATAGGGTCAAAACTATACACTTTGGTCAAGACCATACATTATGGTCTTGATCCCCCATATGTTTTTAATTGGGGGCAATTTCAACAGGTTTTTCAACATTTTCAGATTTTTAGCTACATACAATATTTTTTTGCAATATTTCACATTCAAGTTACTTATTTCATATCAGTATAGGGGACATGAAAGTTTTCATTTCTTCTTCTCCCAGTTTTAGTTTCAAGAATATATGGGGCATGGGTCTCCTTCCTAGTTTAACACTATTATCACATTTTTAACATATTTCAGTGTTTGTTTCAATTTATACTTAGTTGTTTAACATATGGGGAGATTTTGGGGAACCTATTCTCTTTTGTACTATATGTCCTTATTTGCAAAATTAGGTCTAGATCCATTTGTAGTGGTGTGATCTATGCTGTTATTGAAGGCAATGAAGAAACTAAGGTCTTCATGGGTAGTATTTTCTTTCCTATAACAATTTAAGGGAAGATATCGAGTTATTAAATAACTTTGATACACGATCTTCTTCCTTTTGCAAGGGTGCATTTGTACCTCTTTCTTCTTCTTCTTACACATTTCCATGTTGGATTGCATGAACCTAACACTTTATTTTATCCTTAACATTGGTTGGGACTAATCAACCCTAATCCTTGAGTAATACAAATCTCTAAGCACAAGAAAAACATGAGTAAATACGTGTATTCTTTCCTTGTTTTTATATTTTCACTTTACATATATGAAAATACAAATATTTTCTAGTACAAGTTCTAATTGAGTTATGGTCAATTATCCATCATGGAAATTGACTACACTATATGTTGCAGGTTTCATCATGGAGCATGCCAACTCCAAACACAACAACGTAAATGCAAAACAAACATTTGAGCAAAGGAAAAAAGTGTTTACACACTCAGGTTCAATCTTTAAGCATGTAGTTTTCAATTGCATACTTAAAAGGGGGAAAATATAGACACTCAAATTTTGTAATTTGTAATTTGGCAACCCTTGGTTTGACTATACACTTTTTGGTATGATAAGAACAACTTCTCCATTACCATTTAGCACTTTCTAAGGTCATGTTTGGCTTATTTATCCTTTCACGGTGACATGTTGAAAAACTATGAGAATGCAATGTATAAAATCAATAGAAAAACATAAGTTTACTAGCTCCAAACTTCATTTGGCACATTCCTTACTCATGGCAGGACCGCATACAATTTGTTGGGGCCGTACCATATGGTCTCGACCTCAGACGGTCTTGACTGACATGTCTTCCAACTGCACTTTCAAATTGAAATATTTTTTGGGTCTTATACTTCATCTGGGTCAACCTTTCTTGGATAAATCATCTACAAAACCCTATATAAACATGTAGACACTACCTAATTTTCTAATATGGAACTCCTAAGAAAATACACTAGAGAAATCATTTCAAACAATTGCAAAAGGCATCCAAAGCTCCTAAATATTAGAATTACACATCTATAGCCATAGGAAACACTCTCATTAGCTCTGAAGCTACAAACCAGGTAAAGGTAGTTATATATCTCATCTAAAAGAATCAAAACATACTCTCTCTAATTTTTTTAGCAAGATCCAAGTCAAAGCACACATGGTCAAAGTGAATTCCAAATCGATTGATATGTCTAGGTACCAAATGCTAGGTGGAGAATGATGTGTACTTTTAGGCTTATTCAGAGTAGTGAAATGTTGGTGGTGCCCATAGGTTCCTAAAACCCTTCTAAGGTTTGTTTTACAGGACTCTTCATATATGACTAGGGTTTGAAGTGATGTTTATTCCATTTAAAGAGATTCAATACATATACGAAAACTAGGGTTTGACAATGAAAGATAAATATAGGAAGGTGAGAAACCAAAAAAATTGTATAGATAGATTTAGAGAGACCTTACAAAAAGGGCTAGAATGTATGGTGTGGTCTTGACCCATGTGTAGTCATAGTTCCAGTTTAGGTTGGAGGGTTTATCAGTTTCATATCTTCCAAATTCTCTCGTTATATAGTCCCAGATCCTTCTAGAAGTCATCCAAAATCATATAAGTGCTTCCATACATATGTTTCGTGCTTTTAATTACATGTTAGGTTGATCAATGTATGTTACATTCTTTCCATTTGATATGAGTTACGAATTTGAGTTAGTTTTGCATTGAATCATCTTCATTAAATTTGTAAATCAACTCTAATATATTATACACCTAATTAAATTTACCTATAATTTAATTAAGAGTTAAACACATATGTTTTATGTGTCTCATATTACTATTATTCATTGTTATTGTTTTATTCTTGATAGTAATATAGCAATCCATTATTAAATCTATCTAAATAATTTCACTATACCAATCACCCCATTCTCTATTTGCTTTAAGAACCAACACCAAGAAGTAGTGTGAAATTATGCAAATGTGTAATACCTCCTCATAGGTTGTAACCATACACTTATCAACTCTCATCTCATTCCCAAATACCTTTAAAACATTTTCATGTCATTCCCTCATTTTAGATTTCTATGAGGTAGACATGGTATTGTAGGATGCCCAAAATATTTGTACACAACATTTTGTTTTATGTTTAGAATTTCAAAATAGGAAATTTCAATGCCACCTTTTCCTTCACTATCAACATTAAAAATGTCTCCTATTGTAATAAAAATCCCTTTTATTGTGCACCTTTTAAACATTCCTCTCAACCTCTTCATCCACTCGATTTACAAAATTGAACTCAAATCTATTTTTACCATGTTGAGCCCCTAAATTCCTATACATTCATTTGGATAAGTCCCATATTGGGAAATCATTGCTATTATTTATTATTTATTATTTCCTATTATTTGGAGCACACACATTTAGGTGAAGAATAATGAAAGGATACACATTGGTTGAAATATAAGAAAAGGAAAATTTGTGTGCAAATATAGAATCTGGAGACAACTTTAAGCACACATATATGATGGAAAAAGTGACACAAGAAAATAGTTGGGTTTGAAGAGAAGCGACATAGGTGAGAAGGTTTGGAGCACCAAGGATCATACGAGCTAAAAATAGAAAAGTAACTATAGTTATTACTACATGCATGTTAAGGAAGATAAACAAACACATGGGAAAAGTAGTTGAGTATATAAATAAAGATTCTAAGAATTTTTTGCTTACATTGTTGGTGAAATATTTTGTTGCAGTGTAGATTATTGGTTTTCACCAACATGGGGCTAAGACCCTCCTTCTTGGGTATGGAAAAGCTCCCATTATTGAATGTAAATTAACTAAAATTGTGGGGTGGTCGTTAGGCTAGGGATCACACAGGAATAATCCACTAAACATGTGGTAAAGTGCTTGTATAATGTACAAAGGAATAATTTTTGTTAAGGGGGTAAAGAGGAGTAGGATAAATAAGGAGATAGGGTTAATATTGTGAGTAGGAACTATAAAATTCTCACCAATAGTAACTAGAGTAGGTCCACATTCAATTAGAAGAACACAACAATGTAAGAAATCAGAAAGACTAACAAACTAGAGACACAAAGTTCTCTGATTCATTAATCAAGGACACAAAGTTCCTTCTTGGTTATACAAGATCACCATGCTTGAAAAGTTGGAGAGTAGAGAGGATAGAGGAACATAGAGGAAATGTAGCTCTTATTTCTTGATGTAGTAGTGATACAAATCTTAACAACATACATCAATCAATAATTGCCAACCCTTTGGAATGGAGAAGCCATTCCAATTTATAGCATTACAAATGTATTTTCATCTCCCCCACATGAATTTTCACCTTTCCTCATCACTTGTGACCTTCCATATTCCTAGGGAATGAAAGTGAGTCTTTTTATTATTGATGAAAAATGACTCTTACAATGTTAAGTTAAAGGTCACTTAAGTGAATAAGACAAAATAGTGAAAAAATTCCTTCTTAATGAAGGATTAGAATATGGAGAGAGAGAAAAGAAGAGATAGAGAGATCGGGGGTTGACCAATATAATGGAGATGAAGCCTCTTCCAATGAATAAATTGCTGAATTGAAGGACTTTGATTACAATCTCTTTCTTCCGTAAGATATGGAAACATTCTAGGGCATTTATTAAGTGTTAAGAAACATTGTTACAAGATCTGCATTATGATGGGAACATGATGATCTTATCTGATTACAAGCTAGGAGTTAGGGTGTGGGGATCACTTCCTTACTCATATAGGCCTTCAAAATTCACTTTTGTGACTCAAAATCAACTACATTATGCATCAAACCTTTTTTATGATTTTCTGTCACTCATTGAAATTTGTCTTTATCCTGCAGATGAAAGGATTTATCCTGGATGAAATTCTTTTCCTATGACCATCTATTGAATTGAAATGAGGTGATTGCATATGCTTCCTCCTTTGAGGTGTGAACACACTACAAGGTATCAGATGAGTGTTTAATAATAGTCGAGTAAATTACAACATGCAAACTTGAGATGGTTGCCCATTCTTGCAAACATGGTACTCCAAATGAAGATCATCCCCTTTCCCTTCCTGGCTCCAAAATCCTCCTTGAATGGAATCATTTTTAGGATGTTCATACACCTTCTTGCTCATGTGCTTCTCATGGGAACTTATGACTTCTTGATCCTACAAACATGATGGTTCTAAGTACCTAGGTATCTTGGCTAGCTCATCATGACTTATTCCTTGATGAGATTTGAACACAATGAAATAGTCAAGATATGATGATCATCAACTTACTCCTTGAGATTCACATTTCACCTTTATGACAAAAGTGTCACCTGAGTGGAAATATACTTAGGATATCTAGACACCCTTTTTCTCAATTGCTCCTCATGGAAATAGGTTTCCTTCTCCAGATAAAAGGATTGATCCTGAATGAAACTTAAAGGAATGCCTAAGAATGAGTTCCATGTTCTTGACCTACAAAATGTATTGAAACATTGCAAATGACACCTCCTTAACTTTCAAGATGTGAGCACATTACAAAGCATTGGTTAAGTGTTTAAATTTTTTTCATGAGATATGCATTTTTGTGAGCTTGAGGTGATTGCTAACATCACTCATGGTTATCTTCTCTTATCATGATGACCATTTCTTAGTGACTGGAATTTTATTGAGGTTATTGATGTTTCAAATCCTTCACAAACCTCATCAGGTTATTGATTTCAATTTTTTTCTAAGTGACTATCTTTCACACACATTGATTCACTCTGATTTATTCCTTGTCATAATGTGATTCATATGATGTCCCTTATCCTTAGAAAGAGAGATAATCACAAGGTAGGAGTTGGAATGAGAACTTCAATTTCCTCCTCATGGCTCATTTGATCTTTAAATCACACCTTTGTGACAAATATGTCTCCTTCATGGGATGGAATCAACCTCGAGGACTCAAATAGGTTATGCATAGGTTAAAAGATTCCATCAAGAATTTGGTTCAGAGCTTTAATTTCACTTTGGTGGTGAAGAGATCTCCTTCTTTGGACTACCATAATTGGGATGAGTTAAACCATCCAACTTCTTACATCAAATTGTGCCATGTAGAAATCATCGTATACCTAAAAATCAACACGTGATTCCAGATGCACTCAAATTATTGAGGTTGTGTCAAGACAACCAAAGTGTGATAGATGAAATGGGAATGGGGTAGGTAAATTGGTATAAATACGGTATGTGGGAATAATGATAATACATGGATCTAAGATCAAGGTAAACATATATGCTTAACTTGCAAATTAGAAAATTTCTCATCAAGGGAAATGAATTCTAGCCTAACCTATATGGGGGTAATACTGTGCGATGATGATTATTGTTCACACCTCTTGGTCTATATCAATGAAACCGAGTGTGGTTCGAACTAGTTGTTGGATTCGAGGAAATATACCTCTCTAAATAGGGTCATATAAGAAGAAGAGGGGATGTCTTGAGGGAAAAATAGGGTTTTTTTCACCTAACTCTATTTTCAATTACTCATTCAGAGCATCAAGTTAGTCGATGATTTGTGGTGGTAAGGGGGTTGATATAAACACTAAAGCCCACAAACCTAGGTCAATTTATCCCTAATAATACGGTCGATGTTGAGTGGGTTGATAATTGGTTCAAATATCATTCTATGAGGTTTGGGATGACCCATAATGGTCATATGGGCACCAACTCATGAGAAAGAGATCAAACAATTGATAACCAATGGGGCTAAGATCTAAGCACGAGTAGTCTAAGCCTCTAGGAAGTGGATGTTGTGTTTGTTTTAACCTCTAATCTACTTTTAATTCCTAACTTTAAATAAGTAAAGAAAAATAATTTGAATTTAAAAAAATATAATTAATTCACCTTTTAATCTAATTAAATTGCATTTACCAATACTTAGATAAAATAAAACAACATCTATTAATTCCTTCTTTTTGGGTTTTCAACAAAGCTTTTCAAATACAAAAATAAAAAAATAAGTTCCTAAATTCTTTTTGGTATTTTCAAGATTTAATAAAATAAACTATTTGCAGACATAGACACAGGGAAGCTAATATTAAAATAAAATGACTACTTCTAATAAAATAAACTAAAACAGAGAATAACCAGATGTAACTATTCCTCTGTTGTAAGATTGTATGACAAGATCTATTCTAAACAAATATTTTATTCAAAAGTTATTATTCTAAACAAGTGGATTTATTATGACTAAAATTTTACCTCATATTCTCGGAAAGGAAAGAAAATATTCTCAGAAGCACTTTCTTATTTACCCGGGAACTTTCCCCGACATAGAGGAATTTAAATATACGAATAAAAACAATGAAGAAATAAACAAAGGATTATTGGCAAAATATCTTCCTCCAACCTTTTTCGTGAGTAGATCCACAAGGATAAGCAAGGAAGAGGATATCAATGGAAGATTTATGCAAACAAAACACAAACAAGAATTCTACCAAATTAAAATAGTGTACTTCTTCTATTCTAGCAAATATAATTAATCAAATCTTAAATAAATTCAAATACATCCCCAACCTGTTACTATTGAATTGTGATAAACTTCCATGTATTGTGTTGTATTTATTGTCTCCTCATATTTCTTTACTTCTAGAAATAATATCCATATGATCTTGGGATATATAGAGTGTTGGCTGCTAGTAGAAAAATACATTCAATTTGTTGTGTTTGTATGGTTGCAAGAGGAGTGACTAAAAACATATGGCACGAAGGAATAGATAAAAGAGTTGGTTGTATGTGTAATTCCTCTCAAATGTTTAGCCAAAGAGTTGGTTTTCTATGTAATTACTATAAAAATTTAGTAACATAACTTTACATCCAAAATGTGAAAACTCCAACCCATCATCGGGTGAAATATGGGTTTTTATAAAACTTTGGGGAAGAATGAGTCTAACAACACATGTCCAACAAGAAATTAACACACGTCACAATAAGGGGCAGTCAAGATTCTAAACATAGTCAACTAAGAAGAGAATTCCAATATGAATCCAATGAGTGCAAAATTAGGAGAAATGGTTGAGAAATGAGTGATAAAATCACTCCCAAAATCTAAAACTCTTTAAAAAACACGTGTTTTAACTCTCGATTTAAGGTAACGACATCATCGCTCTTGTGAGATGGCGGTTATGAAAATGCCACGGGGTTATGAAGCGCCATGGCGATTACGCAACCAACACTAAAGAAGAAACATGAAAGGGGGAAAATGGGCCCACATAAAATAATGAATTCATGAATTTGAAAATAAGGATAAAATAGGTCATAACAAGCATACAAAGGAGAGGGGGAAGGATCTGGATTTCATTGTTACTCTGGAGAAATTTTTCTTCATCATTAGAGACTTATCATGTTCTTCCATGTAACACCTGTATAATTTTTGGGTGCGTACATATTGCCCCATCGGAGGAGCATTTTAACCATGAATGGGCTAAAACGTGATTTTCGAGTATGTCACTCCTAAATGGGAGTGTTAGAAATTTACCTTGTTTGACCACACACTATTTCAATGCCATTTGAGCCTTCCCACTACTTGAAAAAGAGAAGCATAAATTAAGTGCAATAATAGAATAATCTTGACAATATACTTTGAAACAAAAAGACAAAATTACTTACTGTACACATGAGGATAATAAATCTACCTACCCTGTGCGCACCAACCATGCATACACCCACTTAGAATGTGTCGAAAACCAAATATGAGCTATATATATACATATACCTTTTTCTAGTTTTAGAAATCATTTGCATTCAACCAATTTGCGAAATTTGGAGCTCGGGACTTTGGGTGACCGTTTCATTTGAGAATATAGTGAAAATGATGGGCATTCGATCATGGTGGCGATAAACCTGAAAGTGGCAACAACAGAGGTTCAAGAATAGGTGATTTATGAGTGCTTATTCATTCCGCCTCAAATCATTATTTTTGTTTGAAATTATCTCCAAGAGGGGAGATTTTGAAAAAATATACAATCAAAATGTTTGTATGGGGGCATCTTGTAGGTATTGTAGTTTATTTGAATTGTTTTTGTCATTTTTTTGAGTTTTTAGATATGAGAGCACGATCCTGCTTTTGGGTGACACGAATTTTGTTCTTCACAAAGTGGTGGTTACACAACCATTGTGGTACTCATGCAATTGATACTGAAGGTTACAAAACTTCCGCTCTATGTAGAGTGGAAGGCATGTGTAATTACCACTCTGTTAAGAGTGGGGTTTTTATGTGGTCACAAAGTTTTACAATGTAAAGGCCAAGTATGAAAGTTTAATTGTTTTTTTTGATTATGTGTACTATTTTTCTTAGCTTATCATGCATTTATCAGAATATGATATGCTCTCTTTTTCTATTTTTAGATATAGGGGTCTATGTAAGATGGAGTAGAGCCGGCGTGCGGGAGTGATTTGTTAGAGCACTAATCTTATTGACACCGGGTGAGATAGGCTTGCTTAGAGAGGGTGGAGGAGACGGGGAGATTAGAACGGACCCAACCATTTTCCCTAGCGAGTCACATTCTTTGAAAATTCTTGACATATTAGGACATAGATTGGAACACTTTTTGATTCTTGGCATTCATGGAAAGTGGAACATCACATTGGAGGATGTGTACATGATATTTGGGGTTCTGGTATTGGCATGAAGTTGGCACTAAAGAGTACCAACTCATCATACGAGGCCCAAAGATGGGAAAATTACTTGGGAAATGCACAATCACTTGATATGAGTGCCAAACAGGAGTCAAGTTGGTTATTATTGAGGGTGCTCCTATTCCTACTCTGCATAAGGCCATCATTAGTGTTTTATCCTTATGTGTGATTTTGGATAAGAGCAATGATAAATTCCTATTCTGTTGAACTCCCATTGTAGAGAATGTTGAGCATCACAGGAGTATATTTTCCTGGGAGTGGATATGTTAGTGACTACTTACCACGTCCTATAAAGGATTGTTAGATGTGGGGCCACTTCACTTAGCCACCCCACATTGGTTATGTCATGTATATATGAGTGGGTAATCCCTTATCATAGGGGTATTATGATAACATATCCTATAGATATCGGAGCATAGAAGTGGGGTGATATGGTCCCTCTTAGGGCCACACCACACATAACAATGACACTTACTACTATAGATATGTTTGCTCAACCATATTAGGGGATGATATGACACTGGGGTGAGGAGACCTTTGTGTTGGCCACTTGTACATCTAATACTCAATTAGTTGACCACAAAGTGGCCGGATTGAGATCCACCTAGTTATACGGGTACCCAAAAAGTTTGGGTTACCCTTTTCGATGCCCTTCCTACGTTTGGTACTATGTTCAAAGGTGTTCGAGAGGCTAGATCTAGCCACATGTGACAGATCATATGGACAACTATAGTTCTCATTGTTGCAATCAAAACACTTACAATTGCACCATATTATGATATAGGAGGTGTGGTTAGAGTGTGCCATGTCTTATAGATTGGAGAGTCTTCGGTAGGGAGTGAGGTTGAGGGACCGAGATAGACTCTAGTTCGGATGGAGAGTTAGATCCCGATTGGCAAGGGAAGATGATTTAGAGGCTACTAGAGCCAAGGAGGAGGTAGAGGACGAGTCTATCTATCCCGGAGGAGACAAAGGAAGAGGAAACAGAGGAGGGACCCGTACGGGACGTAGAGGTGGTAGGAGATCCGGATCAAGTTACAGAGATCCTAGTAAGTATTACTACTTGTCTCTTGTCCTTTACCTAAATTAGATGCTAGTGAGAATCTCTTTTGTTTTTACTCTTTTTAACTCACCATTTCACATTTTTTCTTTTACAACTTTTGTTTCTTAGTGGTGAGATTTTATTCTACATATGAACTTGAATCTATTCGCCATCCCTTTGAGTGTATCCCACGAGACTTTACTGACAGGTCCAAGAATTTCAACACGGGTCGACTGTCACACATGTTTTTACACTAGCTTGGCATGCGGTGGGAGATATTTCTCGGTTGAGACCTAAGAATACATTTTTGGCACAAGAAGTGAAGGAATTCCAAGATTGGGAGAGGTGACAATGATCCTCATGTAGTGGGGCTGCAAAGCACTGAGACACTCCCATGGACATTCTCACCTTTGTTTGACACATGGAGGTTCTCACGCCGGACCTAGATAGTCTCATCGTAGGAGACACAATAGGTTCCCTCGTCTTGTTGCTTCATAGGGATCTTAGAGAGAGGAATAGGCTGAGAGCCTTTATTGTTTTGGATTATTTTTTGTGTATATATCATTTTTTTGGATTTTTAGCTCATGATTGAGTGCTTTGACCATAATTGTAGTTACTTCTTCTAAATAAGGGTCCAAACACTATAAACATTACCTATCACCACCTAATTTTACATCAAAGGTGCAATAACATTACAAATCATTCATCTAGCACACTCATATAAGGTACAAAGGGGATACATTGATTTGCATACACAACATAGGATGGGAAGATCATTTTATTCCATCACACACATTTTCATACTTAGAGAAATCTAGATCTATCTCGCTATCATAGTGTAACTTTCACAAGGGAAACCTATGGCATCATTACATACACATACACACATAACTACATGGAGTATGAGATGTAGTGTAATGCTCATTGTAAGATCACTCTTCGGGTGACCATCGGGGTCAATCTAACTCCCCATTCTACATCTTCTTTATTAGGTTTGATGTGGTTTATGAGTATGTGTAGCTAGTTATCTATTTTGTAGGTTATAGGTACGACTGATGACATTGGAGAAAAACCAAAGCAATGAATGAAGATAAAAAAAAAAGATTTCCAGCCAAGAAATGGCCAGAACTTGAGCATCTGAGTGGACACTAGCACCTAGACATTCATTGTCTTCTTGTGAGCACTTCTTCCCCTGTGTAATTCTAAGTTCCAGAACCCTCAATGAGCCTTGATGACACTTTTCCTAGTCTTTTCAGTAGTTTCCCAATCTAGATCACTCCCAAGTTACACATAATCAACTAAGTCACCTTCCCTCTCTCATTTTCTTAAGGTTTCATATTATTGAATTCTTATTGTCTATGTATTACTGTAGTTTATCACTTGTATATAATTAGTTATAATAGTTACTCTAAAATAAGGTTTATCTCAATTTAAATTAAATCATTTGGTGAACCCATTCATTTGAAACCCACTTTCCTTTAAGGATTTATTTTTATGCCCATCACCCATAGTGGTCTTTTTGGTCCCCTTATGCACATTGAGCTTCCTCCATATGTCCGTAAGTTCTCTAAACCAATGGATGAATATGTTAATCCCCTACTTAACTCAATCAACATTCCTCTTGAAAACATTGAAACTTCTAATAGTGAAAAATCATATGATGAGGACACTAATGTTGATCAAGAACAACTTGAAAAGCTCATTAATTTTCATTTTTCTTTATGCACAAACCCTACACATATTCCACATGTTCTAAATGCTTTACTCACTGCTAAACAATATCAAGATGCTACCATTCTCTTCCTCTCATGGGTTCCTCCTTGGTCGCCATGGCCTCCACACCACCCTCCACCATTCCTATTTCTATTCTACAACTACTGCTCCCCTCCCTCCTCCCAATACTTCTCATACACAACTTGTCTCCTCTTCATACACTCACGACCTAGCTTCTTTATACCGGGATTTATAATCCCAAATCCATCAATTACAACAGGCTACTTCACATTCCTCTCCATCTCTAGATTCCTCACTCCTCCTTCATAGCCCTTTTGCACTGCCATTTCCTCTTAGCCGTTACCTCCTAACTTCATTACACCAAAGCTTCCCACCTTCAATGGCCATGGAGACCCTCAGGAGAACCTTTGATCCTTTCATGTTGCATGTCTTGACTATGTTGATGATCTTACACTATTGGATAAATTATTTCCTTGAATCTTACAAGACTATGTTATGTGATGGTTTTATGATCTACCTATCTATTCGGTAACCTATTTTACATCCTTTGCTGATGATTTCCTTGCTCATTTTTTATGACTACCAACACTAAGATATCCTATGCACAACTTGCTAAAATCAAACAAGGATCCAACGAACATCTAGTGGACTATTGATTTAAGTTAATTTGAATTAAATCTAAATATTTCAGAGTCACTACTTGAACCAAATGATGTTTAAACGTTGAAATATAGAAATGACACAAGCAAGACAAGATTTGAAATATAAAACCCTAAGAAAAGAAGAAGGAGAGAGGACTTAGTTGATTTATGCTTGATCTAGGATTGATACGAACTCGGGAGAAGTCATGAACAAACTAGAAAGAGTGTCATTACTACTTAGTATAAATTATCAAATGTCGAATGATTTGGACATGGGAACTTGGTGTTGTACAAGGTTGCTCGGTGCTTTGGAGACCGCTTCGGGTGCAGGTGGTGATCGCACAAATGCTCAAAACCTAATTTCTGCAAAGTGTCGCAAGATCATCATTTTGCTTCTCATTGATTTCCTAAGAGTCACTCCTTGAATGCCAAAGGTATATATAACCTAAAAAGAAAAGATCACCTACACAAGCCCACAAACTACATCAAACCTAAAAAGAAAGATGTAATATGGAGAGTCATATCGACCCGACGGTCAACCCGAGAGTGAAATTACAACCGAGCGCTACACTACATCTCGAATCCATGTAGTTACGGTGAGTGTGTGTAGAAATTATACCTTAGGATTCCCTTGTACAAGTGCACTTGATAGCGGGCTGTAGTTAGAATGTAGCAATATAATAAAATGTGTGGATGTAATAGAATGAACTTCTCCTTTCTATGTTGTGTATGCAAAGTTGCAGCCCTTGTCCCTTAAATGTATTGTATATGAATCCCTTTAGTGCTCTTGAGTTCCTTTGGATGTAAGCTTAGGTGATGATAATATATGCTTAGAGCTTGGTCTTTGATTTTAGTCACATAACTATGTATTTATATGATTCCCTTGTTTGCATTTCATAATTGAAAAGTGGAAGGATGACCCATAAGTGGAAAATCTGCCCAAAAGATAAAAGAGACCCAAAATAAGCGAGTAAGGTGGAAAAGGGTCAAGGGCACCTAGAGGGGACAGGGCGCCAGGTGCTCATGTCCTGGTTGGTGTCTTTGTGTCTCAGAGACATAAAAATAAATAAGTAAAATACTGATTGGGCTGTAGGGTGTGCAAGACCAAATAGAAAACAAGAAACACATAAAAGAATCCACATATAGTCATCAATGACTAGTTTTCTTGCTTAGGAATCATATGAATGCTAGTATGTGTTTAGGACCTAGAAATGTGCACAAGTGCATGCTTTAGTGTCTATAACTATGTTTTGATATATAAGAACAATCTTTCTAAAATGGCCAATGTTTTAATGACTCATAATTGCAATATCTATTCATTCAAAGTCTCTTACCTCCACTCCAAGAGAGTATCATTTTTGATACTTCTCCTTCTTTCGACCAATTGTGTCATATGCTCAAATTACGTGAAAACAATTATTATCTATGGGAAAATTTAAGTATTATGATACTTCTTCCACTTCTTCTTCTAATAAGTTCCATGTCAAATCTATATTCAAGGCATCCACTAAGCCTACTAAATCTAGTTCCATGTCAACGTTGTTTCTACACCCACCATGCTTCAATTACAATCCATGAGGCGCAATTTCACTAGAATACCTTATGCACTTTAGTTCCTATTACCATAGCTTATCAAAAGCAATCACATTACTCTTCCTCAACCACTCAATCTCGATCCTTCTTTCCCACGTGGTCATAACTATGATTGTAATGCACACTATGATTATCACCAATGCAATGGGAATTCTATTGATCATTTTTTAAGCTTAAACATCTCATTCAATATATTATTGACAACAATGCGATTGAGATCCTTGAGCCATCTACTATTAAACCGGTCAATGATAATCAAAATATTAAAATCTTCAATGACCTATTACCTAAGCATGAAAACCAACTATTGATTCCTCTGTAAACCATACATATCATGTTGTGCCTCCTCCTTCATCAGGGCCACTTGATTTTCTCATTTCTACTGCTAATATGCCACCACTAGTTATCACATTCTCGGATCATGATTACCATGCTACATTTTCCTTTGATTCGCTGAATATTAATGCTTCTATTAGTACTTATATAGTTAACAATACTTTGGTTCATCCATTAGACCTTTCCAATGCATGCTCCATGGAAATCCTATTAGCTATCAAATTTCTAACCTCCCAAATCACATTCCCAGTCCCTAATTCTTACGGTTGTGTCATTCTTCCCATTATAGTTAGGTCCCTTACCATGCCTACACCATTCCTCGTTACATCTAAAATCAAAGGTTGTGACATGGTCTTAGGTCTTCTTTGGCTCCGCACTACCCAAGATATCCCTTTCTAGCTTCACTTATATCTCAATTTCATCCATAATAAGACATTTGTCACCATCAAAGGTATTCCATCACATACATCGCTACCTTGGCCAATCTTGCCTCTATTTTCACACTAGTCACAAAATCTAGGTCTCATACATCTCTCAAGGCTAAAGTTATTTCTGCACCTAGCTCACCCATTTGTACATGACCTAAATCACAACCTTCTCGTCCTCCTCACCGATCCATTAGTCCCCCTTATTGGCCTAATTCCCCTACTCGGGTAACCCATTCATATAGGTGTTCTCCACATCCTTTACCACATCAATCTCATTCACATGTACATCATTACTCTCCTATACCACCAATATTAGACCATGGTCATATGCTTTTGTATCCCTGGATATCAAGTGGGGGCCCTTTCTCTTCACTATTGTTGGATAGCCTTCTATCCCTCACACACTTGGGGGCATCACACTTTCTCCCCTTAATCACTATCGTTGTCTCTAAGTATCTACTTATAGCCTCTTTACTACACTTTATGTTCTGTGCTTCATGTCTACCTTTATAGGAACTCTTACATCTTTAGTGCACACATTGTACGATCATTACTCAATGATGCACTCTAGTTCCACGATTAATACTTGATTTTTGAGAGAGAAATTATTAAATGAACCTCACTTCATCTATTTTTCACTTATTTTCTATATGATATGTGTTTCACGATCAACCTTTACAAGCATCATATCATCTCGGTAAACACATTTTACCGTCATTTCCGATGACACACTCTTGGTCTATGGTTCATACTTGACTATTGAGGGTGCATTCCTAAATGAACCTCATCCCATGCACATCTGCTGGGGGGAAACACTGCTCCTACCATATTTACATCTTACATATCACAACACACCATCACATTCACACAACATTTACACATCTTGGTTGCATTTACTCTTGTTAGCTTATATTATTTACATGTTGCACTTTGTTTCCAATCCTAGCTAGATTCTTAGTATGCCATTTTATTTTTCTCGTATGCACATGCACGTTCACTGGTATCTTAAGGTGAATGTAGGACCTTTACATATTTTACACTATACATGATGTTGGACTCTACACATCACAGTCCTATTGTTACACCATTTACTACTTATTATTACTATCACTTTACTCTTCACTGCTATATACATGCTCTAACATACTACTCATATTTCAAACATGCTAATGGATGCTTCATATGTAGTATTTTCTTATCAGAATATATATAACCATGGTTATCTGTCACTTTTTTCTGCTATTGTTTGTGGGATATGCCCTATGTCTTTCTTGATCATTGTTTTCTTATGGCCCCTTCACCATGATTGTATTATGAAATTGTGAGTGATGTCCCATGTACGCAACTAATTTTTCAAGGTCTACCTCACATTTTCAAAGTTCTTGTTACATGGTATTATATTGCATTTTATCTCTTTTATACTAACACTTGTTATTTTCCTTTCTTGTTTGCACCTTCCTTGGTTTCTACCATGCACATCCCCTATCCTCTTTAGGTATCCACTCTCGAGATGCATATTAGTATCGAGTCATCTCTTTTGGACCGCATTCTCCTACAGTTTTCATATGCACCCCAAACAAAGGTGGGCATCTATTAGGTGAAAAAAACACCCATACAACATCTTAGAGCTCCAAAACAACTCATCACAATACAAAATTAAGACATGAACATAGTTACAAAGTGGTCCAAAATCATATTTGGATCACAAACACGAGTAGACCCTAGCACCCAAGAAGCATATAATAGTAGTGGGAACTTGTGTCCCCACGGGCGCTTGTGTCTGTGGGAAAAAACAACCGATTTCTTAGTTTAACATAATTTCTAGTAGTTTACAATACAATTCTCCAAAGATTCACACACTTGTCTCCACTTACATAATTCAATCAATTAGTTACAATTCAGTTACAAAAGGCTACAAATTAGGACGTGCCATTTGTAGTGGCACTTATTTGGGAAGCATCATGGTGTAGACACCTATAGTTTGGTCAAAGCACTATTATTCCTAATATTGCACTAACTATTCTCCTTCTTACAAATTGACAATACCTCGTCAACTTGAATCCTCTAACTCATCGTTTACAACATTCTTTTGGTCGTATTTCTCCTATAAATCAATTAAACATGCTAATATAGCCTCTTTTTGACTAAACCATCTTCTCACCCTCTTCTATACCACTTTTACTAACTTCCTAGACTATCAATCCATTTCATTGGATTGATTAGACCTCTCAAAACCCTCTTGAAACCCTAATTCCTCTCTAAATAGGATTAACTAGTCTAACCTAGTTTAATTAACCCTAAACCATGATTAAACTCTTCTAAACCTAGTCAAATATTACTTTGACTCACTAATCAACTTGTTGACTCCTTTTAGTCCCACATGCACCAAAATTCCCCACTTTCCCAAATGGAAAACTATAAATAGCCCACTACCCCCCTCTCATTTATAAGAACTCTCCTTCTTCCTAAGCATAAACTATAGCATTTTTCTTAGGGTTTAGAGCTTATTTCATTTCCATTGCACTACACATGAAGCATTGAGTAAATGGAAAGAACCATTGGCCTTGAAGCCATTAATGGCGAGCTCCCATTTTCATAATCACAAAATGCTTGCTTATAATCCTTACTAGGTTCATTTTTAAAGATTTCAAGAATAGAGGATTACTGAATATGTTAGGTTGCTTGTTTCTTTCAAGTTTAATGCATGCAAAGTGATGAATCCTTGTTTATTTCTTATTTGATGGTCCACTGACTAGTTTGTTAGAGCCTTTGGGGTTTCTTTAGAGATAGTTACCCCATGTCCATGGCTTTTTCAACTTTTCATTGAACACATTTGGCATGCCCGGTGGGACATGAAGTCCATCCTCCATTAATGGAGTCATTTTGAAGCTTTTATTTCATTTTCTAACTTTTTACATGTTTTGTAGGGTTAAATATTTTGCCTTGGGATTTTTAGCTAGGTTTTATGTAGTTAACCTTCATTTTCATGCTTCTTTGTTAAGTTTATGCTAGAAATTGCATTTAATGGCTAAATTATAACTGTTGACACTTTTAAAATTTCATTTTTCGTGTTTTTGGTGGTTTTTAGGCAGGCATCATACACCTTTATGCCAACGCAGCTCCTTGTAATGTCTTTTTAGTAGAGGTGTGCAGGCACCCAAAACCATGCACATGTACCCAAGATCAGGTGCACACACCCAAATCATGGTGCACACATCCTTCTTCAAGTGGAGACACGCTGTAACTTGTCATTTTTACTAGCACACATGCACATGCACCCAAACCCACACACAAGTATCTTGTGTATTCTTGACCCTCTGTCAAAAATTTTACCATGCACACACACACCCAAAATGTGGTACATAGACCATTTTTCTTGCATAAGCACCCTCTCGTGAGTGCACACACACTGTCATAGTTTTTACCATTTATTTCTTTGCTAGCAGCAGCACCTATTCTCTGGCACATGCACACTTATGCTAGCGCAGACATCTCTCAGGTGACGCAAGCACCCTGAAAACCCACTAGGTTTTACAGGGGTGCAAGCACCATAACCCATGCGTACATACCCAAAATGGTGTGCATACACCTTGAAGGGGGTGCATGTATCTCTATTTGATCCGGATTTGTTCATATAATTTTTAGTGCTCCTAGTTTGGGTCATATCTTTTGACCTGTTGACCCGTTTTTAGAGTTTGAATAGGCGTCGGAAAGAGAATGAAGTGAAATTTGTGAGGGAAGTTCCAAAAGGGATATACCTTTAGTATCAAAAATTCTATTATCAAACTCCCAAAGTTCCCCGGAGACCTCGAAAATGCAAAATACTAAAAACCATTGAAAAATTGCTAAAAATAGATTTATGGAATTTCCTAAATTTTTATGGTTTTCTAACTTTTTGTAGGGTTGTATTAGTGATTTGTGGGTTTATTTTCCATCATATTTTTGTGCTAACATAGTTGAGTGTTCACATTTTTTTTATTTGTAGGGGTCCTTTGAAACATGTATGCTCTTCCCTCGTGCCTTCTAGGTGATCTGGGTAATAAAAAATGTTTCAAAAACCTTTTATTTTTCTTCCAAAACACTTCAATTTAAGCTTTAAAGTGGATTAAAGTTCAAAGTTGGATAAAATGAGTTTCCTTTTGCAAAACACTTAAATTATTTTCCATAAACTTATTTTAGTTGAGTTTTCGCATTGTGTATGCTCTTCCTTTACGCCTTTTTGGTGATCTTAGGAATAAAAAACAACGTGTAAAATCTCTTTCTTATTTGATGGAAAATTACTAACTCCTTGCATGTAGGGCCTAATGCTTGTCAAAGAAAGGAGGAGTCAAGACAAAACAAAAATTCTAATACATGTGTTTTCATGTAGGTTGCCAAACGGTGTGCTACTTAAAACCACATTAAGTTAAGCAAGATAAAAAACACACCATTTCACTTCACACAATGTATTGTAGGTTTCAAAAAGGGTACGTCCCTATTCGATTAACTAGAACATAATCCTTTTGGCATAGAACCTTAAGCTACAACAATGGGTGTGGTTCCAGGAACCCTAAAGTAATCCACCGCTAAGTAACCTGATGGATGAAACAGGAAGTGCTCTGCTTACCCACTTGACTAGATTTTACACCAAAGTTGTTGTATCGCGACCCTAGTGAGAATATGCGTGAACGCACTAGTTGCTCATCATATTTGAAGGGGTTAAAGTAAATAAAAGATACTCCTAAATTAGTCATTGTGAATTTTTGGGAAAATCAAGCTCACTCCTAGATAACTTGTGACACCTAGTTGAGAGATCTTATTAGGGAATCCATTCTGTCTTGGAGCCCATTTTGCTAGTCCGTTATCACGTCAAGCCATCATGAAGTGACAACTCACTTGGATTGTGAACCTTATTTCTTGAACAAGGTAAAGAGCCCATGTAAGTTTGAGCTAAGCGTCTTTCATCATGACATTAAACAAAATCTCACTTAGCTCGGTTTCATTCTCACCTTCAGACAAGGCAAAACTCTGCCCAAGTGGTGCTTAGTTTTTTTCACCTTTTGATCTATAACCTTGCGTTCTCTCTCCTCATTTTTGGGGTGAGAAGGAAGCATACCTTGTGCGTCTTATCAAAGACAATATTCACCACTTTTTTGTCCATTTACACCCATCCATGTTTGTAGTTGGGTTGTTAAACGTCTAAAGTATGCAAGTACATTTTCATGTCTTTGATAGTTCTTTGATCTTGATTTCAAGATCGTCTTCACTACTACGATTTCGGTTCATCATTTATCTCTCCTTAGGTTGATAGTTTTTTTCTCGCATTCTAGTCACACAATCTTGGTACTTACGTCATTTTTTCAATTTCTTGAGAACTTGATATAAGTCCCTTTATTGTCATGGTTACGCTCACACAACTAACAAATTCTTGCTATACTCATACTTTGTTTCAGTTTCGACGTCATCTAAGTATTTTTTAGAGTGTCGATATTACCTTATATATACCAAAATAACATCATCTTGATACTAACACCTTGCTTTCTCGGTTAATGTATCAAGATAGTGTTGTTGCTATACATACTCACAACTTCCATTTTTAGAAAACTTAGCTTTCATTAGCATTCAAACTAGTTTTAGTATACCTCGTTGAGAGATTGCATCAAGTATCACTTTAATATTTAGGCCTTGTTAGAATTCTAACTTGACCTACGTATTGATATGATATTATCACTATCCGCTTTGGAACCTTCACCAGAATTTTAGTTAGGTTAAAAACTTGGCAAATTGATAATTTGAGTGATCATTGCATTTGAGTGTTCATATGAGTGTTCTTTGAATCATAAAAACAAATGCATAGAACTCATTCTAAAACACACTAGGTTATTTCAATGTCACATCGAGTGACTTGCACAAACATACACCTAGGTTTCAAGCAAACTTAGAAATACATTTAGAAAAACCTAATATCACTTTGACTAGTGATGCCTAGAATCATGAAGATGGCATCCAAACCAAATGATCGCAACTTAGGAGAAAACCCTTTTGAATCCTTCCCATTTAGCGACAACAACTTAGCACCTCTCTTTTCATGGGTCAAGGACACAAAGCCATTGATTGATCATAACATAGAGGAGTCTGAATCTTCAGAAGAACAACACCAATTAGACCTAGGTCACTTTGATGAACTTCTTTATTATAAAAAGATCAATTTCTCAAGAGTCTTAGAATTAGTGGCTAAGATTCCATGGGAATGTGAAGTCAAAACCAAATTCATTAATAATAAAACAGAAGAATGAAGGTCCCTCTTAGACATGGATAACCCCTTTGACGTAGGGTACACTTCTACTTCTGGGAAACATCACAACACCACCGAGGAGACCCATCCAAGCCACTTGGTGATCCACGAAAACCTTATTACAAGGATTCACGTAAAGTGAAGATTGAGCGCAAAGCCTCACCGCCTCCCAAGTTCTATGAGGAAGAGGATCCTTTAATTGAAGAAGATATCCTTCAAAAACAGATCCTGAAACTAAGCCAAAAATTAGCAAACTTAGGATCTTCAAGTAGGAACGTATACAAAGAAAAATCAAAATGAAATCTAATGAGTTCCACTTTGATCCATATAGTGACACGACTTTTAAAGTGGCTAAGGAACAAAGACCAATGTTGCCTACCAAAGAACAACTCATTGAATAGGAATTACAATCAATGAAAGACACACTTACTATGCTACAAGAGGGAAACGTAGGACATAGTAGGAAATATTTGTATGAAGAACTATGCCCTTACCCCTTCGATAAGGACATGTTATGGAAACCCTTCCCAAAGCATTTTACCATTCCTAAATTTGATAAATATAAAAGCAAAGGTGATCCTCGTGATCACATCAAAGAATTTTATATGGCTTGCCAAGAGGTCGTACAACGATAACTTCTTAATATGACTCTTCCCTCACAGCCTAGGGGCATTGGGATTGGAATGGTTCTTTAGCATACCCAAAGGCTCCATTACAACGTGGCCTGTGCTAGCAAAAAACAAATTGTATGACATTATTCCTATAACATGGAAAATGATATCACAATGAATGACCTCTACAATGCAAAGAAGAATCCCAACAAAACCTTTGTAAGATTTTTACAATGATGGCGAGGGTTGGAAAGTCATTTCCATTGTGCCTTGCCAAAAATAAACTAGTAGGCATATTTGTGCCTAACTTGAACCAGAAATAGCCTTCCATTTGCAAATGCACTGTGGCTCTAACTTCAAAGAAGTTATAGAGAAGGGTAGTCAAATCGAAAAGGCCCTCATCGCAAAGGGAACACTTAAACCGGTTGTCAAAGACAAACATGAAGATATATTTTAGATAAACTCAAGTTCTTCAACAAAAACAAACATGTTGTTGGAGATGGCATTAGACTCAAAATAGTCCAAACCGTGCAAACTGGTCGGTTCACTTTTAAATCTCTCACAAGGACCTCATCCCAAGGAACCCAATAAATATACGTTCACGCCATTAACAAAATCCCTATTTGCCATAAAAAACAATAAGATAACGTAAACATGGTGGAATATCTAACCGTGACGATACCATAACAAGAAAATGCTCCAAAACCCGTTTGGTTCAAATAGCATGAGTATTGTGACTTCCACCATGTTAAAGGGCATAAGACAGATAGGTTCTTGAGACTATGTCATTACATACAAGACCTCATTGAAGAGGGAAAAATAAACGTAGATTCTTCCCCTGACTCAGGATGAGGTCCTAATGAGAAAATGGGTATCTTCAAAGAGCCCTTTCCTAACCATGTAGATAAAAAGAAAAGGAAGATAGATCATAGACAAACTTCCAATGACTATAGGACTACTACCTATGTTTACCCCACCAATGATAGCCCCTTCGATTCCCTCATAGGA
This sequence comes from Taxus wallichiana var. yunnanensis, assembly GCA_018340775.1. Lineage (NCBI taxonomy): Eukaryota > Viridiplantae > Streptophyta > Pinopsida > Cupressales > Taxaceae > Taxus > Taxus wallichiana. The sequence continues at coordinate 311,923,238 of CM031243.1, read as the reverse complement.
TGTATCCATTTGTCTGATGAATAGGTCAATACTATTAGGATCTTAGAAAAGAGTTATGTAGTAGGGACACGACATACTCATTTGATCATACCAGATCCCCTACCTATCCTCAGGAAGGTCAGTACAATCTAGTAGAACAAGTTAGAGAAGACGCCCACTAGGATATCAATCTTAGATCTCCTCAAAATATCTACTTCCCATAAAAACATTTTGAATAAAACACCGCATAGTTTCAGATTCTCCATGATGTAGATCCATCAAACCTCCAAGCCATGATTTCACACCTTGACTCCAACTATCATATCACTTTTGATTGCACTGCAATCCCACGTAATGACCCAGAACACAACTTGCCCTTATATATAGAAGTAGTTGTTACTCACCACAAGATCAAGAGAGTACTTGTGGATGATGGATCTAGTTTAAAAATTTGTACTTTAAAGCTGGTTAAGTAGTTAGGCCACTTAGAAATGGATCTAGGTGCCAAAACTATTACAATCATGACCTATGATAATGAGGAGTGAGAGTCCACAGAATTATAGTAGTTCTAATGGAAGTAGGACCGACTTATCATGATATAACGTTCCATGTCCTTGATTTGGATCTACCATACAACATGCTCTTAGGGTACCCATGGATCCATGCCATACAGGCCATTCCTTCAACTTTCCATCAGTGTATCAAGATGTGCCATAAAGGATAGATAATCACCATTCAGGGTGATCCAATACCTTACACATTACGTAGAGCCTTGCATAGTTTTTCTCGTGTAACTTATGAATGCCCTTCTATAGACATTGTTGTTCCTTTACAAACAGAGGCTATCAAGGAACGTGTGGATCTAGATTCACTCACTCCTTGTAATCAAGACTTTCCTTCGTTGGTCAACCCTTTCACATCATGGGAGGAAACATCGGAAAAATATGGTCCAGTGAGTTGTTCACTCTTGAAAAGATTTATTAATATCAGATTTATCAGTGTCTCCCAAGACACGTGGAAAACCTTATTTTTAGTTCAAAAGCACTCGGGATCAATGCCCTAAACCATTGGAGAAGTTCATTCCTAGTGGTTTCTTATATGAGGAAAATATGTTAGAAGATCCCACCACAGACTTGAAGGTACCATGGCTTCATGCCATCAGCCCCGTTATATGTCAAAGGCCACCGTATGATGTATGTCATGGGTTACAATGGGTTTGGATGTGGAATCAATGTGCAAGGGAGATTAGAACCCATTCCTATCCCTCGCTTCAAATCAAACAAGCATGGTCTTGGAATAAGACCTCATGATGATGCACCCTTTGATGGTCTAAACGTGAGGATGACTCATCTCATTCTGATAGCGACACAAATTCCCAATATAGCCTCTATGAGGATCTTTCTTCCACTAACCTATTCCCTGATTAAACTTTCCTTACCTTATCTAGATCCAATCCTCAAACTAATTACCAAGTAACCCTTGTATATCCCAAACTTGTAGATTGGGATCAACAATTTCATGTGCCAATCAATTTCTTTGAGAATGATGAGGCATTTGTAGAATTCATGGGACTCGGGGATTCTATTCTGGTTGGGGATCATAAGAAAGGCTTTGCAATTCAACTAGACACACCTGTGCATACTTTGGAGAAGAAGTAGAGATGTGTGGATGCTTAAATAAGAAGGTCGTAAACAAGAGTAAGAATACTTTAGAGAAACCTTGTGTAAGGAATAAACACAAGTCTCATAGCGATTTTTTTTTGAAGCAATCATAGACAAACAAAATGAAGAACCTATGGACAAAATGGTCTATCCATTCAAGGATGATGATGAGCTACCTAAGGAGGTTGACCTTACTCTTCCCCTAATCCTACACGTGGATGGAAGATACCTCTAAGATGCTTGTGGAAGAAACCATCAATGTCAACATTGGCTGGAAGAGGAACCTAGAATGATAAAGTTGGGAGCTTCACTCTCAGCTCAAGAACATAAGGTTTTTGTGGAGCTATTAAGAGAATATGGAGATATATTTGCATGGTCATACGTTGATATGCCTAGTTTGGACCAGACTTGGTTGTCATGCACAACCTCATTATGCACCCAGATGCCAAACCATCAAGCAAAAGTTGAGAAAGATGCACCCTAAAATTACACTCCTTGTCAAAGAAGAACTTGAAAATTTATTAGCATTTGATTTTATTAAACCTATTGACTATTTAGATTGGATATCTAACATACTCCCAGTTTAGAAGAAACCCGTTGGAATAAGGATCTCAATGACATATGCATGACATCAATAAATCATGTCCCAAGGATGACTTCCCCTTTCCTAACATTGATATGATCGTTGATTCCACCACTGGTTATGAAATGTTGTCCTTAATGGATGGTTTTTGGGTTATAACCAAATCAGGATTGTAGAGGAGGATGAGCATAAAGCAAATTTCATCACCCCTTGGGGAACATTTTGTTACAAGGTCATGCCTTTGGACTCCAAGAATGCGGGTCCACCTATCAAATGATACAATGATAATCATCTTTCATGACATGATGAATGACATCATTGAGGATTACGTTGATGATATTATAACAAAGTACAAAAGTAGAGAGAGAGCACTGAAGTGCTCAGACGTATTTTCCAACATCTCTCGGGATTAAAAATTACATTTCAATCCTAATAAGTGTGTCTTTGGTGTTTTGTCAAGAAAGCTCCTAGGTTTCATTTTTTCATAGAGAGGAATAAAGGTAGATCTGCCAAGGTTACAACTATTACATAAATGCCTCCACTACAAATATCAAACAAATAAGAAGTTTACAAGGACGATTCAAGAAATCGACATTTTATTTCATAGCTTGTTGATAAGTGCCACCCATTTACACATCTCCTCAAAAAGGATGTTGCATTCAATTGGGACCAGACTCTCAAAAGGCATTTGCACTACTTAAACAATACCTTATTAAACCCACATGTACTCATGCCGCCTACCCTAGGTGAACCTCTCCCTCTTTACATCTTAGCTACCTAATCTAATATTGGTGCCTTTGCTTGCCCAATATGATCTAGACTATAGAGAAAGGGAAGTTTATTATCTTAGTCGCACCTTGATTGCCTATGAATTGAATTACCCAAAGATTGAAAAGGCCTGCTTAGTAGTCATCTTCACCTTTCAGAAACTTTGACATTATCTCCTTAACAACAAAACCAAACTAATATCCAAAGTAAACCCTCTCAAATACCTTTTATCCAAACCTGATCTTACATGGGAAGAATGGATAATTGGATCATTCTCCTAAGTGAATTTGACATTGAGTTTGTAAATCAGAAATATTTGAAAGGATAGGTATTGGCTGATCAGTTAGTAGAAGCTCCTCTACCAGGAATGGAACCTTTGTGTATGGACCTGCTAGATGCATCCATGATGTATATTGAAGAGTTTGTAGAATGGAAATTCCATTTTGATGGATCATTCACCTTCCACGGATCGGGGGTAGGGGTAGTGCTCATCACTCCCACAGGTGAGGTTATCCTAAGAGCATTTCATTTGGGATTCCCTTGCACTAATAACATTGTAGAGTATGAGGCACTCATTTCTAGCCTCAAGTTGGCTATCACTTGGAATATTAGACAACTACAAGTCATTGGGGACTCCCAACTCATTATTAAGCAAGTTAATGATGAGTATAAGGTTAAAGATGAGAAACTTGTTCCATACAAGAAGTTGGTTGAAACCTTGAAGGAGTATTTTACACAAATTATATTTGAGAAAAAGCAAGGTCACATAATAGATCAAAGTATGCTATGGCTATAATTGAATCTCTCTTACGGCATTCCACCTCGGGAGAGAAAAATGTCTTTCTTTGTAGAAGATTTACAAATACCGCATACGACATGTCGGAATCTTGTTTGGCATGTGAAATTGTTGGTCCATCCTCCCCTTAGTATGACCCTATATTTAGATACCTAAAAGATGGCACATTTCCCCAGGACATTACCCATTCAGAGAATAAATCCCTTATCCTACGTATACCTTGTTATACCCTCCTAGGAATAACCCTTTATCATCATGGATATGACGGGAATCTTCTTCATTGTTTGGATGTTACTGATTCAATCCACACTATTAAGGAAGTACACGATGGTATTTGTGGAGCACACACTAGTGGTATGGTCTTGGATAAGAAGATCTTAAGGGTAGGTTATTATTGGCCCACCATGGAAGTAGACTGTTGTAATTTCGTCAAGAAATGTGAGCTATGCCAAAAGTATGGAACTTGATACATGCACCACACAAGCTTTACAACCTATCGCAACACCTTGGCCATTTTCTAAATGGGGCATGGATCTCATAGGGAATCTCCATCCTTCTTCTTCAGATGGCCACACCCACATTATCACCGCCACCAAGTATTTTACTAAATGGGTAGAGGTTGTGCCTCTTACTTATGTCACTGGTGTGAAAATTTCCAAATTCATCATGAATCATCTCATCTGTCGTTATGGTATCCCTTCCGCCATTGTCATTGATAATGGTAAATATTTCAAAAATAAAATGGTTAAGACATTATGTTGATGATTCCATAGCCAACTCAAGTGGTCTACCCCTATTATCCCCAAGGTAATGGGACAAGTGAAGCTACCAATAAAACCCTTATACGAATCATGGAGAAAATGGTAAGTAAGACTGGTCATAATTGGCACTTACAGATACATCCCACCCTCTGGGCCTATCAAACCTCCATCCACACTCCTATTGGTGTAACCCCATATTCCCTAGTTTATGGAACTGAAGCCATCATACCCTTGGAAGTGGAGCTTCCCTCCCTAAGAATATCTCTCTCGGGACTATCTTGATAAGGATGAAGACTATAGAGTAGCTCGGCTAGCAAAGCTAGAGTTGTTGGATGAAAATCATATAAGAGCACTTAATCACCTCAAGTTCTACTGAACAGAGTATCAAGAGGATATAACAAATGGATCATTCATCATGAATTTGATGTAGGTGATCTAGTGCTAAAAGAAAATTAGAAGAACACCATCAAAGACAGAAAAGAAAGGTAAGTTTGAGGCCAATTGGTTAGGGCCTTATGTGGTGGTTACTAAATATGGGTCAGGAGCTTATAAACTAGCATATTCATATGGTGAAGAAATTCCAGAACCTATGAACACCATGCATCTCAAGCAATTTTATGCTTAAGTATGGCATGAATATCAGATAAGAACTAAAAAGTAGAAAAATAAAAAAAAAAAAAAAACATGAAAAATTTGAGAAAATAGTAAAAAAAAAATAGGTTGTCCACGTGTGAAAACCACACAATTATGGCATAGTGGGCAGGTCTTTGGGTGAAAACTAGTTTTCGGTGCTCAAGGAGGATTCTTGGTCACAAGTTACTCTTGCATCAGATGGGTAACCCTCACCACTTTCTAGAAATAACTTCCTTTGCTAGGTCTAGGAACCCTACCAAATCCATCTTCACCGTAAAGCCGTGATCTGGCTTATTTTTTCTTACTGCGTGAGGATGTGCCTTTGTATATTCCCATCTAACGTTGGGGGCACCTTCACATTCCACTTTCTCATACATATGCACATGACATTCTTCCCTTTGTATATTCCCACATCATGTTGGGGGCATCCATGCTTCTTTGTCCTTGTACATTACTTTAGAACATGACCTTAGAAAATACAAAAAAATCAAAAAAGGATACACAAAAATCTAAACATTCAGAAAATCTCCCTTCTAGGGAAAAAACTACACCAACATTATAACATTGTCTTAGGAAACCTTAAAAACAATGTGAACAATAGCCTTGAAAACTTATCTTTCAAGATAACCCAAAAACATTAGAAAATATATCAATGTTGTCCCACAAAAACAAGGTAATGATTAAATTGCTTTTAGTTGTCAGTTTGTATAGTTTTGGTTGTATATTTTTTTAGTTTTGTTAGCTTTTTCTTGTGTGTTTTTGTTTACTACACATCTATTTGTTATCATATCTATCATCTATCATTCATCACATATAACATCATCTGATACATCATATATACAAAAATGCTAAGTTTTACATCATGCATGTATACTAAGCTAATCATCACATATCATATCATCAATGGGGGCAAGAGGGGTTGCGCATGATCACAAATCTATCCCCCCACACCAATATCATCTAATATCATCCCAAATTATAGCATCTACTAAAATATCTCATATATAAAACATGTGATATCATATCAATCACCCTCAGGTACTATTTTCCACCTAGCACTTATCTCTTCACCCTGGGGCATTTTTAAATATTTCCAGGTGCTTCTTGTCTTCTATTTTTATTGCCATGATTATTTTTAAATAATTATTTTGGCCCGTTTGTCTTCTCATTGGGGCATTTTATTACCACCTGACGCCCATTCAATTTTCCTTGGGGTATTTTTGCATGCTTTTAGGTGACCTTCCATTTCCTAAATTATTTTGACCGATAAAAAATTTAAAAATTATAAATCATCCAAAAATCTAAAAAAATCGTCAAAATTTGAAAATGGACTAAAATTGGTAAAAAGCTCATTTGTAGATGAAATTTGTGTCTCTCACATAACACTCATCTCATATCTTGCTGATGTTTTCACATGTTTTGAAACAATGACTCGTGGATCACCTAACTCTACAATCATTTACAAAAGCTACGCTACTTACTTCGTCTATACTCTGGGGCACTATCAGTTGCTTGGTATTGTTTTCATCGTGCACATTACTTTTCCATTGGACCCAAGTGTCCTCCATCCTTTCCCTTGCATATACAAATTTCTTGGGGCATCATTTTAAACCCTTGTCATTTATCAAAACATTTGGGACTACATCTCGATAACAAATTATTTGTGCAACTATCTTGAATGTTGTTGGTTTGAGTGTGTGTGATTGTACTTATTTCCCTGTTAGATGAGTTTGTTTACTTCTCATATTACATTACATGTTTGTATGTTGCATGGATTTGTTGTTTTAGCAATGGATAGTTATTTTTATCTTGGATTTTCATGTCATTTTACGCTTTCGTCATATGCTTACATTTTAATAAGGACCGATGATGAGGATTCTAAGAAAAATGATGATTAAAAATTTTATAAGCATTGGTTTGTGGATAGCTCAATATCCCTTTTTTTGTTGTTTTCTCATCTTCTCTTCACACTTTTCTTTCTTCTGTTCTCTTTTTGATCATCGATCAAGTTCTTCCATCACCCCATCGACACTCGAGGGGCATCCTTCATCCTACTAATTTTTCTTCTACCCCTTCAAAAAATTTTCATTTGCTTATGTTTGTCTACTTTATTTGAAGTGACATAGCTTACATCACCCCAAAAGAGGGAAAATGTAGACACATGTAGTTTGGTCAAAGCACTATTATTCCTAATATTACACTAACTATTCTCCTTCTTACAAATTGATGATACCTCGTCAACTTGAACTCCTCTAACTCATCGTTTATGACATTATTTTGGTTGTATTTCTCCTATAAATCAATTAAATAGGCTAATATAGCCTCTTTTGACTAAACCATCTTCTCACCTCTTTTATACCACTTTTACTAACTTCTAAACTATCAATCCATTTCATTGGATTGATTAGACCTCAACTCTCTCAAAACCCTAATTCCTTCTCTAAATAGGATTAACTAGTCTAACCTAGTTTAATTAACCCTAAACCATGATTAACCTATTCTAAAACTAGTCAAATCTTACTTTGACTCACCAATCAACTTTTTGACTCCTTTTAGTCCCACATCACCAAAATTCCCCACTTTCCCAAATGGAAAACTATAAATAGCCCACTACCCCCTCTCATTTCTAAGAACTCTCCTTCTTCCTAACATAAACTATAGCATTTTTCTTAGGGTTTAGAGCTTATTTCATTTCTTTTATTAAGCTATTGATTTTTCCATTGCACTACACACCAAGCATTGAGTAAATGGGAATAATCATTTGGCCTTAAAGCCATTAATGGTGACCTCCCATTCTCATAATCACAAACTGATTGCTTAGAATCCTTACTAGGTTCATTTTAAAGCTTTCAAGAATAGAGGATTACTAAATATGTTAGGTTGCTTGTTTCTTTCAAGTTTAATGTATACAAAGTGATGAATCCTTGTTTATTTCTTATCTGATGGTCCATTGACTAGTTTGTTAAGAGCCTTTGGGGTTAGTTTAGATATTCTTACCCTATGTCCATGGCTTTTGCAACTTTTCATTAAACACACATGGAAGGAGAGAAAAAATACCTCTCTCCCCAACACTCTTCTCTTGGCATGAGATCACCCAAAAAGTCACTCTTGGTGTGAGATCACCCAAAAAAGTCATTATTGGTGTGAGATTGCCGAAAAACCTCACTCTCATGGGCCTAAAAGCCTCATCATTAGCGGTAGAACACTCAAATCCTCAAAGCATCTCCAAATCACAACATGACAAATTTCTATCCTTTACTCTTTCATACATCAAGTGCACTCTTTCCTTTACACACTTTTTACTTACTTATACATACATTACTCTAAGTTTTCATATACAAGGATTTGAATAATTTATTTCTCTTCTTTTGCGAGTTCATTCTTATATGTAACAAGAAGCAACTCACATCAGCAAGCATAAGCTCCAACAACACGCTACTACACATACACTTCACCCCTAGGGTCCACTTCCCTTTCCTAGTTTTCATGCTTCACATTATGATCACTTCACGCTTCACTTGTCCACTCGGCACGCTATCGTCTACACTCTTCTCTACAAGATTACAAGGTACATATATTCTATCTACTTTCATAAAGCATACTAATGTATACATGATTCCTAAGCAATAAAATTAGAGGTTGAAAAATCCTTTTGGTCATTTGCTTTATCTCTTGCATTATTATTGGTCTTGCACATCTTACTGACTTTTCCGAAACTTAACTCGATTTATCTTTTATGGTTTCAAACACTAGAACAGATTAGGAAAAAAGTACTCGGTGCTCATGTCCTTCTTGACTCTCTCTACCATTTTCTTACCCTTTTGGGTCTCTTTTACTTCTTGGGAATATTTTAGTACTTCAGTTGACCTTTCAATTGTCAACTACAAAATTGAAACAAGGGAATCATATATATAATTATTTTCTTCTTCTAAATAAGAGGCCAAACATTATAAGCATTACCTATCATCACCTAAGCTTGCATCAAATGCAAAAGAGCATTAAAAAAACATTCATCTAGCACACTCATATAAGGGACAAGGGTTGCATTGATATGCATACACAACATAGGAGGGGAAGTTAATTTTATTCCATCACATACATTTACATACTTGGAGAAATCTAGATCTAGTCGCTATCATAGTGGAACTCACACAAGGGTAGCCTAGGGCATCATTACAAACACATACACATAGAAATACATGTAGTCCGAGATGTAGAGAAATTCTCGGTCGTAAGATTGCTCTTCGGTGACCGATGGGGTCGATCGAATCCCTATTCTACATCTTCTTTATTAGGTTTGATGTCGTTTGTGGGCATGTGCAACTAGTTATCTATTTTATAGGTTACAGGTACAACCAACGACATTAGAACAAAACAAGAATGATAAATTAAGATCAACAACAAAGATTTTCTAGCCTAGAAAAGGCCGAACATGAGCATCAAAGAAGACACTAACACCTAGTTTAGTCACTAACGCCCAAGCATTCCTATCTTTCCATGGGCACTTATGTCTTGTGCAGTTCTAAGTTTTAGAACCATTGGTGAGCCTTGAAGATACATTTTCTAGTCTGCTCCAGTAGTTGTTTAGTCTAGATCACTCCTAGGTTACACTGGAATAAGCTAAGTCACCCTCCCTCTCTCACTTGATTGAGGTTTCATATTATTACATACTTATTTCTTGTGTCTTATTGTAGTTTATCACTTGTATATCATTAGTTATAAGAGTTACTCTGAAATAAGATTTTATTCAATTTAAATTAAATCACAAATTAGAGTCCCCAATATGTGTAGGGATAATATGAATAAGAGACATGATGTAGATAAAAAAATAATAGATGAGGTAGATAATGGGATTGGATTGTATGATGTGGATGATGAGTGAAGAAGTGATGAAAAATAGAATCCATAAGATGGTAGTGAATGGAGGATGTGAGTGTGGGGATGAAGTAAACAAGAAATGTGATGAGTGTGGTGAATGTGTAATAATGTCAGGTGGACAAGGACATGAAAATAGATCAATGTGAGAAGATAAAGTGATATGAGGCATGGTGCTAGTGATGATATCAGGTGGACAAGGAGTGGAGAACATATTGATATTTGAAGGAAGTGTGAGATCTAAGGGTGTGGTCTTGTGATGAATGGGTGTAATGAGATGATGGTTACATGGAATATGAAGGGGTATGTAAGAGTGAATGCCAAAAAAATTAGAATGTGGGAGAAAATCAAAATGATGTGAAAGTGTAATTAGATGTGGAGGAGGCTTGTGAGGAAAATGTGTAAGAACAAATGGTTGTGTGGTCGTGATAGATGATGTGAAAAAAAGGAGGAGTTAGTAATAAGAAGGGTTCTTGAATGAGTGGTGATGTAGAAGAATGCTCCAAAAGAGGGGAAGAAATGAGAACAACTATAGGTGACTTATGAGTAAGAGATGTAAGAACAAGTGGATATAAATGATGGGGAATATATGCAAGAGGAGTGTGAATGAACACAATAGATGGTATAGGATGCAATGGTGGTGCCGCAAGCAATAATGGTGCCTAAATGAGTGATGATGAAGGAATTGAGATGCATGTGGAAGAGGTTTGTAAGATAGGTGAAGTGATGAGTGGAACCATATGTGATGAAGAGCATAATGTAGGTGTGGTAATGGGTTGTGTGGTAAGTGGAGTGTATACGATCAAACCAAGTGATGAATTAGAGGATGTGGTGGGAAAGATAGAATCACATGATGATATAGATGATGGAAATGTGGAGAACTCATGAAATTAGGATGATGAGACTGCATCCAAAGTGGAAGCAAATGATGGTGTATATTGATAAGGGGATAAAATAGATGAGGAAACATGAGGTGTGCATGGTGATTGAGATATAATGGAAAATGATGATTCAGATGATGGATACATGACACATGGGGAAGAAGTGGGAATAGTATTAGTGTGGGAAGTGATTGGATTAGTGTTAGTAGGTGAATTGAGAGGAGATATAGCCTCAACAACAATGTCCTCCTTATTAAGAAGTTCATGAATGATGTTACGGAGTTAGGGACATGAGTCATTATAACGAACATCGACACATGTTTCATGGGAGGAACACCACAATGGATGGGGGAATTTTATGAGAGAGATTGATGAGATGGGAATAAAATAACTTGTGAAGAATAGAATAAAATGACTCGGTCAAATGAGTGAATTTGCAAGGGGGTTAGATGAAAAATGAGCTTGGGTAGAACGTGACAACCGTGTGAATATGTGGGTGTAGAAGGTGGTGAGATGTGAGGAGGATCTGGTTGGATGATGTTGTGAACATGGAAGTGTGATGGTGGAATAGGTGGAGGAGAAACCAAAATATATGGAAAGGTAGTAGGATGCCCAAGATGGACATCCTTGAGGCATTGTGTCATGTGCATGACCTCATCAAATGTGTGTAGTGGATGAATTTGACGTGGTTTTATATGTGAGGGAAATAACTTTTTGAAAAGAGGTCAATGAGCTTGAATTATGGGAGTGGAAGTGTGACGAGGTGAATCAAAGTGCATGTCAATGTGCATCAAATTTAATAATGGACTCATTATGGGATTGCCAAAGCATGTGAAGGTAAATTAGTGTTTCTTTGGGTGCAATATGGATGAAGAATTAGGATAAGAATGTGTCAAAAAATTGGTTGAGTGTGTAAATGCTATTTTGTGGGAGGCTGAAGTACCAGTTAAGTGTTTGGCCAGTGAGTGAAATTGGGAAAGTACATAGGAGCATCACATTGTTATTCTAAATGAGGTGACATGCATAGAAAAAGAGATACAAGTGGTTTTGGGGGTCATTAATGTCATTGAATTTGTCAAATGTGGGCAATTTAAAATTTGATGAATAGGGGTAGCGTGGTGCCATGGGGTGGATAGGATCATTACAAAATGTGTGATAATTCGGTGTGGGTGGAAGTCCCCCAAAGTGGTGGGATTCAAGTTTGGAAATGTGGTCAAGGAGGTGTTGGTGGAGCAAGTTGGGGTGAGAATGAACATGGAGGTGACTAGAAGCCATGAGGAATGATAGCCACACTTATAACTAGGATTGTGAAACATGAGTGAAAAGAATGAGTAAGATGAATAGAATGAAAAAATGTAAAGATGATATGACTGAAAAATCACGGGGAAGTTTGGATGGATCTAGGAATTTTTTGAAAAATGACAGAATGTAGGAAATGTGATTGATGGAATATCGCAGGAAGTTACAATTACAACCGAGACTAGGAAAAATTAGAGTCAAAATGATTGTTAGAAATGGATATGGAAGTGTGAGAGAATGTTATTAAGAACACAAATAGTAACAAAAGCGACTCAAAAATAGTGGCAATTAAGATGAGGTGTTTTCATGGGATAGTCTTGTTTTTTTTTGTTTTTCAAAGTTAAATATGGTCCTGGTTAGTTTGGATTCCTATGTAAGGATATTTCTCTAACTATTAATGTTATCTAAAAAATTACCATTCACTATAAAATGTCTAGTCACAGAATTTACCCCTTGATTAATCAAGATGTCGTTGTTTCCACAAACAACATTCGATCTACCTCATAGGTAAAACTAGTCAATTAGGTTAGGTCATTGACACTTTTCACCTGTGATTCCTCTCAATGTACCTAATACTTCAGGATTCTTGTGGTACTCCTCATAATTTTTTTTAGTGCTTATGCCCAAATAATTCCCATAGTTACGTGGATGGGTATTTACCCTTATTTGAACATGTACTTAATGCGTGTTCATTCTCGATTCTTTCCCTTAAGTATAAACAAGCATTTTTTATATTTTTGTAGAAACAAAATTATAGAATAGTTTCCTCAGTAACTACCCCCGCAACTAGATTGTTAGATGTTTTGGTAGAAAAATCACAACATAGTTGCAGTTGTGAATTGTATGTGACCAAATTTATTTTGTATTTTTACCAGATATAGAAAACCAAGTGTTAGATTTGCAACAAAAATGTTAGGGAAATTAAAACAAATTGAAAAGACTATAAAACCCTAAAGAAGACACTAGTAAATTCAGTAAATAAAGTAATTTAACCACAACCAAAATGGTCCCACCGTGGTCACCAAAATGTATGCCTAGATTTGGATCACCTGCAAGATGTGTTAGTCAATATGAAATATCCAAATCAATACTACTAAATAAAATGGGCTTACGATGCCATTAAGAAGAGAAGGACAATCATGGGTTCTTTCAATGAATAAAGTGGGTAAAATCTTCTTGATCTGAGTCTACAACTTGTACACAAACACAATTAGAAAAATGTTAGTTATTTTTGGTGGGTAGGGGACCTACCTAGATCAAATATCTAACCTTTTAAGGAGATAAAAGATATTTTATTGAAGTAAAATGACAAAACAACGCATTAAAGTGAAATAGTATACTTGACTCAATCACATGCTAGTCACAATTACAATTCACTAAAAATCATATAGAGATCGCAAGACAATTGTAGTTGCGATTGGCACATATGTTAAAATATTGATAAAATAATGATTGAGTAAGTTACACCTATCCTTTGTGATCCACCTTCACCACTCCAAGACCTGTACTACTAAAAATGTGAACAAAGAAGTAAAAACTCAAATATGGCCTCAAGTGAAAAAAAAGAGTCATGGGGTTGGAATGATGGGGATGAGTGGTGTTTTATAATTTTCAAATGCGAAGGGGATTGTGACACATATGGGTGCAATTCACATAGGTTGGTGAGATGATAAAGGCCCATAGTGCCTTGGGCATGCAAATGGGTAGGTGTTGTAGAAAAACTTAAATGTGGTTGGGTGAGGGTTAGTAAATGAGAGACGAGGTGTCTTTTATCACCATTTTATGGGGTTTTATATTTTTTAGTTACTTTTGTGGGATTATTTTATTTTTTGGGCTTATTGTGTTTTTGGTATTTTTGAATAAGAGATCTTATATGTAAGGTGCATTTTCTAGTGTCTATAGGTAGCTATAGAAAATAAACTAGTAAAAGAATCCTTATCACCTGGCTTTCCCAAACCACCATTTGGAAGGTTTTTTCCCTTATGGATGGGGTCCCAACTAGTGTGGGTAGAGTTCTTAGTGTTGGTCACTTTTAAAGGATCCTTCGATCATGAGTAAGAGTTTATGAAGTGAAAAATCTAAAACTAGATGAAGAAACTTGTCTAAGTGGGAATGAAGATCCACCCATTTCATCAAGAGGGTAGAGAACCCCAACCTCTACATTATGCATATGGGGAGAGTGGTCATGCAAAGGATACCATCCATCTTGAATTTGGGAGTGATGGGGAGAATGTATTTTGCAGTGACATCTTCACCTTGGAATTCCCTCTGTGGAGGGTGAAGAATGTGGGGCATAAATAATTGTGTAGGGAGAATTGCCTCAATGGTCCAAGAAGGTTTGAAGATGATATACATCCGAATATGCCTTCATGGATTGCACTTGAATATTATAGAATACATTGGAAGAAATCATATATTTATGCTAAAAAGATAAAATAGAATCAACAATAGAGTTAGAAAAAATGGAATATATTTATTTTCAAATAAAAAGAGAGTTTCCTCTTTGAAGGGGAGTAATGGATATACTTTACAATGATATTTCTTCAAATAAATGGATTTTTCCTAAATTTTTATGTACCTTGCGATATAATATTATAATGTATATGGGTAGATGGATATATCAACATGTGGAACACATCCCCTTTAGTTAGTTATATGTTTATAATATATGGGGTCACAAAGGAACTAGTTATATGGGGTAATGAATTGACCTACATTGGGATAAGGTGTTACCCATCCATTAAGAGTAATGTATACTTGTATAAAGGATATGAGTATCATTATGAGATATTTCATGTGATATATGAGTTGAGTCTTCTACTTGGAAGAGGCATACTAGAGGTGTCTCCCTTGAAGTGGATTCCTATCTTGGGAGATTGTGGAGTTACTCTTTCCTTTAGGAAAATTGTATGGTGTTGCTCTACCTTAAGGGTATTCTTATATTATACATATAATAAATATTTGGGCATATTGGCCAACAAATATAACTTCCATGGTGTTAATATTGATTATATGATTCATATTTTTGAATTCTTATATGAAAAGATCTTATCAAGTAGCATTAAAGCATCGATCTAGGAAATTTGTCGAATGATACCCTAATTTTAGTGATTCACCTATATCTTGAGATAGACTATGATTTTTTCAGTTTTTTTTTGCATGAAGTGGAGAAATCATTTAAGGAATCTACCTTAATTTTTTTAGATTTTTAGGAGTTTTTTGAGAAAAATATTTTAGTTTTAGTGTTATAACTCTAAGTTCAATACTTTGTCTATATCTTCCAAATGGTGATGAATTTTTCAGTTGATTTTTTTGTGGAGTGGTGAATAAGATTCAGAAAACCCCTCAAAATTTGTGTAATTTTGGATTTTATGTGAAAGAGTTACTGCATTTTTATCTTTTCTCAAAAAAATTCTCCACAGGGCGAAATATTTGGAAATTTTATGAGTTTTTTACATTTTCGAAATCTCTAAAAATATAATAAAGGTTTTTTTTTTTTTTAAAAATTAATTTTAATAAATTGGCCAAGCGATTTGGATATAAATGCTTCAAAATACACTTGGAAGAGTTCTTCTACCAAAGTGTCCCAAAAACCTTATAAAACTAACATGACAAATCATCACAACTAGGGGTTGTATCATTCATCATATGAGTGGTTTCCTTGTGTAAATCCTCAATGGATAGAATTTTATCATAACCAACCCTTTGAGTTTGATATTTTTATCACGGGACCATCAAAAGGTAATGTTTAGGATTTTTTTATCACTCGTGGGAGGCTTCTCGATCTTTGAAAACCTAGTAATAATATAAGAAAATAACTTCCACCATATTCAAAACCTTTTGTAAGCCATTGGTTAGCTTATGTAGGACAAACTGTTTATCTTTAAGCATATGGAATAATTCCTTAAAAACTTTTCACTCACTTTTATCCAATGTAGTCTAGGTTTGACTTGCACCCTTGAGCATTATAGGCATATGAAATTTGGAGGTGTTTATAATGTCAACACTCGTCATTACAAAGGCTAGTGAAAAGGGCATTTTAGCTAAAATAATTAGTGATTGGCTCAACTATGAGGTGGTGGTAGTTTAATTCTAATGATATAAATAAGAAAGTTTCCAACCATAAATGTATAAGAACCATGTTGTGTGAATGATTGCGTCCATCCACCAACTAATCCGACTATAATTTCCTATTAGCAGGGGACTACATTCTAGACTTGTTTAATGTTGGTTAAAGTGGGCCCATGATGAAAAACTGAGTATCGAGAAAAATACATATTTTGAATTTTAGGGTGTTTGAAATGTGATTCAATATGAAACATAATTGTCAAGTGGTCTAAAAGGTCAATATACAAAAAGTATTAACCAATAATAGAATAAAACAATGAATGAAAAGTATGGTTATATGGAGATCACAATTCGATTTGACTACTTGAAGAATCTTGTAGGTATTGGCACAAGTTAGAACATGTGTATCAAATAGTTGAATTGTAGTGACATGAGTAACTAGGTCATAAAACCCAAATTTAGGATGCATTACATCCATGCTTCTCTCTCCCAATTATCCATCACACAAGGAGGTGACCAAGCTTTTCATTTGACAACTCGGCCTTATTAAATGTACCATACAACACCTAATACACCTCAAAGTAAATCATGTGCTAACCAATAGTAAATATCCACCATTTCTATAAAGTTATTAGATGCATAAACATTTATTATACTAATAGAATAGTTCTCAATTTTAATATCACCCAAAGGATGCAATTGATAGGGTCACATCTATGATTCACATAATGAGGATACCATTCCAATGAAATAAATGTAAGCGATATCTCCACACCTTAAATCATGAATACAAGTTAGGGATAAAATATTCTCCCAATTAACTTAAGTGACAGATGTAAGTAAATACCTAATTTCACTTTTTATGTGAATATTTTCATTCCTTTTTAAGTTTTAAGAATGTTTCTAATTAACATACATAAAAAGGATGAAATAATGCAACAAATGGATATTATGATTTAATTAACTTCCAAAATTAATTGCACAAATCAGAATAATACTTTTTAAAGTGACTATTGATCTAACAACTATAAAAACACAAGGGATAATTACACTTAGTTGATTTTGTGTGGATCTAGAAGATTCTAAGTGATATGAATGCAAAAAAAAGATGATATGAGACTAAAAATGTTTCGTTACAGAAATTGGCACCTAATATTGAACTTGCTCAAAAATGTACAACTAGGTCAAGAACGTTCGTATGATCCCGACCCTTTTGTATGGTCTTGGACCTACTTAGAATTTAGGTCTACAACTTCTTGAGTGCTTCACCTTCCTGGAAATTAATTTCATTATGTGTCAGATTTTCTTTTATCACCTTCATAATGGCTTTGCAAACTCTTATCAAACCCTATATTCCTTCTAAAGTGTACGAAGGAGATCCTATAAAAAAAATTAGGTGGGTTGTGGGTACCCCCGTGCACCGCTGACATGACATTGCCACTAAACCAGAGAGGGCTCAAACTACACGTCATTCTCCTAACATGTGATATCTACTATAGTGCAATCATAACTTGACAATCATGCTTTGATAATGTTTTTCTTGAGTTTTACAATTGTTCAAATACTTGGGAAGGGTCACTTTTCTTGCTTGTATAATGAATATGGAGACTCCTAGACTTAGAAGGAGATATCAAACCAGTAGAAGGTGCTTTCGTAATAGATGTGAATGAGTTATTTCATAGTTTAGGTAGCTTGGAGTTCCTTTTGTGTTTAATTTACATGAGGAGTTATTAAAGTGCCAAGTTCCTAAATGAGGTATGTGATTTAAAAAATATATTTATTAAACCCTAATTGTAGAGTAAGCTGAATGTAATTATGACATACAATTGATAAATGTAATATGACACAAGCAATAAGCGAGTAAAGTACAAAACCATAAGTAATAGGTGTAGAAAGAATGACTTATCTAATTTACGCATTTTATGGGACCTGGTTTGAGGTGGAAAAGCATTGAACAAGAAGTGAAGAGTGTCGTAAATAGCATGTTATATTAAACTTGTAGAAAGCACAAGAATGACATTGGTCACCTATGACCAAACATCGATGGCCAGAAAGGAGGAACCGAAATCAGTTAGGGCTAACCAAAGTCGAGTTACTGTGCATGGATGTTTTATTTAACTCACGGGAATTAGATCTATTTTTAGTATTAAAGCAGATCTATTGATTGTAATTACATGGCTAAGTGCCCTAAGTTTGTATATGCCTATATAAGCATGAAATCTAGGGTTTAGAAGTAAGAGGATTGTAAGAATTGATGATTATTGTGAGAATAATTATGAGAGAGAGAATTCTTGGAGAAGGAGAAGTTTGAGAGAAAGAAAGTACTATACATCTGAGAGGTGTGGAAGATTGTAAATATTCATTGTATATCTTTTAAAAGCTTTGGATAATAGATTGGCTTGTTTCTTGGTGGATGTAGCCCACACTGGGTGAACCACGTTAAATCTGGTGTTGATTTATATCTCTTGTTTTGTATATTTCTTCTAGTAGAATATCACTTTTATTGCATGTATGCTTAGATATGATATATTATCTGTACAACCTTGTGCTAACCCCAACAATTGGTATCAGAGCTTTGTTTGAGGGTTTTATGTGTTGAAAATTTACTCACAAAGGGTTTTTTTGATTGAGTGGGAGCTACAAAAATGAAGAAGAAAAAAATACAAGGTAGAGAAGTTTGATAACCAAAATTATCAATTATGGAAGATGCAGATTGAGGATTATCTGTATCAAAGAGATTTGTACTTACCGTTGGATGAAAATTCTAGACCTATGAAGATGACTGATGAAGAATGGAAGATTCTTGACATAAAGGCTTTGGGATCTATAAGATTGAGCCTGACAAGCATCCGTGGCTTCCAATATTACAAAAGTGACTTCTATGGTAGAGTTAATGAAATCTCTTGCTAATTTATATGAAAACCTAGTGCTTCAAATAAAGTTTATTTGATGAAGAAACTATTTAGTTCTAAGATGCATGAAGGTGGATCTACATCTAGTCATTTGAATGATTTTCGATCTATTGTAAATAAGTTAAAATCGGTTGATATTCCATTTGATGATGAAGTGAAAAGCACTTTTATTCTTATGTTCTTTGCCTGATAGTTGGGATAACTTGGTAATGGTTGTTAGTAATACAACATATGCTAATAATATTTTGAAGTTTGATGATGTGGTTAGTATAATCTTGAATGAAGAAATTCACAGAAAAGTACAGAGGAATCATCATCTGGGAATGCTTTGAATGTAGAAAGTAGAGGTAGGAAGAAGGAGAGATCCAAGAGTAAGAATAATGGGAAATCAAAGTCAAGGGATGGCAGATCTAAATCCAGAGGTAAGGGAATTACTTGTTGGAAATGTGGAAAGAAAGGACATGCAAAGAAAGATTGTTGGTCAAAGGATAAAGAGAACCAACACCTAGACAAAGGTAAAGAGTCAAATAAAGAGGAAAATATTGCAGCAGAGGTAATGCAAGATGCTCTTATTATTTCTTTAGATAATAGAATAGAATCATGGGTTTTAGATTCAGGAGCTTCTTTCCATGCAACCCCTAATAAGGGTTATTTTAGAAATTATGTCCAGGAAATTTTGGACATGTTTATTTGGGTGATGATGAACCTTGTACAATATTACTGGTAAAGGGAAGTTCATCTAAAATTATAGAATGGAAATACATGGGTATTGAAAGATGTGAGGCATGTGCCAAGCCTCAAGAGGAATCTTATTTCTAGGAAACTAGGTGAAGTTGGTTACATGGTTACATTCACAACAGACTCTTGGAAAGTCACCAAGGGTGCTTTTTTTTTGTGGAAAGAGGTAAGAAGGTAGGAACGTTATATTTATCTACATGTGTTATTGATTCCTTTTTTGTGTTATCTACTTCAGATTTAGATGCATGCATGTGGCATAATCAATTTGGGCCATATGAGTCAAAAAGGAATGTAGATCTTAAAGGCTAAGGGTAAGTTATCATATTTGAAAGATTTAGATCTTGATTTTTGTGAGCATTGTATCTTTGGAAAGAAAAAGAGAGTGAGATTTCTCAAAGTTGGGGCAACTAAGAAGGAAAAAAATTGGAGCTTGTACACTCAGATGTGTGGGGACCAGCCCAAGTAGCTTCTCATGGAGGATCCTAGTATTATGTTACTTTCATTGATGATGCTACAAGAAAGGTATGGGTTTATTGTATTAAACATAAATATGATGTTTTTGATACTTTTAAAAGATGGAAAAGCCCTTGTTGAGAATGAATCAAATTCAAAGTTAAAGTGCCTTAGATCTGACAATGGTGGTGAATACTATAAAAAGGATTTCAATGATTATTGTTCAAGTGAATGGAATACGTAGAGAAAGGATGGTTCCAAGAACACCACAAGAGAATGGTGTTGCAGAAAGAATGAACATGACAATCATGGAACGTGCTAGAAGTATGAGGATACATGCTGGATTGCCCTTGCAGTTTTGGGTAGAAATGTTGATACAATGATTTATTTGATTAACGTGGGCCTTCAAGTTCACTAGATGGAGGAATACCAGAGGAAGCTTGGAATAAAAAGAGGTAGATCTTTCTTTTCTTAAAGTTTTTGGTTCAAAATTTTTGTGCATATTGATAAGGAAAATAGGAAAAAGTTGGATGCAAAATCCAAGAGATGCACTTTCATTAGTTATGGATCTAGTGATTTTGGATTCCATTTTTGGGATTTAGAGAATTCTAAAATTATTAGGAGTCATGACATTGAATGGAATGAAAAGAGAATGTACATGGATCAAATTTTGGTACCCAAGGATGAACTAGTTGAGAAGTTTGTGAATGAAAATGAACTCTTGGATTTAAAAATAATACCGACAGGGTTACACAATAATCGGTGTTAGTTGACCCCTGACCGACATCGGTCCAACTAAATCGGTATCGTTACAAAAGATCCAAACCAGCATCGGTTAGTAGAGTAATCGTGTTGGTTAGGTGAGTGACCGACATCGGTCACCACTATATAATTGGAAACAAATGTCCAGGAGGTCCAAAATGAGCCTCTCGGTACCCCAAACTTCTGTGAGAAGGTCACAAAGGGTAAGTAAACCTCTAGAAATATTTACACCTTCTCTATCTTATTTATTATTGATTGATAATGGTGAACTAGAAAGTTTTGAAGAAGCAATGTAGGATAAGACCCACATGTAGTGGGAGCATGACATGGATGAGGAGATGGACTCCTTGGAATAAAACCAGACTTGGGATTTGGTTAAGTTGCCAACATGTAAGAGGACATTGTAGAACAAGTGGGTTTACAGGATCAAGGAAGAAGAGGGTGGATAGAAAAGATACAAGGCAAGGCTTGTAGTAAAGGGATTTACACAAAAAAAGGTATTGACTTTGGTGAAATATTTTCTCTTATTGTTAAAATGACTTCCATATGTACTGTATTGAGTTTAGTTGTAATACATGATTTGCATTTAGAGCAACTAGATGTGAAGATGACTTTCCTTCATGGTGATTTGGATGAAGAGATTTATATGCAATAAACCACTTGGGTATGAAGTCAAGGGTAAGGAGAAATTAGTGTGTAGGTTGAAAAAGAGTCTATATGGGCTCAAGCAAGCTCCAAGGAAATGGTACATGAGGTTTGATAGTTTCATGCATGAGCATGGTTATTTGAGATGTGAATCGACCATTGTGTTTATTTCAAAAAGCTTGAAAATGGGAGCTATATTATTTTGTTATTATGTATGTGGATGATATGCTTATTGCAAGATCTAGTATGTAGGACATTGGTGAGCTTTAAGGGAAAAAGCTAGCTCACACATTTTCTATGAAGGATTTAGGAGCTGCAAAAATAATCCTTGCATGCAAATACACAGAGACAGAAGAACAAGAAATTGTATTTGTCTCAGGAGGCTTATATCAATAAGGTGTTGGAAAGGTTTAACATGCAAGATTCAAAACTCGGTGAGTACACCTATGGCTGGACACTTCAAATTGAGAAAAGATCAGTGTCCTTCATCACATGAGGAGGTCAAATACATGACACGAGTACCATATGCTTTAGCAGTTGGGAGTCTCATGTATGCTATGGTTTGTACTGACCAAACATTACACAGTGAAATGGGAGTTGTGAGTAGATTTATGGCCAATCTAGGTAAAGAGCATTGGAAAGTAGTCCAATGGATACTCAAGTATTTGAGAGGGACATCTAGCATGTAGTTATGCTATGGAGGTTTGGATATTTCTTTATGTGGCTATGTTGATTTAGATATGGATGGAGATCTGGATGGTAGAAGGAGCACTACTGGATATATTTTCATAGTAGGTGGGATGATAGTTAGTTAGATTTCAAGATTGCATAAGGTTGTGGCTTTTTCTACTACAGAGGAAGAGTATGTTATAACTACAGAGGCTAGCAAAGAGATGATATGGATGAGCAGGTTCATGGAAGAGTTGGGAAAGGAGCAAGATGATTATAAATTGTTCAGTGATAGTTAGAGTGTAATTCATTTGGAAAAGAACTCAACATTTCATTCTAGAACGAAACACATTTAGTTGAGGTATCACTTTTATACGAAGGTATTGGAGGATGGGCAGCTGAAATTGGAGAAGATTCATACGAGTGAAAACCTACATGGATATGCTAACAAAGCCATTAGAAAAAGAGAATTTGGAGCTACACTCCACTTCTATTGGTCTTCAAGTTTGAGACTTGAAGAGGAAGAAACAAAGCTAAGGAAAGGATCCAAGAATGATGTTGTATAAGTATAATGTAGTAATTTATCTCCAAGTGGGAGATTGTTGAGTTGTGGAGCTCAATTACTTCATATTAGCATGCTATATTAAACTTTCAGAGAAAGCACAATAAATCGACATCGGTTATGGAGGGACCAACATCAATCACCTATGACCAGACATCAATTAGGTAAGGAGGAACCGACATCGGTTAGGGATAATAAACACATCGGTTACCTATGTGTGGGTGTTTTATTTAACTCATGGGAATTAGATCTATTTTTAGTATTAAAGTAGATCTATTGATTGTAATTGCATGGCTAAGTGCCCTAAGTTTGTATATGCCTATATAAGCATGAAAGCTAGGGTTTAGAAGTAAGAGGATTATAAGAATTAATGATTATTGTGAGAATAATTATGAGAGAGAGAATTCTTGGAGAAGAAGGAGAAGCTTGAGAGAAAGAAAGTATTATACATTTGAGAGGTGTGGAAGATTGTAAATCTTCATTGTATATATTCCAAAGCTTTGGATAATAGATTAACTTGTTTCTTGGTGGATGTAGCCCACACTGGGTGAACCACGTTAAATTTGGTGTTGATTTATATCTCTTGTTTTGTATATTTCTTCTGGTAGAATATCCACTTTTATTACATGTATGCTTAGATCTGATATATTAACTTTATGTTGTTGAGTGAATAATCAATACCATAAAGTAGATAAGATATGTGTACCTTATGTTGCTATAGAGTGTGTGGTAAGTAGCGTGCCGAGTGGACAAGTGAGGCGTGGAATGATGCAAAATGAAACGTGGAAACTAGGAAGAGATAGTGACCATAGGAGTGTATGTGTATATGTTGTGTTATACCGTGTTACACCTATTTTTGTGATTTTTGAAGGTTGATTCTTGTTGCATATTAAGGATAGACATACAAAAGAAGAATGAAGAAGTAGTCAAATATGTGTATATGAAAAATTTGCATAAGTGTGTAAAGTATGTAAAAGTAGTAAATGGAAAGTGTGCACTTGATTTGTTAAGAATGAAAATAATAGAAAATGTCATGAAATGCTGTAGAAGAGTGAGTTTTTGGGCGATCTCACACCAAGAGTGATTTTTGGGCGATCTCACGCCAAGTGTGAGTTTTTTTGGCGATTTGACGCTAATTGTGAGTTTTGGGCGATCTCACGCCAAAGAGCAAGTGTTAGGGAGAAAGGTATAATGTTACTCTCCTTCCATGAATCTAGCTGATATACACCAATGCAGATGGTGTGATCATGTTTTCTTCCTATTGTCCCTAAATTAGTTCTGAATGTAATGTTTGTTCCAATTGAAGGGGAGATATAATGCATTCTTCTTATTGGAGGACTGTTCAGATTGTGAAAACAACTCTATAAATTGTTGTGAATTATCCCGATCTGTAAATATTACTATGTGTTCCCCAGGACACTAGAATCCAGGAGGATACGGGAACCCAAACACTCATGTCTAATCCACAGGCATTGTGTATCAGCATTATGCTAAGGACCAAAGTTATATTATGGGTTGTTCTATGATTGTATGACTACTACACTCAGTTCTGTCTTGTGCGTGAGCCTACACCGTAGCTATGATATTTTGTATGGGGTTATTTATTCACCCAATGTATGCCCCCTCATTTGGGGTACATGTGACATCGATAGGAGAATGCAGCTTAAAGAGAGGACCTGATGTTGATATGAACTATATCCCTACGGGGGAGGGAATGTGCATGGTATAAACCAAGGCACATGTAAACAAAGTGGCTAGGTACATGTGTTAGTAGAAAATTCTAGTATGTCATAGAAAAACAATGTAACAAGCAAATGAGCATACAAGATAGACTGCAAAAAGTGGGTTTCAAACATGGGACATTGTCACAATGTCACAAGAAAATCAGGGCCAAAGCGGCCAAAATCATACAAGCAATGATCAAACAAGACATAGGGCATAGCCTACAAACAATATCATACAAGTAGAAAGAAAGGGAAAACAAAGTGTAACAGATAGCCATGGTGGAAAATAGTTTCTAAAAGGAAAATGTTGCACATGAAGCACCCGTTAGCATGTTAGAAAGATAAAAATTATTTCAAAGCATGTATGTACCGATAGAAAATGGTGTCCTAAGAAGTAGAAGCAATGAATAATGAAATAATAACACCTGTAATGTGTGTGAAATTAGATGCCTCTAGGAGCCTTAGTGGGATTGGTAAGAGGTGCAGTGTCAACCATCATTGCAAAGTGTGTACGGATTTGTAAAAGTCTACATTACGTGTATGTGTATATAGAAAATATATTGACATACTAAGTATCTGGCTAATATAGTAAGCAAAGCATAACGTGCAACTAGTATAGGAAAAAAGAGTAAGTGTAACCAAGATATGTAGTATGCAATGTGTATGAGTGTGATGGAGTGACATGCAATGTGTGAATGTGATAGAAGTAGTGTGCCCCCAACGAATGTGTATGAGTATGAGATGAGGTTCATTTATAAAAGACCCCTCAACAATCAATAATGAACCATAAAACAAGAGTGTGCCATCAGAAAATGGTCCGATAGTGTGTGCTAGATAGATAGATCATGAAGCATAGAGTGTAAAGTGTGCATGTGGTGAGGTTCATTTCAGATTTAGACCCTCAACAATCGAGTATGAACCGTGGAACTAGAGTGCGTCATAGGGTAGGGTAATGAATGATGCAAATTGTGTATCAAGATGTATATGAGAGATGAGATGTAAAGCATAGAGTGTAATGTGTATGTGTAGAGACTAGAAAGAATTAGTAATGATTGAAGGGGGTAAAAACGTGATGCCCCCAAGTGTGTGATGAAAAGTATGTTATCCAATGAGAGTGAAGGGAGAGGGTCCTCCACCCAATGTTTGAGGAGATAAAGGCATGTGATAATGCTCTAAGATCAGTGGTGTATGTGAAGAATGATGTATATGTGTTAAGGAGCCCTATGTGATGAACACCTATGTGAAGTAGACCTATGAGGTGAAGGAGGTGATGAGCACCTATGTGAATAATACCTATGAGGTGAAGGAGGTGATGAGCACCTATGTGAATAAGACCTACGAGGTGAAGGAGGTGATGAGCACCTATATGAAGGACTAGTGGACCTATGAATGCAAAAACGACGTGAAGTAGGAAGCGTGAAAATAGGAGAACTAGGTGCTAAATGCTTTAGATTTGAGAGGTCTATGAGACCTAAAAGCTGAAGTCTGGTGAAATAATTTCATCAAGAGGAGGTAGAGGTAATGGTGTGTATGGTGGGACACCTTTAAAACAACAACTTGTTTATTGTGTATGAAATTGAGACATATGATTCATGGATGGAATATCTAAAGAGGCGTAGAGCCAATGGAGACCGAAGAGCATGTCACAACCTTTGATTGAAGATGCCAAATTGAATGACACAAGCATGGTAAGAGGCCCAACTGTAATAGGAATTCTAATGTAGCCAAAAGAATTAGGAACTGGATATGAAATAACATAAATTGGAAATTCGATAGTCGGAAGAAGTGCGGTGGAGCACACAAAAATAGGATCCTCTACGGATAAATAATGGTATTATTCATAAGTGTATGGACCAATAAAATCATTAATGTTTAGTGAATCAAAGGAAAATGTTGCATGATAATCGTAGTCCGAAAATGTGATAGTTGGTGGTGATGTATCAATAGAAGCGACAAGAAATAATGGGGACCCGAAGAAGGAGGGGGCACAACTTGATATGTAGGATTGACATAAGAGTCAGTAGCTTATGTGTTGTGGTTAGGCAAAGGGTCATTAAAGGTTTTAAGATTTTTTTTTATCATTAACTAGTTTAGAAGAAGAAGAGAGTGCATGGAGCTCCAACGAATTATTGTCAATAAGATCCTGAATGAGATGCCTAAGTTTGAAGCAATGATCGTTAGAATGTCCAATGTATTGATGATATTCACATCTAGCATTTTCTTCAAAATGGTGGCCACAAGGGTGAGATGGATCAATATTGAGAGGTGGTGGAAGAGTGATGATATTTCTTTCAAGAAGTTGAGGGAGTGGATTTTGAGGCGCATATGGTAATTTAGTGAATGTAGGCTTTGGAGGTTGTCATTTAAGATTTTTGAGGAGGAGAGACAACATTGACAATTGTCTTTGCTTCAAGTGGGCTTAGGAGATGGCTTGAATGTTGATTTAGATTGAAATTGATTAGAATACAATGAAGACACATCTTGATATTTTAGCTTTCCCATAGAGAGTAGTTTGAATTCACACATTTTAATCATATGGCATAATTGGTCGAAAGAAGGAGAGGTTTCAAAGATAACACTCTCCTATAATGGTGGTAAGAGGCTTTGAACAAATAGATCTTGCAATTCTGAATCAACAAGCACATTTTTCATCTTAGCTAGATTATTCTTATAACGTAATACATAGTCCACTAGATGTTCATTAGATATTTATTTTATTTATGCAAGTTGTGCATAAGAGATCTTAGTGCCAATATTGATTGAAAAATGAGCAAGAAAAGCATCAGCTAAATGCGTAAAATATGTTACTAAATGAATAGGTAGATTGTAAAACCAACGCATAACGTAATATTGAAGATCGCTGAGAAAAGATATTAGCGAGTAATGTATGACCATCCGCATAATCTAGACATGCCACATGAAAAGCTTGGAGATTTCTTAAGGGTCGCAAGACTATTGAAAGTGGTCACTTAGGTGTGATGAAATTGAGAGGAAGTGAATAAGCGAGAAATGACAGTGCAAAAAGGAGTGTGAATAAGTAAGGAGGAGTTAAGATATGGTGAAGAGCATGAAGTAGTCTGTTGAATTTTATGGATATGAACTTATAAGTCTGATAGAGAGAAGTGAGGTCTTGTGGACCAGAAGAAGAGACTTGTCGAGTGTGAGAGGTAAGAGGAAGAGTGAAATGGTTAGTAGGATTATGAAAAAATATAGGAACAATAGAAGTAGGTGGCAAGGTAGAAGGATGTTGTGTTGTAATAGGAATGGAAGCAGTATTAGAAGTGAGAAGTTTAAGCTTAGCTATATTGGTGGCCTCCTCATGAGAAACAAATGAAATAAAATCTAAATTGTGTACACTTATTCTTTTCCTAGGTTAGATTGAAAGCAAGAAACTACCACCTAAAATAGTTCCCTAACCTAGCTAGAAACAAGAAGAAAGTACCATCAAGATGAAGAAATGAACAAGGCCTACATTAGCATCATAACTTTGAAATAATGAAATCAAGCATAATGCAAATCAAGAACTCTATTCTTCTAATTGCCTAATTAAATTAAGTGGACCTATGTAGTCCAATGGCAATCAACAATATTGTTTGCTTTGATCCTTCATGGATGCTTGGGTGTGAGGCCTAGCTCTTCAAGATGGATGATGGAGGGGCTTGAGAATGGCAAAAGGCTTTTAGTGCAAGACTATGTGCTTTCCTTTGCTTTCTCAAGGGAATTAGGTGTAGGTATAAAGGTAGGAGGAGGGCTCTTTATATAGCCCAAAGGATGGAGGATTCAACACATCCTCATGAATGTGGGATAAAGTAGATGTAGAGTTAGTTATGGATAAGGGGGGTTTAGATGGGGTTGAGTTAGCTTTAGGAGGGTTTAGTTTGTCCTCAAGTGGCTCATGTGGATAAAGGGGGTGTATTAATTAATCAAGATGATTAATTAAATACATGTGCAAGCTTTTATAAGATTTTAGATGGATATTAGTGTGATTTAGACCATTAGGAAGGGATTAAACCAATTAAATATAGATTTATTGATTTAATGAGAAGGAGGCTAATTAATAATAATAATTAATTATACTAGATAGAAGGTGTCAATTAACAAAAGGTCGTTAATTAGGGTATGTGTTGGATAGGTGACTTAATTAATTAGCTTAATGTAATCAATTAACGACAATGGGAGAGAAGATGAGCGCTATTGACAATATGTCGTCAATTTGTGGGAAAGGAGATCATTAGCACAATTTATGTATTTAAATTGCTCAGGTGTAATTATAGGTGTCTACATAAATATTACGGATGTTCAACAATATGAGCATTAAGATCATGAAGGTCTTCATCAGAAAGGGGGGATAAATTTTAGCCATGTTAACAAGATGAGAATATGCCTATAATATAGGTTGGGTTCAAGAAACGGGTTCACCAAATGATTTACCAAAAATAGATATTTGTTAAACCCTAATTACAGAGTAATTGAATGTAATTATGATATATAATCTGTTAGATGTAATATGACACAAGAAATAAGTGATTAAAGTACAAAACCTTAAGCAAGAGGTGTGGAAATAATGACTTAATATATTTACACATTGTTTGGGACTAGTCTGAGCTAGGAAAATTATTGAACAAGAAGTGAAGAGTGTCATAAATGCTCAGGATAAAGTACAGAATGTAGGAATATGGCCAGACATGGGCTCTTAGGAACCGAGGACCTCTAAGTGGGTGCATGTGAGCGTAAAAATGGTCAGAACTTGATCTTCATTGTGTCGCACAAGTGTCACAAATATTTTGTGTTGATCACTGTGTGTCACAATATGATCACCGAGGTACTTGTAACCTACAAAAATATTCACTTGTAAAACCCACAATACCACATCAAATCCAAAAAGAAAGATGTAATATGGGGAGTCAAACTAACCTCAATGATCACCCGACAAAGTGAACTTATGACCGAGCGTTGCACTACATCTCAGAATCCATGTAGTTTTGGTGAGTGTGTGAAAGAATCGTGCCCTAGGATGCCCTTGTGCAAGTGCACTTGATAGCGAGTTGTAGCTAGATGTAACAATGTAGATAGATGTGTGGATGGAATAAATAAATTCCCCTTCCTATGTTGTGTATGCAAAAAATGCAGTCCCTTGTCCCTTGAATGGATGCTATATGGATGCCTTGGAGTGATTTTAGTGCCTTTGGATACAAGATTATGTGATGACAATATATGCTTAGAGTTTGGTCCTTGATTTTGGTCACATAACTATGTATTTATATGATTCCCTTGTTTGAATTTCATAATTGACAATTGGAAGGCCAACCCATAAGTGGAAAAGGTTCCCAAAAGATAAAAGAGACCCAAAATAAGTGAGTAATGTGGAAAAGGGTCAGGTGCACCAAGAGGGAACAGGGGGTGCCTCGACGCTCTTGTCTTGGTTGGGTGCTAGTGTCCTGGAGATATAAAAGATAAATAAGTAAAATACGTAATTGGGTCAGTAAGGTGTGTAAGACCAAATAAAAAACAATAAACATAGAAAATAAGCCAAAGAAAATTGTCAATTACTAGTTTTCTTTCTTAGGAATCATATGAATTCATGTATGTGTTTAGGATCTAGAAATGTACCCAAGTGTGTGATTTTATATCTACAATATGTTCTACTTACTTATATATGCTTTGGAATGTTGTTATGTCATGAAATTCCGACCAAGGGGATGTATTTTCTCACAAGAATGTGATAGAATCAAAAAAACTATCCAAAAGCATATCATCCTAAAAGCGTACAAGAGGGTCGATTTGTAGAATTGTAAAACAAACCAAAGCGGTGATTTTGATCGGGAGGGGAAACATGTTTTGACTTTATGGGTTAAAGGATGGATGTTTCTAGATGTTTTTATGTTTTTAAACTTTAGAAACTTACAAAATAGAGGTGTGTAAAGATAAACAAGTAGTCGAAGAGCTATCAAATGTGCTAAGTTAAACCGAGGAGAGTGCATTTGTACATGCAAGTGTACAATGTCAAGATCAACAACATCAAAGGATATATTACCAATTTTTTTGCTAAATGTCACCACTTTAAGTATAAAATAAAATTACATGCTTAAAGGAAAAGATACCAAGTAGGTAGACACACTTTGTCTTTGCTCACAATAAATTTTTTTGTAGTGTCCCATTTTGTTGGTTTTGGCACGCTCTAAAATGAAACTTGTAACATAGAGTGTAGTCAATGCCCAAGATAGGAAACTAAAATTTAACTCAAAATGTAATGAAAGTAATGTAAAGAAATTTGTAACAAGAAATGTCAAAAGAGATGCAAAACATGGAAGGAATACACCTATTTGTTTTGCAGAGGGAATACGCTCCCATTCTTGTGCCTTGGAAATTCGGACTTGTTTTTATGAGATTTCCATGGTGTGATGAAGTGTTGATTTTATTTGGGAAATTGTGTGAATTTATTGAAATCCAACGTTTGGTCACCAATCTAGACCCATCATCGAGACAAACAAAATAAAATAATATGTTAACATTGTTGAAGATATTTTTCTCAATAAATAACAATAGAAAAGGAAAATAAATTTAGTCACCAAGCAAAGGCAATTAAAAAACTTTGATAAATCTAAAAACTAATGACAGAAAAAAATTATTTTATTTTATTTTAAAAAGGACATTGAAAAGAATGAAGAAGCTAAATTTAAAGATATAAGATAAGTAGAGAAAAAGCACAAGGAAATCTCAAAGCAAGGTAGATAAGAAAGAAACTAAAAGCTCAAAATATTTATTTTTACATATTAAATTAAAAAAAAATTTATACACAATAAATTAAAAAGAAAAAATAGTTATTTAGGGAAGCTCGCAATTCTTGGTTTCCAAGTATTGCTTAAAAACCAACTTTTATCCCTATTAATGTTATTATCATGGTGCATGATTTCAATGGCTTCAGCGAAGATGCCTTTTTACAAAGTTTTCTTTTGCGGTGATAACACTAACTAAATCCATACAGATGGTGTGCTTAGTATTGAGAGAATGTTTTGCTAAAGCAGAATGCTCAATATGGTCATATTTAATGTCTTTATCATGTTCATTAATACAAGTTTTAATTGATTGCCCCATTTCACCAATGTAAGGTTTTCCACACAAACATTTAATCATATAAACACCACTATTGAGGTTGTTATTAATTTTATCTTTTAAAGAATTAAGGTTCCTTTTTAGGGTGTTGATAGGAAGGAATGACGTTACAATGCCTTTTTTCAGAATTTTAGCAATTTTATCAGTGGTGTTCTTAATAAAAGGTAGGAAGGCTTTTCTATTATTAGAATCAGAAAATTAATATTAGGATGAGGAGGGTTACATAAGTTCTTAAATGTATTAGCAATCACATAATCATTATAACCATTATTTTAAAAAATGTTATAAAGGTGGCAAAATTCATGATTAAGGTGCTCATTATCGAAATCCACAAAGCCTTGGAGGTTAGTGTTTTTAACACACCATATTTTTTGATGGGTGATGGTGTGATTCATCCCTAAGGTAACAATCTGTGTGTGTTTTCTTTCTAAATACACCATAGGCGTAGAGTGCTATTCTCTTTTCTTTTAAGCAAGATATTAAGGAAAGGGATAATATCATTGATCTCAGTTTCCATAGTGAATTGAATATGTGTAGAAATGCTATTAAGGTGAGAAATAAAATCATTGAGTTTATCTATGCCATGAACCCAGTAAAAATTAGTATCATCTACAAATATTTTCCACCATTTTGGTTTTAAAGGGGAAGACTCAATAGCTTTCTTTTCAAAAATTTCCATGAAAAAGTTAGCAATAATAGGAGAGAGAGGGGATCCCATTGCGATACCTTCAATCTGTTCATAAATTTCATTGTTAAAGCTAAAGAAGGTAGACCTTAAACAAATTTCAACAAGATTGGCAGTTTTAGAATCAATGATATCCTTAATAATAAGAATGGCTTCATCAATGGGGATTTTGGTAAAGAGTGAGAAAATGTAAAATTTGATGATAGATCCCTTGTTTTTGACCTTCTGACCTTTAATAAATTCCACAAATGAAAAAGATTCATTGATGTACGAAGAGGAGCCACCCACCAAAGGTTTAATTTTTTTGCAAGAAAAGAGGTGAGTTGGTAAGTGGGAGAGTGAATGGTATTGACAATGGGATGGATAGGAGCACATTGCTTATGAATTTTAGGTTGGCCATAAATTCTCAGGGTGATTTATTTTGAGGGAATAAGACTTTTCTTAGTCTTGGCATCTAGAGATGAATTTTTAATTACATTGGAAACAAATTTTAAAATTTTATTAATAGGATTTTTACTTAATTTCCTATAGCTACCACATTTAAGATGATAAATCATTTTAGAAACGTAATCCCTGTGATCAAGGACTATCACAACATTTCCTTTGTCAAATTTAACAATTGACAATTTTTTTATTTTTAATTTTATTTAATGTAATTAATTCAACTTTAGTTATATTATTTTTAGGTGGATTTTCTCTCTTGGTGGTGCAAACTAACTTGAAGCAATTAATATGTTGTTCATCAATCTATAGTCATTTAATTATCAGACCTAGGGACGTAAAATTTCAATATTGCTAGTGTTGTATGCACAATTATAGATGTTTGAGGAGTTTACATGTAAATTGTTGTCACTACAATGAAGAAATAACAATACTGGAAATGAACTAGACTATGACTGAAATGAATACTATGACTATGGAAAAGCATGTAAAAACATAATAGATAAAGAAATGGATTGTTGCTAATTTAATCATGCAAGGAATTAAAAACAAATAGAAAGAGAGGGTTAGAAAACTGCAAGTGGGCCCTACCTTGGGTGTTAATCCCTCTTAAGGCATGTGTCTACAACAATTTAACAAAAATCATATTCTTATTTCATCAAGCATGAAGATTACAAGTGGAAAATACAAAAAGTTCCCTATCTATGGATCAATCTCCTCTATATGCATCCCTTCTACAACATTAATCTTTCATTTTTATATCTTTCATTACAATAGAGGCATGGAGAGATAAAGTCCTAATAGAAGTTCTAGTTGGATTAAGTAAAAGATATCAATGAACAATCCATAAACTTACATGCATGTAAGAGAACTATTTAATAGATGTTCTCATATAATAACATAACTTAACTAACTAATCAGTTGATTAACTAGTTATTAAATTATGATTTAAATCAATTATTTCTTTGTTTGAGTTACAACACATAATCGGTGATGGCATTGAGTCTTCTTCTTGTTCACATAATTTTTCTTCTATCAACACATGCGAGATTAGGTGTAGTGTCCACGTTGTGCAAGCTCCCGAATCATGACCTTATGTATGTGTGTGACCTCCTTTGGCTATGGATGCTTTCTTTGTAGATGAGTACCTTTGGATGCATGTCAGTTTCCATAGAAAACCTATTCATTGTGAATGAGTTCCTTTGGATGCATGTCGGTTGTTGTGTATGGATTCTTTGTTGCATATAACAACTTCTTTGCAAATAAGGATGACATTTATACAAAGCATCATTTAACATCATATTGCAACCAAAAGAATAAATTCATACTCATAATCCAAAAAATAAAGTAAACCTTAGTAATAATTATATTAACTAATATATATGCCATGAGTTCAAGTTATAATGGAAATGTTCAGAAGATCACCAGGAAATACAAGTTCAGGGGTATAATTGGCTAAACAAAATACAGTAGATGAGGTGTTTAAAAAGGAAATAAAATGACTCATCACCCCCCAAAATTAACTTCTTGAATGTCCTCATTCAAGATTATTTAGGCATCTCTGCTGGTTTAGGATCTACTTGAATGATGTTAAATAAGCGCCTAAAGTAATTGACAATCTCCCGATTCATATTTTTAAACATGTTGAAAATATCTGACTTTGATATGTTCCCAATTGTTTTGGTAGTTGATCCACCTCTTGATATTACAATTCTTACCCTCTTCATAGTATCTCTTGAGTAATTTTTGTAGGCTTCACAAATATCTCGCAAAAGTAGCTTTTGAAATGTATCCTACTCCTATCGATCCGAACATCCATGTACTCTCACCGAGTCCCTTTAAGAAGATTAATTTGAGAGGTCCGGTGGTAGTTCAAGTGTGCCTTGACTTCGAATGCAAAACATGAACCTTTCCAAATAGTCTTCCAATGGTTCATCATCTTTTTGTGCCATTCTCAGAGTTCATCACCTCCTCTGCGCTTGCAGTGTCATGCAATAATCTTGGTACTTATCGAGAATTTCTCCTTCATTTGTACCCATGTGGTTACAACATTTCTTCTAAATCCATGAACCATATCGAGGATGCATCCTTGAGTGTAGTAGGATATAGCTTTAAATTATGTGCATCGCAGTAGTATAATCATAACTCCTACACATAACATCGACTCGAATAGAAAGGTGTTTGGGTCTTCTTCCGACATGGTTCCATGAAAATTGGGCAAGTGTGAGGGAAAAATATTCTTCATTCTAGTATTTGGACTATTTTTAGTGATGGGGAACTCAAAGGTGGTTGCCCCATTTCAAACATTCTGATTTACTTCATCTTCCATTTTTGGCTTCTCAAGAGTAGCCTCAAAGATTTCACTTGGAGGATTGTCTTCAAACAATAAACCTAGTATGGAGGTTTCTTCTTCAGAATCCTTAGAGGTATATGAAGAGATCTATGCTACCTATGGATTAGGAAAAAATATAACATGGGCATCACTTGGGTGGTGTATACATCAACTACTTAACTTTGTCATTGGAAAATTAATTTGGGGTGTTGGTTGGAACTAAATTTACTAAAACTTAATCATTGCTCTAAAAAAGAAAAACCTCTTTAAAAATCTTATAATTTGGCAATATCCCCGACAACGGTGCAAAAATGGTGGTGCAAATTAACTTTCAGAAATTGATATATTGTTCATCAATCTACATTCATTTAATTATCGACCTAGGGATGCAAACTTTCAATATTTCTAGCGCTATATGCACGAGTTAATTTTTTAGGAATGTAAAGGTAAATTGTTGTCACTATGATGAAGAAATAACAATACGGAAATGAACTAGACTATATCTGAAACAAATACTATGAATATGGGAAATCATGTAAAAATAAAATAGATAAAGAAATGGATTACTGCTAATATGATCATGCAAGTAATTAAAACAAAAAATAGAAGGAGAGGGTTAGCAAACCGCAAGTGGGCCCTGCCTTGGGTGCTAATCCCTCATAAGGTATGCATCTACAATAATTTAATAGAACTCATATTCTTATTTCATCAGCATGAAGATTACAAGTGGAAAATATAACAAGCTCCCTATCTATGGATCGATCTCCTCTTTATGCATCCCTTCTACAAAATTAATATTTCCTTTTTATATATTTCATTACAACAAAGGTGTGAAGAGATAAATTCCTACTAGGAGTTCTAGTTGGATTAAGTAAAAGATCTCAACCAAACAATCTGGAAACTTACATGTATGCAACAAACTATTCAATAGATGTTCTCATATAATAACATAACTTAACTAATCGATCGGTTGATCAACCGGTTATTAAATTATGAGTTAAATAAATTAGTTCTTTGTTTGAGTTACAATGCATAATCAGGTGATGACATCGAGTCTTCTTCTTGTTCACATAATTGCTTCTTCTATCAACATGCGTGAGCTTAGGCGTAGTGTCCACATTTTGCAAATCCCCAGAATCATGGCTTTATGTATGTGTGTGACCTCATTTGGCTACATACACTTTGCTGTAGACGGGTCCCTTTGGCTGCATGTCAGTTGTTGCAGATGACCTCTTTTATGTGAATGAGTTCCTTTGGATGCATGTCAATTGTTGTGTAAGGATTCTTTGTTGCATATTAGTTGCTACATATAACAACTTCTTTGCAAACAAGGCTAGCATTTATACAAAGCATCATTTAACATCATATTACAACCAAAAGAATAAATGCATACTCATAATCTACAAAATAAAGTAAACCTTAGTAATAATTATATTAACTAATACATATGCCATGAGTTCAAGTTATAATGTAAATGTTCAACAATATTACCAAGAAATACAAGTTCAGGGGTATAATTGGCTTAAAAAATATAGTAGATGAGGTGTTTAAAAAGGAAATAAAATGACTCATCACACCCAAAACTTAACTTCTTGAATGTCCTCATTCAAGATTCTTTAGGTGCCTCTTTTGGTTTAGGATCTGCTTGAATGAAGCCATTCCTAGAGAGTGAATCCTTGACAACAACTAGATTATCAAGGTATTGGGGCCTTAGTGCAAGAAGTTGTCTAGAAGAGCAACACACATGGATTTTATGGGAGATAAAAGACACCAGCCAATGCATATCATATTTGGTCTATTGTTTAATATTTTGGCAATGAGCTTACATCCAAAGTTTATTCAATTTTAGTTTTGGGTTCGGGGTCGATTTATCCATAATAACAACATCTTTTAATTCTTAGAAAGAATCAACCTTTTGTGAAAAGTCAAGTTTTATGGTTGAGGCTAACTCAATATGAAGCACAAAAACTTGGGGGTAATCTACAAGGAAGGAACAAAGGCAATGGAGTTCAAATCTTAGCGGAGCAAAGCTAGCTTGATTACGAGATAGATTTATTCCTTTTATTTTTATTTTTAAGGGAATGAGAAATACATATGAAGTTCGTAATAATGCAATTATATCTATAACACTTAATAAAAGTAAGTGTTACAGAAATATTGTTCATAGTGTGAACACTTAGGAGTGGTTTGGGTTATTTGGTAGTAATAGTTTTTAATATTTATAAAATAATATATGAGTGTGCAAAATAGTTGTAATGCACAACTCATAGTTGAGAGATATTTGGGATATTGAGAGGACTTAGAGATTAGCCTTGACTCCTTACTTATAGGAGTTCATGGAGCTATTTATATGTAATCTCTCCATTGGGAATTTGTCTAAATGAATTACAATATCTCTGGTTTTATTAGTTTATTGTGCAATATTTTGTTTTTTATTTGATTAAATTATGGATAATTACAATATTTAGTATCGAGAGCGAGGAAAGGAAAAGCTATGAGAGTGATTGTAGGGAAAAACTGCAGCCTCAGGATACGAGATCGAGAGTTTTGAAGCTTAGTCGCCATTTTCTAGATTCGATCTTCCAAAAATGACTTGGTAAATCATGTTTTTCTCAAAACCCATATTCAGATTTTTCTAAATTTTGTTGGGTTTTTTTATTTGTATTATGAGAAACTTATGTCAAAAAATAACAGAAACCCATTTTGTATTTTAAGAGAAGTTGTGGAAACAATTTTGACATTTCTAATTATTCTATAAAAATAGTGACTCACTTCTAGCAATAAAAATATGATATGCTTAATTATTTTGGTTAAATATAAAGCTTATTATTATTGTAAGGGTACATTATAGGTTGAAATTGACACCTAATAGAATTGTAAAATGAGCCTCAAAGACAAATTCGGATGAGTTAGCATCATCAAGATGGAGGAAGGAGGCAATGAAGGAAGGAGGTTAATCAATGACCTCTCACCAGCCGTAAGTGAAGGGGCCACTTAATGAATTTGTGGCATTTTTTTATTGTGTTTAATTTTCATTGTGTGTTGTAATGAGAATAGATGATTTATTCTTGTTCAATCTTGTAATAAATGAGCTCTTGCGTGAGCGATATTTCTTGTATTTTCCCTTGAATATAAGGATGGGGGTAGGGAAACGTGTACGCTATTATGGAGTGGTTGGTGGTCCACTAGAAAACCAATTTGAGAGTTTGTGAATCTCTTAGAAAATCACATACAAAGTGGTTAATGGTTCCACTAGAAAACTTGTTGGAGTTGATGGTACTCTTTGAAAACCATCGTATTGTAGAACATGAGCAGGTACTAGACATAACTCACCCATGTTCACACTAAGGGGGTGAATGTTAGGAAATTAGTGTTCATATTGTGAACATATGGTTTGAATATTAGTATTATTTAATATTTAAATAATATGTGAGTGTGCACAATTAGTTTTCATGCACAACTCATAGAGATAGGAATGTGTGAGAATATATTGGGATTCGCTACGTCGGACATTTGGTTCAAAGGTTGTGAATGTTATATTCTCACTTAAGTTGTAGTTATTTGAGTTGAAAATGAATGAAGGTGCAACTATGTCAAGTCATATTAACGATCTTAGATCTCTTCTAAGACAACTGACGGAAGTAAGTGCTCAGGTAGATGATGCAGATGTAAAAGCTATTTTATT
This sequence comes from Taxus wallichiana var. yunnanensis, assembly GCA_018340775.1. Classification (NCBI taxonomy): domain Eukaryota; kingdom Viridiplantae; phylum Streptophyta; class Pinopsida; order Cupressales; family Taxaceae; genus Taxus; species Taxus wallichiana. The sequence goes on along the minus strand of CM031243.1, from coordinate 311,884,213 downwards.
AAATAGTTTACCTCCAAAATACAGTAATGTAGTTTTTACTCTTGGTCAAATGCCTTCTCATTCACTTGAAGGTATGATTTTTGCATTACTAATTTGAAGAAAAAGAACAAAAGAAGATATTGAGGAAGAAATTGCTCTTTATATTAAAAGGAAGCATACTAATTTTTTCAAAAACAAAGAGGAATTATAATGCTTTTATTGTAAGAAAAAAAGACATAAATCTTCTTTCTGTATTACTTGTGCCAAGGAAATCATAAAAGGAAAGCTGAAAATGGATGAAGCTAATGCAGTTGTTAAAGAAGAGTCAAAGAATGAAGAAGAATATGAACTTGAATGAAGGAGGATGAAGATGACTACCTATACTAAGTAGTGCCTGATGGAGGATGGAGGAAAATTGACATCTCTTGTTAGTCACCAACAAAGAGATTGCTTCATGGTATTGGTGACCTTTTATTTTTGTTGTGTGGTGTGTTTACTTTATGTTGTAATAATGAACAAAAGTAACATTCATGTTTAAAGCTCCTGCATGAGCATAATTTCTGTTTTGTAATCCCTCTAAGTTAGAAACAATGATGTGAGAAAAATAATGCACACTGCTATGTAGTGGTTGGTTACACTAGAAAACCATTTTCTGAGTTGGAGGCTCTCTTTGAAAACCTCACATTGTTTGAGTTGTTGGTACTCATTGAAAACCTTCATTTCTTTGTAGATCATGAGCAGTACATGAGATAGCTTTCCCCATGTTCACACTAAGGGGGTGACAGTAAGATCATCAATATTCTTTGATAAATTAATTATAAAATTTTCAAAAAGCCTTACCTTATCCGTAAAAACCCTTCAATGTAGGGAAATAATTGATTTTATGAGATTTCCACAATGTGACATAGTGTTGATTTTATTTGGAAAATTTTGTGTAAATTTATTGAATTCCAAAGCATTTCGGGTCACCAACTGGATCCATCATCGGGACAATTAGAAAAAAATAATATGATAAGATTGCTAAAGATATTTTTCTTAATAAATAACAATAGGAAGGGCAAATAAATTTAGTCAACTAAACAAAGGCAATTAACAAACTTTGATAAATCTAAAAACTAAGGAGATAAATTTTTATTTTATTTAATTTTAAAAAGGACATTGAAAATAATGAAGAAGCTAAATTTAAAGATAAAGCACAAGGAAACCTCAAAGCAAGGGAAATAAGAAAGAAACTAAAAGCTCAAATTATTTATTTTTACATGTTAAATTAAAAAGAAATTTATTTTAACACAATAAATTAAAAAGAAAAAATAGTTATTTAGGGAGTCCCGCAACTACCGATTTCCAAGTATTTCTTAAAAACCAACCTTTATCCCTGTTAATGTTATTATCATGGTGCATGATTTCAATGGCTTCACGAAGATGCCTTTTTAAAAAAATTCTTCTGCAGTGATAACACTAATTGAATCCATACGAAGGTGTGCTTAGTATTGAGAGAATATTATGCTAAAGCATAACACTCAATATGGCCATATTTAATGTCTTTATCACGTTCATTAATACAATTTTGAATTAATCATCCGTTTCACCAATCTAAGGCTTTCCACATGAACATTTAATCATATAAACACCACTATTGAGGTTGTTATGGATTTTATCTTTTAAATAATTAAGGTTCCTTTTTAGGGTGTTGATAGGAAGGAATGACCTTACAATTCCTTTTTTGTTCATAATTTTAGCAATTTTATCAATGGGGATTTTATCAATGACCTTAAATAAATAATAAGAATGGATTCATCAATGGGGATTTTAGTAAAGAGTGAGAAAATGTCAAAGATGATGATAAAGCCCTCCTTTTTGACCTTTTGACTTTTAATAAATTCCATAAAGGCAAGAGTCCTTGATATACGAAGAGGATCCACCCACCAAAGGTTTAAGTTTTTGGCAAGAAAAGAGGCGAGTTAGTGACTGTGAGATTGAATGGTATTGGCGATGGGATGGATAGGAGCACATTGCTTATAAATTTTAGGTTGGCCATAAATTCTCGGGGTGATTTATTTTGAGGGAATAAGACTTTTCTTAGTCTTGACATCCAAAGAGGAATTTTTAATTGCATTGGAAATAATTTTTAAAATTTTATTAATAGGATTTTTACTTAATTTTCTATAGCTACCACAGTTAAGATGATCAATCATTTTAGAAACGTAATCCCCATGATCAAGGAATACCACAACATTTCCTTTATCAGCTTTAACAATTACCAAGTTTTTATTATTTTTAAGGTTATTTAATGTAATTAATTCAGCTTTAGTTATATTAATTTTCGGAGGCTTTGCTCTCCTAAGAAGAACCCAAAATCTTGTCGAACCTCTTTGGCCACCGATTCAGAAAACCATATAAGGATTTCTCAATGCTAACAATAATATCCTTAGTAGGGATGAATTTAGGGGAAATGGAAAAACCAAGACCCCTATTTAAAAATTTGATAGATGGGGCGTCAAGGGTAAAGCTAGATAAATTAATAATGTTCCCAAGGTTATTGTTATTACTATTATTAGTAAGGGATGACATATACTCACATGAAGAGGGGAAATGAAAATCAATGGTATGAGAGGAGGGCCTATGCATGGGAATAATTAAAGATGAAGAAGATGGAGTATCATGAGAATAACTATTTAGAGGAGGAAAATTCACCAAAGAACTACCAACACGAGCCCTAGAAGGTGCCATGAGACCTACCACATGCTAAACACATGTTGAGGATAAGCTAAGTGTAGAGATATCCACTTGGATAATGACTTGGTTAGGAAAACAATTAACACATTGAGAAAGAGGAATAAACTTAGACTTGACCATATGAGAAAATAGAGAGCAACATCATCATTTTCATTAAGGTGGGAAAATGATGGATCAAGAGGAGATGGAATAGAGTTGAAGCCATTCCTAGAGAGTGAATCCCTAACAATAGGAATATTATCAAGGTATTGGGGCCTTAGTGCAATCGTATTTACAGAAGAGTAATGCACAGGATTTTATGGGAGAGAAGACACCAACCAAGGTAAATCAGATTTGGTCCATTATTTAATATTTTGGAAATGAGATTTCATCTAAAGTTTATTAAATTTTAGTTTTAAGTTTTGGATCAATTTATCCATACTAAAAAAATTTAATGCTAAGAAAGAATCAAACTTTTGCCAAAATTTAGGTTTCGTGGTCGAGGCTAACTCAACATAAAGCACAAAACCTACGGGGATAATCTACTAAGAAAGGAATGGAGACATCAGATTTGAGATATTAGTAGAGCAAAGCTATCCTAATTATAAATAGATTTTTTTCTTTTATTTTTATTTTTAAGGGAATGAGAAATACAGATGAAGTTCGGAATAATGCAATTATCTCTACATTTCTTAAGAAAAGTAAGATCAACAATCTTCTTTGATAAATTAATTATGAGATTTTCAAAAAACCTTACCTTATCTGCAAAAACCCTTCCATGTAGGGAAATAATTGATTTTCTGAGATTTCCACAGTTTGACATAGTGTTAATTTTATTTGGAGAACTGTGTGTGAATTTATTGAAGTCCAACGTTTTGGGTCACCAATCTGGACCCATCATCGGGGAAAATAAAAATAAAATAATATGTTAAGATTCTTGAAGATATTTTCTTAAAAAAATAGGAAGGGTAAATAAATTTAGTCTACACAAGCAAAGGCAATTAACAAACTTTGATAAATCTAAAAATTAAGGAGAGAAAAATTTATTTTATTTTTATTTTACTTAATTTTTAAAAAACATTGAAAAAATTAAAGAAGCTAAATTTAAATATATAAGAGAAGTAGAGAAAAGGCACAAGGAAACCTCAAAGTAAGGGAGATAAGAAAGAAACCAAAAGCTCAAAATATTTATTTTTACACATTAAATTAAAAAGAAAATTATTTTTACACAATAAATTAAAAATAAAAAAATATAGATTTGTTGAACTCGATGAGGAAGTGGGGGTCATTAGTCCCCAATTTTTCCAAGGAGAGTTCGATGTGTTATGTGTAAGAGAAGAACCAAAAAGAGGATCCAAAGCACCCCGCCAAGGAAGAATACCATATATCAAAGTCATTCAAAAAATTTAATATCTTCCTCTCAAGTGCAAGAGGATAGGAAATTATTTCTATGAAGAACTTAGTCACTTTGATACCTTCCACAAACCCATGGACCAGACATCTACATACGGATATAAGCCCAAATTTGTAAATTATGACACATAGTAGAAAATAGATATAATGTCACCCATACTCTTCCCATGTGGCACACAACTGAGTATAATTAATTACATGTTGAAATTTGAGTGGAGAAAGGATACCCATGCCCCTAATGTGCCCAAAAATGAAGATGAAACTAAGTACCATGGAGAAAGAGAGATTGAAATACTTCTTTCCCCGAATCATGCCAAACCGAGTATGGAACCATATGAACATTTTGTAACAATGATGAAAATCCGGAGACGATTGAAATATTTGTAGAAAATTCCCTTGGAAAAACCATATGATAGGGTCAAAACCATCATGTTGTTGAAATAATTTATCAATATGGAAAGTTAGGTGTTTCCACTAATGCTCATGGGGTTACGCCCCTCTGCATTGAATGGTGAAACTCTCATTATTTAATGTAAACTAATCTACTCCTATCTAAATGTTATGGGTTGGCCAAATAGGCCGGGGATCACACAGGAACACTCCACTGAACTTGTGGCAAAGTGCTTGTATGGGGTACAAGGGAGGAAATTGTAGTGATGAGGGTGAAGGAGAGAAATTAGACAAAGGAAGGTTATTGTTGTGAGTAGGAACAAGTATAATTCACACCCAATAACCGGAGTAGTTCAACATTCAATATAGAGGAAAACAACAATGAATCTATCTAGTGAGAAGAACAAACCTAGACACACAGTTCTTAGATTCGTTTATCAAAGATACACAACTCTTTCTTGATCACTATGCTTGCAAAGTGCATAAAAGAGAGAAATAGAAGAACACATAGGAAAAGGGGAATGGAAGAAATGTAGCTTTATTTCATGTGTTGGTGATACAAAGCTCAACACCCAAATCACAATCCACCATTGCTACAAAGAACTAAATTTTCAGGATCCTTTGGAATGGAGAAGCCATCCCAATTTATAACAATGTGAATTGATCTTTCATCTACCCCCACATGACTCTTCATGATATCATTCACTTGTGACTTTACATCTTCCTAGGAAATGAGAAATAATTTCCCTTTTTATAAATTAAAGGGACTTTTACAATATAACTTTAGAAAGTCACTTAAGTGAATGAGACAAAATACAATGATTATGCTCAATGAAGAATTAGAAAGGGGAGAGAAGGAAGAGGGAGAAAGATAGAAGAAGGAAGAAGATGAAAAATTTGATGAAGAAGCTCCCTTGATGAAGAACTTGATGATTTATGCTTTAGTGCCAACTTATCCTCCTCTACAATGCAAAGGAATCCCAACACCTTGATATATGTCCCAGGGATGTCACTGATATTCTTACATTGACCAAGCCATTATTCATGATCCATCACAATTGCAACAATACAACTTCTAATATTGGCCAGGGACTCTAAGTTATATTCATTGAAGGAAAGAGAGTCACCTGCCTCTTTCTTGACTAGATCTTGGAAGGAAGCAATGAGTTCTTCTGATGATGAATCCTTAGTGAGCGGAGGGAACTCAAGTATCTGAACAAAATTGTAGGCATCATTCAATATCTTGAAAATATATTGTCCACAAGAGTCCAACTCAGATATTACATTCTTAAGCATTACATATCTCACATCCATGATGTGGATCCAAACTTGAGACAAGTTCTCGGTAGTTGATGCAAACACTTTTTTGCTCATGAGAGTGTGAGAATCGAAGGAGATCATCTCAAAAACTAGTGGGAACACCTCATCCAAATGATTGACCTCTTTTACAAACTCCTCCCTTGCTTTCTTCACTTCAAAAATGTTGCAAGAGTATACTTGATGAGAGAAATGATATGGAAATAATGCCTTGCCTTGCTCAATGATTTTCTCAATCCATTTCTTGTTGGCATTCCATTACATCATGTATCCTTGTTATTTCTTGATTGGCTCAGGGTTAACACTGCTGATTGGGGGAATATATTCTACTGGAAGATAAGATGCTGAGTTGCATTCCAAGAAGGGTTGGATGTAGGCATCAAGAGATTTTACTTGTTTCTCCAACTGCATGATTTTTTTCTTGTATTCTACATTATGAGAAATAAGGCAGGAGGTGAATTTCTAGAATAGATAAGAGTCACCCTCGTGTGAATCTTGACCCAATGAGATGCGGGTCAACTCATAGTCTGAAAGAGTATGTATTCAATGGTATTTTCATTCTTAGGGCTGGTAACTTCAACATAATAATTACCTAAGATGCCACTGAAGAAGAAGGATGTTTTCTAAGCATTCTTTCTTCATTTGGGATTCCATGTCTCTAAGATTTCTTCAAGACTGGTCCCGATAGCAAGTTGGGTTTTCCTTGGCTTACACTCAAGCATTTATTGAATCCATGGAAAAGTCTCTTCAAGAGTTGACATAATGTTTTTCACTGGAGAACTTCTTCCAAGAGCTTGTTGTGGTACTAACTCTTGATCATTATGGGGATATTTTCCATTGGGGAGGATCTACCGCACACTTGTATACTCGTAATGAATCACTCTTGCTTGATGAATCTTTCTTGCAATGCTTACCTTGAACTAGCTAGCTGAACTCAAATAAGGTTGACCAATTCATCGAAGAAGTAATGGATGGATATATCCTGATTGACAAGTTGTGATGGCCTTTAGAGCTCTTGCCCCTTTTTGAATATCTTATCATCGCACAATGCCTCTTGTTTCCAACCGTTATGCCATGTGATGTTACGCTTTACTCACTTACAACACTATGACCAAAATGATGACTTAGGATCCCCGTGAAGTATGAATTACCTTGTTTGATTTATGCCACCATTTCACATCCATGTGAGGATGTCAAAAATAGAGAGATGGATGAAGATTGATCTTACTACAAATTTTTACACTCCGAATGAAGACTTTCTATTTTTAACGGTGGGACAAGGACCTACTATTTTGGGACATTTCACCTATTTTTCTCACATTCAATCTTCTTGATCATCTGTCACATTCATTTCAGCTTCTTTGATGATGCTTTGTTATTTTCAGAAAATTTCTATTTTTAGAAAGTTAATTTTTTGAAAGTTGTTTTTTGGTGCTTTTTTTTGGGGCTAGACTACCAAGTTTGTCATATATCTTGTTTTCGGTGCTTCTTTGTCTTGGAAGGATTTGCTATTTTGGGAAAGATTCTATTTATAGTAAATGAGGGCACCAAAGACTAAATATTTTTAGAAAATACCCTTCCACACCTCAGATTGAGATGAAATCAGCTTCATTAGAATATGTTTTTCATATGGACTCTATGTTCAAATTTTAAGCTCGATCCGTCCACTTTGGAATGATGGGGAATTGAAAAAACATAAACTCAGGCAAAAAATGAGGGTTTTATACAATTAAAAATTCATAGCATAATTTAATCTGATCTCACTTGGGTCTTTAATGAATTTGGGATGAAGATAAAATATGAAAATTTCATTTGATTTTGATCACTGGATTGAAAGATATGATTTTTTCTCGCTCTAGGCACAAAGTCACTTCGCCAAATTTTGGCATGTTGGTGTCTAGAAAAAAATCTATTTTCTTGGTTATTATTCATCAATGATCATGGACGAATGGAGAAAAAATGGTAGATGGATCAGTTGTAATGATCTCTCGGAAAAATCTGGCAGCACCTCTCACGCACACAAAAGGAAGAAACAACGTGATAGAAAAATTTACAAATTTTTGTTTTTAAAACTTCATGCCATGGAGTGCACTTTTTTGTCCCAAATTTCCCAAATGGATGGGACGGTTGGTGCAAAAATTTCACATTCACCTCAACTTGACAAGTGTCACATGATGATTTCTTGATGAGGAGAGAGAAAAAGCATGCAAAAAGCTCCCGGGGGCTCGGGGATTGGGTTATATGAGGAACCTGGGAAGGGGCTTGCTCTTGGGTGGAGATTTTTGTCCCAACTATCCCAAAGGGAAAAGACAGTTGGTGCAAAAATTTTTTTACTCACCACAACATGAAAAGTGGCGGAATTTGGTTGTATGATGGATGGTTCATGTAGACACCTAAATTCCACTTTTGCAATCTTATTGCCAAATGCACACAAATCACTCTCATTCTTACCAATTACGTTATAATTAATGATTTCTAATAATTAACTAATGTTTCTTACCTTTTTGTCAGTCAACAACACTTTGTTGATTACCTATTCTCTTTCACACTCAGGATGCCACTTTACGACGAATCATAAGACAAAATCCTCTTCCAAACAGATAATTAGTGATTATTAGCTAATTAAGCCTATTTTACCCTTGTTTTGGTCAATATACCCTATTATTGGCTCAAAACCTCTTCTAACCACTCAAAATCACCCCATTTCCCTCCACAACATCTCAACAAGCTTCAAAAGCTTATCCTAGCCTCCTAATTGACCCTAAGTGGTTGATTAAGGCTCCTCACATCTTAATCACTTGATAATTCACTAATTGTGATTAGAAAACCTTAATCATGATTATAAATTCTTAATCTACTTTGTGCTTTTAGTCCCACATGCACCAAGATGCTATTTTTCCTCAAAGGAAAAACTATAAAAAGGACTAACCACATACCTTTAAACTTTACACCATGCTTTGATTTGCATATCATATAAGAAATATGATTAATAGCCAAGCTCAATCCTTGCCTCAAGTCTTCAATTGGGTTAGTATATGGGTATCCAATATGATATTGTAGTTATTGTTGGAGATACCATATCACCTTCCTTGGAGTAGCAACAAATCCCCAATTTTATTTCTCTTAGATCTATTTAGTTCTATGTTAGTTAGCAATTGAACATACTAGTAGGCATGCTTTAACTAGGTTTTGAATTATATTCATGTTAGTTGTTTCAAGCATTCCATTAATATTTTATATTTTATGTAACTATTGTTAGATTCAATAAGCATTATCTCAATTAGACTATGTGTTGTTAGTCTTAACTTTGCTTAGAACTTGTAGTAGTATTCATTTGGCACACCGGTGGGAGAAAACCCCATTGCATTCATTTTAAAGCTTTTTAACATAGTTTCAAAGTTTTTAGATTTCAAGATTTCTAGTTTAACTTCAAGTTTTCTAGATTAGTTTCAAGTTTTATAGATTAATTTCAAGTTTTCTAGATTAGTTTCAAGTTTTCTAATCTAGTTTCAAGTTTCTAGATTACTTTCAAGCTTTTTAGAGTAATTTTCAAATTTTTGTAGATCAATTTTCATTTTGATAGTTGTTTAAAACTAGATTAGTAGTAGATGTTGTATTTTCATGTTCTTTGCAAGATATAAGGAGGTGAAGTGTTGTCGAAATTCCCTCAAAAGGCCAAATATTTGATCTTTTTCAGATTTTTCTTGTCAAAAGTCATATTTTGACCACCTACAGGAAGGTCTCGCACCTACGCTCAAAGGGGTATGCCCACACTTCAAATGACTTGCCTATGCTCTACTTGGATGTGCATGTGCTTCAAATTCTGCACCCATGCCTCTCTGGCCATGCCACGTGCATCACTAGATTTTTCACCTCTATGTGTGACTTGCGCTTTGTACTTCAAAGTCTGTGCCCATGCCTCTCGGCCGCGCACTGTACATAATCGACTATGTAAATTTGTGAGAGGAACACTTATGCATGATTTTATATGCCTATGATTCAAGTGATGCACTCAAGCTCTATAAGACACACTCCTACATAAAGAGCGCTCCTGGCGTACTTAGGTAAATTTTGCTCAAATTTCACAATTTTAACTTCTAGTTTTTAGTGTTTCTGTCATTTTCTAGGGGTCTTTAATTGTTGTTACTATAGATTTATTGATTTAGAGTAGGATTTCTAACATTTTTCTTAGGGTTTGATGAGTGATTTTATTTTCATGCTTTGTATGAGTTTGGAATAGGGTTGTGTATGCTCTTCTCTTGCACTTTGTGTGACCTTGAGAATCAAAAGCACCTCTAAACCTTCTTTTTGCTAATTTTAGAGTAAGTAAGAAAATTTATCATTCATTTCTATGCTTAAGGGAATAAACTTTCATTTTTTCATGTACATGATCTTTTAGTTTAAGATATTTTTCACTTGATAAATAACCAAGGCTAAAGTTTGTGTATGTTCTTCCCTTGCACCTAGTGTGATCTTGGGAACCAAAAACAACTTTAGTCTTTCATTAAGAAGCACTTGGATTAATTGGGAATAAACCTTGATTTGCAAAGTTTTATGGTAGTTAATTGATTTACAAGATTTTCATCTAGTTGGGTTACTTGTTGTGTATGCTCTTCTCTTGCACCTAGTGTGATCTTGAGAATCAAAAGCAACATTTAATCCTCTTTCTATGATATTGTAGATTTTTTCGAACTACTAACCATTTGTGTGAAGGACCTAACGCTAGTCAAATAAAGGAGGGCTCTCTTCAAACCAAATTCTAACATTCACGTGTGTTGTAGGTTTCAATGGTGGTCTAAACCAAATTGCTTAATCCAAAAGATAAAAAAACACCAACACACCATTCAAAACACCGTATTGCAGGTTTTGGTTAAGAGCTACGGCTCATCCACTTAACTAGGAGAAACTTCCTTTGGCATAAGCCTTAAGACAATAAGAGGAATGCTCCTAGGAACCCCAAAGTATTTCATGCAAGAGGGAACCTTGTGAATGAAATGGGAAAGTGCTCCACACTACCCAATTGACTAGTACACCTTGAAATATTAGAGTCAAAGTTACCTCCATTGTGACCCCAGTGAAAATACAATCGAACGTAATTTGTTTCTCATTTTATTAAAGGGGTAAAGTAACAGAGAGATAATCCAAGATTAGTCTAGTGTGAATTTCTTGGTAAATCGAGCTCATAGAGATATCTTGTGACACATAGAGAGAGAACCCCTAGAAAAGCTTGTCGGCTTGGAGTGAATTTTGTCTTAGATATTATACTTGAGATATCTCACAAAGTTAAAAAAAAATTAGATTCAAACTCTTATTTTTCGAATAAGGGAAATAATCTCTTAAAGTTGAAACCACATGACATTTCATCACGAAATCTATTTAGTGTTACTTTTTCCTAGTTTTTCACCTAAGACAAGGCGAAACTCTGCCAAAGTTACACCAAGTATTTTTCATCACCACTTTGTTTACTTATTTGTTTTCTTATTGCTCATTTTGAGAAAAATAAGAACAAACATATACAGATACCTACTAGAAATAATCATGTCCACCACTTTTTGTAGTCTACTTGCATGACTAGGTTACAATGTTAGAATGCAAGTGTTAAAAGTGTGAATAGTACGTCATCAAGTTCTAGTATTCCATCTGTCTCAAAACCCATATTGAGACTTACTATAATTATAGTTAGGTTGTCTTATCACTGACTTCTTTCGATTTGTTATCTTGCTTTGCATTATAGCCATACAATTGTGATATTTACGTCTTGTTTCCATTGTGAAACTTGGCCTAAATCTCTAGATTGTATTGTTACATTGCTCGCACATATAGTAATTCCTTAATATACTTAGGCATAGTTTTTACATCCTATCCTTTTCTTGAGTTTTTTGAGTGTTGAGGTTACCTTGTTAGCAACGCTATAACACCATTTCGATACTAAAATCTTGTTTTCTCGCAAATTTTGATTAATGTGTCCAAATAGTGTTGTTACTGCTTGCTCACATTCGTATCATCCATTTTATAAGACTTAGACTTTATTATAATTTAGAAACTAATTTTTAGTAAACCTTGTTAGAAGATCACATCAACACTTTCTTAGCATTTAGGTCTTGTTTGTTTCAAACTTGGCCTAACTAGTGATATTGTGTTGTCACTATTGGTTTCAAACATATCTCAAAAAATCATATGGAGTAAACTTTTGTTGTGATTGGATTTGAGTTTTACACGTCATTGTATTATCATATATTACCTTGCTAGGGTAGATCATTCTTTATTCTTTGTCATCCTTAGGTTCATATTGACCTATTGGATTCATGGCTATTTTATAGTCACCTTTTTTTGTGACAACTTAGCATCATTACGCTGTGAAAATTTTCCTAGGGTTCATTTTTAGAAAACCTTAGTGGAAACATTTCACATTTTACCCCATGTTTCAAGTATGCCTACTATGAGAATGGGGTCCCAAAAGTTAGAAGCTAGTATTTTTAGAGGTGGAAACCCTCTTTTAGAAGATAATGCCATGATTGATTATAGTGGTGGAGAGGAGGATTCTCCTCATGCAGATGTAGAGCTTCATCCCACCCATATTGATGATTACTTGTTTCAAAACAAACATGAGGTTCTTATGCGTGTTGTGGAACTAGGAGCTAAGTTACCTTCCACGATTGACCCTTCTCTTATTGCCAGCATGGTTTGGGGAGATGAATAAGTGGTGACCTCATCGCACTTGTTAATGACATATTAAACCTAGGTCATGCCTCTACTTCTAGATGACAGAATAATGAGGAGGTGCCTTTTGAAAATGAAGAAGACTATTGTATACCTACGGTTAGAATACACTGTGAAGACCATGAGAAACCTCTTCCCTAATGAAGATTGTAATGAAATACCTACTCGAGAAGTAACGTTAGAAAAAAGTACAATCCCTCACTCACCAATTGGAAAGTTTGGCCTCACATATACATAAGGAACAACCAAATTTTTTGAAACAAGCTATACCAAACGAAAAACATAAAGCTTCGTTTCATGAGTTCCCAAAAAAATACTCCTCGACGGGAGACATGAAAAGACCCTTACGAAGAATTTCTTGAAAAAAATAGGGGTGGAAATAAACCTATATTTAATCCTTCATACAGGCCTATTCCACCCACACAAGATCCCCTCTTCAATAAAGAGTGGTCCACTATGAAGAATGCCCTTCTAGCATTACAAGAAGGAAAAACTGGTAATAACAACAAGAAATACTAGTTCGATGAATTGTACCCTTATCTGTTTGATAGAGCCATGTTATAAGTACCTTTCCCATGACATTTTGATTGTCCAAAGTTTGATAAATACAAGGGTAATTTGATCCCGATATCATATCAAAGATATTTATATGGCATGTTAAGAGGTCGCATATAGTGACAACTATCTTATTCACCTCTTCCCACAGAGTTTAGGAGGACATGCGCTAGAGTGGTTTTTACACATCCCCAAGGGATCCATATCTACATGGCTGGAATTAGAAAAACATTTTATACGTCACTTTTCTTTTAATATAGAGAGTGATGTTACCATGTTAGATCTTTGCAATATGAAACAATGAAATTCATTGCTTTCCTACAAAGATGGAGAGGGTTAGCTAGCCGCTTCCCTTGCTCCATACCTAAAAAATATTTGATAAGTATATTTTTTCCCAACCTCCACCTTGACATCATGTTCCACTTGCAATTGCATTGTGGCAACACATTCAAAGAGGCAATCGAAAAAGGGAGTCAAATAGAAAAAGCATTGTTGGTTAGGGGGACTCTAAAACCCTTCTCTCATGATCATAACGATTCCAAAGCTAATGATAAGAATTTTTTTATCCCTAATAGGAAAAAAATTTCCAGTGATGGAATAATAGACTCTAAATGAGTACAATCCATTAAAAACCACACTCCTTTAAAGCTTGTAAAGGGAACTCCGCCTATGGAGTATAAACGTCATGCGTTCACTCCTTTATCTGACTCAATATTGTCAATATTAAAGCAATTAGAGGCCATCAACATGGTTTGATACCCTAAATCACAACCCTATGGGGATGACACACCTAAGCCATCATGGTTTAGGGAAAATGAATTTTGTGGATTTCACCACGTTAAAGGTCACAAAAATGACAAGTGCTTGAAACTAAAACATTACATTCAGGACTTGATTGACAATGGTGATGTAGAAATAGATTCTTCTACCCCTACCAAATATCCAAACACAAATATGGGGATTTTCAAATAACCTTTCCCCAAGCATGAAGGAAAGAAAAAGTAAGATCAGGGACAATCATCTCAAAATAAGAGTACCAACTATATATCGAAGCCAGACCATTTTGATGCCTTAATAGGTTGTGTTGATTCTCCTGTTGAACATGTCAACACGATCAAAATCAGAGAAAGAGAGTACATCATGGCAACACGAAAAGATCACCTTGTTATCTCATAACCTCCTCCCCATCCTCCTTAAGAGATTCATTATGATGTGTTAGATAAATTAGAGAAGACCATAACTAAGATTTCAATATTAGACCTTCTAAATATTTCTAACGTCCATAAGGAGATCCTTTGTAAAACCTTACAGGGATCAGGAGTATCTGTTGATATTGATGCAACGCACTTACATGCCATGGTAGTATAAATCGATCCTTTAGAACACATAACCTTGCCTAATGGAAGTCTTAGTGAGAAAATCCCTCCCGTAACTAATGTCTGTACACATTGAAGTAATAATAAAGCATAAGAAGGTCAAGAGAGTACTTGTGGATGGTGGATTGGGTCTAAATATTTGTAATCTTAAACTAGTTTGACAACTAGGGTGCACATAAGATGATTTGGAGAAAAAAGTCATCACCATAAAGGCATATGATAATGAAGAATGACAATAATTTGGAATGATAACTTTCTCATTGGAAGTTGGTCCTATAAACCATGGTACGAAGTTCCATGTCTTATACTTGGTGCTCCCCTACAAAATTTTTCTCGGCCACCCATGGATCAATGTCATACAATTCATGCCATCAACATATCATCAGTGTTTAAAGTTACTGTTGTTGCAAATCAGCAGCACCCCTGGATGTTGATCAAGCTTCTAGTTTGACATTTTGGATATCCAGTGTGATTGCACAACATTGAATCCTCTCCCAAAGTGTGGGACTTGTAAAAATGGGAGAGGAATCTCTAGATTAGAGGTTGGTTCCTCAACTCCTCTGATCAGATATATCACTTACAAGTTGCAGAGGTTTGAATTCCTAGTTCCTACCCTGAATTCCAAGGGGAAAAAGATAGGGAATGTAAGAAAATGAAGCTAATGCTAATGAGGTGATGCACCAAAGGAGTTGTAGACACCTGATACTACAATACATACACAATCCACAAGAAAACACAACACAAAGCATGCACAAATTTCTCAAAATGTAATGAAAGATCAGGAAAACAATGGTAGATATATGAAAGGATTGAGGGATTTTAATCACAGAGCATATATTAACATTCCAGATCCAATACAATGCATTACAGTGATCAAAAGGCAAAAAGGGTGTTGTATTAAATGGAAAGGTAAAAATTTCCACAAATTTCGCCAAAAAGGACGAAAAAGGGAAGTTGAAGAGCTGAAAAAGTGTCTCTTCTTTCAAAAATGAACCCATTCGGCTTTTACGGTGCAAAGCCACAACCCCGGGAGAGGGAAACACGGGAAAACATGGGAGAGCTTCAACACTGACCAAAAATGCAATAAAATAGCATGGGCATCCTTATAAGCCCATCCCCTAACATTTTTCACCATCTTTGGGAGAGAATGCAAGCGATTCTTCATTAAAAATGGTGGTTGAAACATCATTTCTGTCCATGACCATGTGCCAGAGGAATTTTTCAATTTTATCTCTCCAAAATCCATCAAAATGCAAAAATGACCCTAGAATCTTGTATAGAATTTCACCAGCTTTCCATTGATATAAAGAACGTGAAAAACCGAGCTCTGGATCGAAAGATATGGTTGTTTGAAATTTTAGGGCAAAACAAGGCCAAATCGGATTGGCGGGCGATTTTTTTAAATTTTCCACTTTTTGCATTTGGGAAAATTTCCCAAAAATCCCCATGATCTACTATTGCGGGTGGCAGATGGCATGTTTTGATTGGGCACGGGCCTTTAATGCTTCATTTTCCATCGTTTTTCCATTTGGAAAATTTTCAAAAAAATTCCCGCCAAGCCGATTATCGAGGACACGTGGCACAATGTGATTGGGCACGGGCCTCTCCTTTTGAATTTCCCATCCATTGTTTGATCCTATTTTTGACTCGGACACGTGGCAAAACCTCATTCCTTGTGGGCTTTACCCTTTAAATTTTCCTGCAGGCCTGTCCCTGTATCTTTTGCCGCCACTGGACACGTGGTAAGATGTGATTGGTTCGCATTCTGGGGGGCGATTTTTCCTTGAAATTTCCTTCTTTTTCCTTTGGGAAAATTTCCTAAATTTTCCCTGCCTTCCGCTGGTCCAAGGCATGTGGTAGTGTCTTATTGGACATGAGGCTATGGGCCAATAATTTCCCTTTCACTTTTAGCCTTTGGAAAAAATCCAAATCTCCCCCCGTGCTCCACAACTCCGACCCCCAGGGACATGTGGCATAACATGATTGGTCGGCGGAGGAGCGGGCCAAAAACTTCTTCATTCCCTTTTACCAAAACACTTCACCAAAATTCCAATCTTTCCTCTGCCCTCTGAAGGTCCGACGTCATAGGACACGTGTCATAGCATGATTGGGCACGGGCCTTCCTTCTGAAATTTTCCATGGTGCTAACACTTATTTGATTCTTCCAATTTTCTCCCCTTTGGACACGTGGCACAATCCAATTGGACGGCGGGCCTGCGGGGTGAAATATTCCTTTTGAAAACTTTTCCAAACACTTGGTAAAAATCCAAGTTTTCCTCCGACCCCGCCACTTCCTTGGACACATGGCACCATATTACTAGTTGCGGGCCTTTCATGGGAAAATTTCCCACAAAAACTCCGCCGGGCCATAACTTCAAAAATACATGGAGTTAGGAGGAAAAATTTACCTTTCTAGAAAGATGAGAAAGAGCTCTATCTAATGGTGTTATTTCTAGAGGGTTTTGAGTGCCTAAAAAAAAAATTATGATTGAGGTACAAGAGAGGGAAGAATGAAGGGGTTAGCCACAAAATGTGCAAGGGGAACATTTTGATAATAAGATTACAAAATGAAGGACAAACACTTACTATACAAGGAGATTCCCAACCATTTTCTCATTGTAGAGCATTTTCAAGCTATTTTCCTACCATCTAAGAGTGTCCCTCTATAGAGATCGTTATTTCTGTTCAGTCAAAAGCCCTCACTTTATGAGTAGACCCGAGATACCTTTTCTAGTAATGAAAATGGTTCTTCCACCTCAAAAAATCCTTTTGCTGCATGGGAGATGAAGGTTAGACCAAATGGTTGTGGAGAGTATGATCTGTAACAAGCCCTTATGGTTCAAAACATTCCCTATCTATCCAAACACGTGGTAGACCATGCTACAAATTCCAAATATTAAGGGAGAACTACCCCTTTGACAATTTCACTTCAGGTGGCTTACTATAAGATGAGAGGATACTCAACAATATTGTATTTCATCCTCAAGATGATGAAATGGATATATGTTACAAGTCACCTAGATATGTTATTCCTAACCAAATAATGCTTACTATGAGGTATAAAGGATGTGGTTGCCACCATCAAGAACAAGGTTCATTAGAAGATCTTCCAATCCCTCATCATATAATGGGTAAATTTGGTATCGGCATCCATTTGTATGAGTCTCACCCTTCAGATGACGAGTATGCCTCTTTTGAGTGTGAGGATAGTTTGTCTAAAAATGAAAGTGAAATAGATTCCGGTGTAGTCTTTACAAAGACCTCGCCACCACAAACCTATTCTCTAACATGGCTATCCTTACCATAACCCCTATTACACCCATTACCATTCCAAAATTGGACCTAATTTACCCATCACTTGTGAATTGGGATCAACAACAACACGTACCCATTGATGTCTTTCAGAACAATGAGGCTATTGGTGAGTTCCTTGGCATTAGAGACAACATTCTAAGAAATGACCACAAGAAAGGATTCTCCATTTAGCTCAATGCATGTGTGTACTTCGGAGAGGAGGTAGAGTTGTGTGGTCACTTAAGTAAGAAAATAAGCAAGGGAAAAATTCCTACAAGAAAGCCTTGCGGAAAGAAAAATTCCAAGTCCTATAGCAAAAACCTCTTTGAGGTGCTTGTGGAAAAACAAATGGAACAACCTATGGACAAGATAGTGTACCCACCTAAAGATGAAGATCTCCCTAAACCACCTTTGGTAGAGGAGGATCTCAATATCCCTCTTGATCCTACGTGCATGGAAGATGAATCTAAGTTATTGGTGGAGGAGACAATAGAGGTTAACATCGGCACGGAGGATCTTCCTAGAATGGTTAAGTTGGGAGCTTCACTCTCAACTCAAGAACAAAACACTTTTATAGGATTTTTGAGAGAGTATGCAGATATCTTTGCTTAGTCTTATGCAGAAATGTCAGGACTTGATCCTACATTAGTGGTGCACAATCTTGTTGTACACCCGGATGTCAAGCCCATAAAAAAATCTCTAGAAGATGCATCATTGTGTTGCCTTGGTCGTTAAAGTTGAGCTAGAAAGGTTATTAGAAGAATACTTCATTAGGCCTATTAACTACTCAAAGTGCATTTCTAATTCGGTACGTAGGATTTAGAAAAATCTAGTCGATATTATAGTGTGAATTGATTTATGAGATATTAACAAAGCTTATTGTAAGGATGATTTCCCTCTTCCTAAGATCGACATGAACATCTATTATATTGTTGGTTATGAGATGCTATCACTCATGGATGGCTTCTAAGGTTATAATTAGATAAATATTGCAGAGGAATATCAACACAAGAAAACCTTTACAACCCCATGGGGGACATTCTGCTACCAAGTCATACCCTTTGGCCTCAAGAATTCAAGCACTACATATCAATCGGGTGATGACTGTAATCTTTCATGAGATGATTATTTACATCATGGAAGATTACGTAGATGATATATTGGCAAAGTCCAAGACTTGGGAAGAGCACCGAGATTTATGTGACATATTTTTCAGCGTCTAAGGGACTACAAGGTCTAATTAAACCTGAAGAAGTGTGTCTTTGGTGTGCTATTTGGAAAATTACTAGGATTCATTTTTTTAAGGAGAGGAATAGAAGTAGATTCGATAGAGGTTTATGTTATAACAGAAATGCCTCCTCCTAAAAATACCAGGACAACTACGGAGCTTACAAGGAAATATTTAGGCCATCAAAATTTTATCTCTCAGATGGTAGACAAGTGTCATACATTCACACATCTTCTCAAGAAATATGTTAGTTTTCACTGGGGACCAGAGCAGCAACAAGCATTTTC
Organism: Taxus wallichiana var. yunnanensis; assembly: GCA_018340775.1. NCBI lineage: Eukaryota > Viridiplantae > Streptophyta > Pinopsida > Cupressales > Taxaceae > Taxus > Taxus wallichiana. Next base: position 311,864,939 of record CM031243.1, on the reverse strand, counting down.
TTTGCTCAAAAGCTATTTATTTAAACCCCTTGTTTTAACGCCACCCATGGTAGGAGAACCCTTGTTACTCTACATATTTGCCACACACTTTACAATTAGGTCACTGTTGGCCCAATATGATAAAGATCGGAGAGAAAAATATGTGATGTGTACTACTTAAGAAAAATGTTGATAGCTTACGAGCTCAACTATCCACATATCGAAAAGGCTTGTTTGGTTGTAGTTTTTCCTTCCAGAAACTACGTCATTATTTGATCAACAATAAGTTCAAGATTATTTCAAATGTGTACCCATTAAAATACTTATTTTCAAAACCCGCACTCACTGGAAAGATGACTAATTGGATCATTTACTCGGGGTGTTCGACATTGAGTACGTACATCAAAAGTTAGTGAAAGGACAGGTTCTAGCAGATCGGCTAGTAGAAGCTCCACTACTAGGTACCAAACCTTTGAGTCTGGAACTATTAGATGCATCCATTAAGTACCTTGAGGAATCAATCACATGATAAATGTACTTTGATGGCTCCTTTATCTTTCATGGTTCAGTTGTTGGAGTTGTGTTGATTAATCCTATGGGAGACTTGATTCCCTAGGCCTTCTGACTCGGGTTCCCATGCATGAATAATATAGTAGAGTATGAATCTCTCATCATAGGGATGAAGCTAGCTATTAAATGGTATATCAGATAAGTAAATTACATTGGTAATTCCATGCTTATTATAAAACAAGTCACAGATGAATATAAGGTCAAAGATGAAACACTTCTTCCATACAAAATAATGGTTGATTCTTTGAAGGAGTTCTTTGAGCTAATAACATTTAAGAAAATACCAAGATCACATAACAGAGAAAAATGTTATGGATACAATAGGGTCCATGTTAAGTATTCCACCTACAAACAATGATATTCCATTTTTTGTGGAGCACTTACGAACGCCAACATATGACATACCAAAGTCATGTTTAGTGTGTGAAGTTGTTGGTCCCTTTTACCCATAATTGTGAAATATTTAATTATCTCCACGATGGAACCTTTCCCACAAACATTTCCCGTACCAAAAAATGAACCCTCATCCATTGTATAGCCTATTATACCCTACTTGGGGGAACCCTCTTCCGCTAAGGCTATGATGGGAATCTATTGCGTTGTTTAAATTCAAATGAGTCCATCCAAGAGATAAAAGAGGTGCATAAGGCATCTATGGGTCTCATACTAATGGGATTGTCCTTGCAAATAAAATACTCAGGGTAGGCTACTATTGGCCTACCATGGAGCATGACTATTATAACCATACGAATAAATGTGTGGATTGTGGAAGGAAGACAATTTGATACATGACGACACCTTGATCGTTCTCAAAGTGGGGTTTCGATCTAATAGGTAGTATTAACTCGTATCCTCGGATGGTCATAAGTTCATCATCACGGCTCTTCGAATACTTTACAAAATGGGTAGAGGTTATTCCTATTACCTATATAGAATGCCCCAGATATCTAAATTTATAATGAACCATATCATCTATCGATACGGTATCCCTTATGCCATTATCAATGAAAATGGTAAGCCATTTAAAAATAAAACTGTGAAAGCACTCTGCAAGCATTTTCAAATATCTCTCAAGTTCTCAACCCCTATTACCATCAAGGTAATGGGAAAGCTGAAGCTTCCAATAAAACCTGCATTCTTATTATGGAGAAGATGGTGAGTTCAATAGGTCGTGGATTTGTCATTTCTGATTCACCCTACCCTCTGGGAATTTAGAACATCTATTTACACCCCTATAGGTGTCACTCTATACTCCTTAGTATTCAACATAGAATTCGTATTACCTCTAGAGATCGAGATCCCTTCTTTGCATATCGAGGTAAGGGACTACCTGAATGAAGAGGACTACAAAGTAGCTCTACTGGAAGATTTGGATCTATTAGATGAGAAACAAATTCACACTCTCAATCACCTTAAAATGTATTAGGATCGAGTGTGACGAAGCTACAATAAAAGAGTAATACCTCATCAATTTGAGGTAGGAGACTTGGTGTTAAAGGAGAATCAAAAGAACACCAATAAGGACCGAGAAAAGAAAGGAAATTTGAACCTAATTGGCTAGGGCCATATGTTGTGGTGGCCAAGTTCGGTTTAGGTTCCTATAAGCTTTCCTATTCAGATGGCCAAGAGATTTGAGAACCCATGAATGTAATGCATCTTAATCATTTCTATGCTTAAGTGTGGGGTCTCTAAAATATTAGAAAAGAAAAAAACATTTGTAAAAACATAAAAAGAAAAAGAGAAATAAAAAAGTGTGTCTAATGGTGAAAACCATGCAATGGTGGCACTTTGACAAGTACTTTGGTGAAAAATAGTTTTCGACACCATTAGAGAGTATGTTGTTCACAAAAACTTCAGGTTTAGGAGTATGGTAGCTTTGTCCTAAGTTGGTATTTGCCTTCGTCTGAGTCCCTTGTGAGCCTATCCCTCTTTTCCTTGATCCGACTAATCCTACTTTTGAATGTAGAGAGTTTGACTGAATATTCCCATCTCATGTTGGGGAAAATTTGCATCATCACCTTCTTGCACATAGCATGTGGCATTCTGCCCTTGTACATCCCATCTAACGCTAGGGGCATCCACGTTTCTTTGTTTCCTTTCATGTTCACTTTGGAAAACTTCTTAGAAAACATCAAAACATTTGTATAACTTTAAAAAACCAAAAATTCAAATACGCTTCATAGAAAACTCCAAAACAATAGAAAATTATCTTGAGATAATACCAAAAACAATGAAAAACATCCCAAAATTGTCCCACAAAAACAAAGTAGTAGTTTGTTTACTTTTAGTTGTTAGTTTGTATGGTTTTAGTTGCCTTGCTTTTTCATATTGTGTACTTTAAGTTGGATTCACTTTCTTACTTAGATTGAATGTTACTTTAATCTATGGTGCCTTGCATTGAATTCATTTTATCTTGCATACTTGTAAATAGTTGTGTTGTTTTGATTAGATTTATTTAACTTGTGCTTTTTATTTTACTCGTACATTTTGTTATCATTTCATCATCATATCAAATAAACCATCACATCTATACATCATATATCAAGTATAAGCTAAGTCTACATCAAACATGTACGCTAAAGCTAACCATCAAAATCTTGTATCATCAATGGGGCAAGAGGGTTGCACATGATCAAAATCTATCCCCCACACCAATATCAAAAATAAAAAAATGTTTACTCAAAGTATCACATCAACATGCAATATAACATCTGCGAAGGTTATCTCATACATCTAACAACATGTGATACAAACATAAACATACATATTAAGCATGATATCTCATAAACAAAATATGATACATCAGTAATCCATCAAATCATCATACATCATCATAATGTCAAATTTCCATGTACAAAATCAATGTGTCTCGATACATATTAGATACAAAAATCCATCATGGGCATGGGTCAAAAATGTTCCTTCATCATGAGGCATAATAAAATAATACATAACGTACATTTGTACAAAAATGTTCCTTCATCACAAGGCATGATAAAAAATAATACATATACATCCGTATAAAAGTATGCCTTCATATCGAGGCAATACACCAAAAATATACATCTAATATGTCAATAAGAGAGTTAACCTCGACTCTCACCCTCTCTGGGACTATCTTGACCTAGGGCCTTGGGAGTAACCTACTAATGTGATGGTCCTGCAGAGGCTACTATGCTCTATTGCACTTTGTAGGGTGTTGAAATGATCTAGCTGATTGTGAGGCCTCTAGGATCTAGATCTGGACCTACTAACGTCTAACTGATCAAATGGGGTAGCCCTCTGTCCCTCTAGGATGGCCTGGTGGTACAATTCCTTGTAGTAGGAGGCCTCGCCACTAGCTCTCATTGTATCTACTAATATGTCTAGCATCCTAGATGTTGAAGATGCCCAAGTAGAGCATCACGCTCTCTTGTCACTCTAGCTATATTTGCCTAAACATGTGTATGCTCTGCCATCCACCTTTGAAAATGCTCGATCACTAGATAATCCCTCTCCACCTATAGTTATAGCCTCTTTGTGGTCACTTTATATCGCTCTATGTTCTATCTTTCTCATGGCCTCGATCTCACTCTATAATGAGCGATCCTCTCTCTGCAATCACCTAGTCTCTCGTGTAATGGCCTGGTCCTCTTAGCTATGATCTGAAGTTGTAGGGCTACTACCTGCTATAGTTATTGCTGTAAGGAAGCCACATGCCCACCAACCTATATATCCTCCTCCATATCCTCTCCACCTTGCCATCTCCTCCACCTCTTGGTGGACTATGTGGTGGACTCACATGAGGGGGTGATGGAGGTTCCTGCAATGGTGCCCGTAATGGAACCTGAAGGGGCATCTATGGTGCCAATACCTATGGCTACACAACTACCTACTACTGCACTAAAACTTGAGGCTAGACTACCACATGCTATGACGACACTCCTATCTATGGTCCTATCCATGGACCTGCTTGTTCATGTGCCTATGTTTGTGCCTTGTAATCCCTGTGACTTTGCTATGTTTAAAACCTCTAGTGGAATGGTCAAACTCGAGGAAAAACTATCGCATACCATGCTACATAATCCAAATTCGTACATGGATCCAATATCTACGCCTATTTCACCAAAGCTTGTGGAACCACTTGTAAAAAGCTAGTACGAGCTCGACCTAGCCTGATACAAGGCCCCATATGAAAGGCCTCTCTGTATCTATGTGCATACCACATCTCATCACCAGAATCCCCTAGATAAGACAAAAATGTCATTGGAACTGGTCCACTTTATACCACTCCATGATATGACTCTTGCTCCCAAGGATGAAATGATCAACTGCAACAGTGCTCAACTCAACTGCATCCTGAGGCCAATGGTACAACCTGTATGGCTGCCATGTGATCATGTGAGGTTGTACCTCATCAAACACTCACCTATAATAGTCTATATCCCCCATGTGACCACATATATCATCTCCGTTTGGAACCCATCCCATGATAGAAGGCTCTCCAAGGGCCTGAGCTCTCAATGCTTTAACATGGCATCCTATCGCAATATGATCCCAGGCCCATATATGTAACAAAGTGGCAGGACCCATGAACCTCTATCCATGGTAAGCTATCAAGTGCAAATCTATGTATAAGTCTACCACTATAGACTCGACCCCAGTAGTAAACCTCTCCTTGAAGAAGGACTTGCATGACTCCAATAAGGCCTAGAGGAAACCAGAGCACCGGTCTTGTCGGGCAAGAAAATGTTGCTTACAAGAGCTAATAGAAATATAGGGACTCGTTCTAGTCATTGATCGGCCATACACCTCCTAATGAAGACCATCATACCCCAATGGGGTATGTCTACCACTCCAAACATCTTGGCTATGCATCACTCAATACGGTCTTGGTGACCATCATATGTGATCAAGTGACCCTGAATAGGAACTCGTAAGATCATCAGACGTCCTCCCGCAGTGATGCTCATCTCTGCCATAGGAAGATAAAATGCCTAACTCTTGCTCCACCATCTCTCAACTTAGGATGTGACAAAGGTGTGATATAAGGTAATCCATAGCATGTGATCCACGTGAGATAAACTAGTTACCTCTAGTGTGATCTCAAAAAGTATGATCTCGACATCTAAATGTCACCTTGTAGGCCAAGAGCTGCCCATGTCACTCCTGCGTCTCTAATACCTCTAAATCCATCTACAAGGTCAATTATTATGATCTTATTCTTCTATTATAAATCCATTTTTTCTATTCTACCATGTTATTATTCTATTTTATCATCTTATTCATCTATCCCTACCATCTAGGTTTTCCTAAAAACCTTCATTTCTTCTAAAATCATTCTAAAAATGACTTCCTAGCACTAGCGCTCCTGGCGGTGCCAACACACCCCTTACTACTTGGGTGCCATCGAGCACCGACACACCCCCTCGGTGCGTCGGTGCCCCCCATCCATGCATAGGAGCATTCATTTTTATCGCAAACCCTATCATTTGCATAGGCACATTTCTCCTTGCACAGGCGCATGCGCGACCACTCCACTTGGACATTTTTTCATAGGTGCCCCTCTTAATTCACTGGCACATACGCACCCATGCATGCACAAGAACATGTATGACCCCTTGAGCACATGTGTGCCCCAAGGTCCGTGTTGGCACATTTGTGCACCTTTTTCTACCCTTTATGCCCTAATAAATGTGTTTTACCCAAAATTAAATGCTATAAACTGACAAAGGTGAAGGGTTTAGCTTTGTGTACCTTTGGGCCATCCCCGAAAATTATCATGTAGTCTCTCATGTGATCTGCATGGTGTCTCTAGTTCTGCACCCTCACCATTTCCTCTCGTAGGTCAGAGCTCAATCAATAGTAAAAAGGTAAGTAAATGTGGTAAATGAATTAGTTGTGATGGCTTATATACCCATTTTTACCCCCGCGACATGTTTCTCACCCTCAAGGCATCCTGTAGCCATCACGGTTCTTCTAAAATATTGTATCACTCTTCGTGATGATTATTTTAAATAATTAATTATTTTCGTGCCCATTTTTACTACGTTGGGGCATGTTTTTGCTTCCCGACGTCCTTTTCTACTACAGGGCATATTATTGCCTCACGGTGAATTTTAGTGATGTCCCATGACTTCGTTATTTCTTATAAAATATTTTCTTCTTGAAAATTCAAAAAATAAAAACAATATAATTTTTTTCAAAACCCAAAAATTGGTAAAATCATTAAAAATCTAAAAATTACAAAAATTTAAGTTTTTTCAAAAATTGGTAAATGGCATGCACACAGTTGAAGCCTGTATCAAATGCATTGTCCTTAAACATCGAAAATTTTCCTACAAAAGCATCTTTCTTAGGTTCTTGTTTGTTCTTGTCTCAAACGACTTGCGAATCATCATGATCAACCTCTTGAAAACACACCAGATTTGCACAAGGAATTAACACAAAATATTATTTACATCATCATAATACATTCGAGATACATTTACATATATATAGGACATATAATTCCTATATTTTAGGAGGTAGCCTTAACTACTTCTCCCACGAATATCTCCCACACTCTATATGTGTGAGTGGTTAAAACTCACCAACAAATGATTGTTATATGTTGTTTTATATAACAACCATATAACATAATATACTAAAAATACTATTTCACTCACACACTATATGTATATTATTATTATTGAGTTATAAACTCATATAATAATAATATATTACAAGTATTATTCAATCCATACAAATGGGAGCACTAACAAAGTATATTTCCCAACATTCCCCCTTAGTGCGAACATGGGGAAAACCTGCCTTATACTTGCACCTGCTCATGATCTGGTGATTTTCACAGGATGATCACAAACCTCATGGATGGTTTTGCAAATGGTTGACCACAAACCAAGAATGGTGGTTTTGCAATTGGTTTACCACAAACCACAAAGTGATGGTTTTGCAAATGGATTACCAATAACCAAGAATGGTGGTTTTGCTGTTGGTTTACCACAAAGCACAAACGAAGGTTTTCAAGTGGTTTACCTACAACCACATCATGATATGCAAAGTACTATTCTCAGCCCTCATCACATCTCACTGTAGGGAATAACATAGGAAATTCTGCTGACATCTGTTGCTCATACATACATAGGAAAACTGACATAATGGAAATGGAACATTGGATCATGTTCCCCCCCTCAATGTGAAATTTCCACTTATTCAATCACGAACACTGCAAACAGGAACACTGATACTGGAACTCTGAAAAATATGACAAGAAGCACACGACACAAGCTGAAAGCAAATACACCACAAAAATGTCACCAAACCATCTGTGCGGCCCCGTCGTTGGCGACTGACGAGAGGTCGCTGAATGACCTCCAACCTCCGATGCCTCCTGCCTCCGGTATTCTACTACTTACTTAGCAAATATGGAAATGAGGCTCATTTACAAACTACTAGGTGTCGGTTTCCACCGAAAATGCACCCCCACTTGGACGTCGCGTACAAGCGATAATGCGTCCAATAGTTGAAATGTGAGGCAATTTTTTTTTATTTTTACAATATTTTTTATTTACAATATTGACGATAAAAAAATCCAATTAAAGATTGGATTTTCATGACTTTTTCACACTTCGACTCAACTTTAACGACGAATCTCTTGACAATATGAAGACTCAAAGTTTGACTAACACTCTTGATTGATAATTGATAGTGAAACAACATGACAAGACGACTTGACTAAGCAATACAAGACTAAACATATTTATTTATTTATTTTGACAACACATTGAAGACATTTAGAAATTACACTACACCATACAAAATGAAAATCGATTCTTACAAAAGTAATTAAATATTACTTTTAATGACAATACAAACACTATATTTTTTTAAAAAAATTGAGGACTCGACACAATGACTCAAAATATGACAAATTTTAACCAAAGTAAGACTCTAATAAACCAAGATGGGAAACTCAAAATGAACATTTTATGCCTATTTAAATGTGACACGAATGTAGGCATGTAACTAAAACGACAAATTACTAAACATAGATATTAAAACATAATTAAAAGACAGATAATTGTAAATGCCCGACACTCTAAAAAGTAATATGCAATATGGACAGACTTAAGTATTAAACAAATGACTCCACATAACATTTCTATTGCACACTCAATGGATTTCTCTATGTTAATTATTTCAGATGGATCTTTTAGCCATAAACCCACAGCGATGAAGATTAGACCGAAGAAAATGAGGATCAGCTTGACGCCTTTGCAGAGAATATATTTGAATAGATTTTTATGACTTCCCATGCACCAGCTAATTAGAGATAAAGCCAAACAACTACACAGAGGGTCATGTCAGGGATAATCCAAAGAATCGAGCTAAAATAGTTGATCTGTATGTAGGTGGGTAAAATAATCAACTCTGACCCATGATAAAATGGTGGTTTGGGACATGAAAGAGGAAATTAACGCAGCTCTATTGACAGCAAGATATATACAATGGAATTCACAGATCTCGATTATAATGAATACGGTGAGGCGTGTTGGATAACTCAGAGTGAGAGCAACTTTAGAGGGATCACACCAGCATCCGTAAGACAAGGCTCTTCATATGCAAAATATAAATGACATTCAAATTACCCGTTAAATTCTTTGTAGAATGGGCACCGCAAATTGAACAATGACGTGGGAGTCGAAGGAGGTGATTTGGTCACTGAATTGTGCGTATTGATTGTGTTTTTCTTGTAGATTTGCTAATGCTGGAGACGCGTCTCTATTAACATCTCAGACATTCAAATGACAAACTGTGCATTCCTTTTATCTGGCTGACTGTAATATTAACGAACGAATGCCTCAAAATTCCTCAATCTTCATGCCTTCCAAGAAAGAGATACGTTCCATAATAGAAGAAACCACTTGCTCTCAAAAGACTCTCATTATAGTCACAATCTGTTGTGAGAAAACCTGGCTCTGATACCAAATCTTGAAAACACACCAGATTTGCACAGGGAATTAACACGAAATATTATTTACATCATCATAATACATTCAGATACATTTACATATATATAGGACATATAATTCCTATATTTTAGGAGGTAGCCTTAACTACTCCCACGAATATCTCCCACACTCTATATACGTGAGTGGTTAAAACTCACCAACAAATAATTGTTATATGTTGTTTTATATAACAACCATATAACAACCATATAACATAATATACTAAGAATACTATTTCACTCATACACTATATGTATATTATTATTATTGAGTTATAAACTCATATAATAATAATATATTACAAGTATTATTCAATCCATACAAATGGGAGCACTAACAAAGTATATTTCCCAACACAACCTCCAGTAATAAAGTTGACTTGATTACTGTGTCGATACTCCCGTGAAATAGTGAGTTGCCAAAGACTTTTTCATAGTGCACGAATGATTTCCATGGGACTAATTTTGTCCTTCGTTATTCCCCTCGCATGTATCCTTACTTGGGGCACCATTTAAACTCTTTTCTTCACCAAAAAAACATTCAGGAACTATCTTGATAGCAAAAACATTGGTGCAACTGTCTTGAACGTTGTTTGTTTATGTGTGATTGTACTTGTTTCTCTGTTAGGTTAGTTGGTTTACTTTCTCGTATTGCATTGCATTATGTATGTTGCATGGAGTTAAGCATTGTTTTACTTTCTTGTATTGCATTGCATTATGTATGTTGCATGGAGTTATGTATTTTTAACAATGAACAAATGTTAGTAATTTAGATTTTCATGTTATGTTACACTTTTGTTTATTTTAATAAAGGCCAATGATGTAGATCATAGGGGAAAATGATACAACAAAGTTGCTTATTGAAAGATTGGAGGCAAAGAAAGAGCTATTCCCATTCTCCATTATCATTTCTTATCACTATTAATTTTTCTTCCAAATCACCTGGGGTAATAAACAATCATGTTTATTCCTATCCTATTTCTTCTATCCATTTCAATCATATTTTCGATCGTTGATTGACTTCTTCTATCACCCCATCGACACTTGAGGGGGCATCCTTCATCCTACTAATTTTTCTTCAAAAATTTACTTACTTATGCTTGTCTACTATATTTGAAGTGAAGTTACTTAATTCACCTCAAACAGGGGAAAATGTAGACACCTAAATTTTGCTTTTGCAATCTTATTGCCAAACGCACACAAATCACTCTCATTCTTACCATTTCCATTATAATTAGTGATTTCCACTAATTAACTAATGTTTCTTACCATTTTTTCAATCAACGGTGCTTTGTTGATTACTATCCTCTTCGCATTAAGGATGCCACTTTACGAAAAATTGTAAGACAAAATCATCTTCTAAAAAGATAATTAAGCGATTATTAGCTAATTAAGCCTATTTTACCCTTGTTTTGGTCATATACCCTATTATTGGAACAAAACCCTCTTCCAACCACTCAAAATCACCCCATTTCCCTCATGACATCTCATCAAGCTTCAAAATCTTATCACTGACCTTCTAATTGACCCTAAGTGGTTGATTAAGGCTCCTCACATCTTAATCACTTGATAATTCACTGATTATGATTAGAAATTATTAATATATTTTGAGCTTTTAGTCCTACATGCACTAAGATGCTAGTTTTCCTCAAAGGAAAAACTATAAAAAGGACTAACCACATACCTTTAAACTTTACACCATGCTTTGATTTTCATATCATATAAGTGATGACACCCTAAACTTTACAAAGCAAATTGCATGACTAAAGAAGGAAGGCTAACACCATTGCCATCCATCTAGCCAAGGTTCTAAGTCTAGGAATGTAACATTAATATAGAAGCTTAAAGTAATGTTTAACTAACATGAATATAATTCAAAATCTAACTAAACATGCCTACTAATATGTTTAATTACCTAACATGAGCCTAAATAGACCTAAGAGGGCAATCAAATTGGTATGGTTGCTACTCCAAACAAGGTGAAATGGCCTCTCCAAATGACTACATGGTCATTTTGGATATCCATCTACTAACCCCATTGAAGGCTTTAGGCAAGGATTGAACTTGGCTATAAATCATATTTATTATATGAGATGCAAATCAAAGCATGGTGTAAAGTATAAAGGAATGTGGTACACCCTTTTTATAGTTTTCCTTTTGGGAAAAAATTGTATTTTGGTGCATGTGGGACTAAAAGCCCCAAATTAGATTAGAATTGCTAATCATGATTAGGCCTTGCTAATCACAATTAGTGAATTACCAATTGATTAAGAGGTATGAAACCTTAATCAACCACTTAGGGTCAACTAGGAGGCTAGGATAAGATTTTGAAGCTTGTTGAGATGTTGTGGAGGTGAATGGGGTGATTTTGAGTGGTTAGAAGAGGGTTTAAGCCAATACTAGGGTATATTGACCAAAACAAGGGCAAAATAGGCTTAATTAGCTTATAAACACTAATTGTTTGTTTTGAAGAGGATTTTGACTTACGATTCGTCATAAAGTGGCATCCTGAATGCGAAAGAGGTTTGGTGATCAATAAAGTGCTTGTTAACCGACCAAAGTGGCAAGAAATGTTAGTTAATTAGTAAAGAGTACTAATTATAATGGAATTGGGAAGAATAAGAGTGATTTGCATGCATTTTGGCAATAAGATTGTAAAAGTAGAATTTAGGTGTCTACATTTGCCCCTGTTTGAGGTGAAGTTAGTGACTTCACTTCAAACATAGTAGACAAGCGTAAAACAGGTAAATTTTTGAAGAAACATTAGCATGATTAAGGATGCCCCTTGAGTGTTGAGTGGGTGATAGAAGAATTCAATCAAAAATCAAAAATATGATTGAAATGGGTAGAAGTAAATATGTTAGAGCAGGCGCGAAACCCTTAGTTAGGTATTGAGAAGGAATAAGGATGGGGATAGACGTGGTTATTTATTGCCTTGAGTGAATTTGAGGAGAAAATTAGTAATTTTAATAAATGATAATGGAGAAGAAATGATTAATGGAGAAATATAGGACAAGTCCAACCTTTGCATCTAACCTTTCCATAAGAAACTGGTTTATATCATTTTCCCCTAGGTCTACATCATCGGCCTTTATTTAAAATAAATTAAAGTGTAAGATAACATGAAAATATAAATTACTAACAATTGTTTATTGCTAAAAATATGTAACTCCATGCAACATACATTATGCAATGCAATACGAGAAAGTAAAATGATATTTAGCTCCATGCAACATACATTTATGCAATGCAATACGAGAAATTAAACCAACTAACCTAACAAAGAAACCAAGTATAATCACACGTATTCAAACAAATAACATGTTGCACCCATGTTTTTGTTATCAAGTTATAGTTCCCAAATGTTTGTGTTGTAATGACAAGGGTTAAAAATGATGCCCCAAGCAATAACACATGCGAGGGAAAATGGAGGACATAAGTAGTCCTATGGAAAAACCTTCGTGCATTACGACATAGTCTCTAACAACTCAATGTTGCGAGAGTATTGAAATAATAAGCAGACCTAGATTTTACGATGGAGGTAGATCACGATGATCTGCATGTCATTTGAGACAAGAACAAGCAAGAATGTCAGAAAATATGGTTTTGTAGGTCAAATTTCAATGTTGAAGATAATGCAGGTGATACAAGATTCAGCTGTGTGCAAGCCATTTAAAAAATGAAAAACCATAAATTTTTGGTAAATCTAAAGCCAAAATTAATGTTACCATTGTGTAGCTTGCTTCAATACCTTTCCAACACAAAAAAAACAAAGTCGTTTTGAGGTCGGGAGCAAAAGTTATGGCTGCGCAATGTTGGGTGCACCTATGCACTTAGGGGAGCACCTGTCGTTGGCCTCCTTTTTGGATTTTTGGGTTTTGTTGGGCAGCATGGGCGCCTAGGCGCTGTGTTGATCCAGTTTGAATTTTTTCATTTTATGAGCCACCATGGGCACTTGGGCGCTTGTGTTGACCTTGTTGATGAGTTTTTGCATTTGTGAGCCAACATGGGTGCACAGGTGCTGTCTTAACCATGTTGATGGATTTTTGCATTTTGTGAGCCACCATGGGTGCACAGGCATCTGTGTTGACCATGTCAATGGATTTTTGTATTTTTGATCTAGCATGGGTGCTAGGTGCTGTCTTTGACCCATTTTTGGGATTTTTAGGCTTGTGTGGGGCAGCATGGGTGCTTGAGCGCCTGTGTTGGCCTACTTTTTGAGTTTTTTGGATTTTGTGAGGCAACATGGGTGCTCGAGCACTGTGCTGGCCTCCTTTTTGAGTTTTTTTGGATTTTTACATGTAACATGGGTGCCTAGGTGCTTGTGTTGGTAGTGTTCAGCATGGGCGTCTAGGTGCCTGTACAACACTAAATGCACTACCTATCTTTCGGAGGCCATAACTTTTGCTCCCGACCTCAAAATGAATCTATTTTTATTGAGTTGGAAAGGTATTGAAGAAAAATACGCAATGGTAAGATAGCTTTGGGTTTTTCAATTTTTCTTAATAATTTTCTCGGGCTTTTGAATTTTCTTGACCAATTTACTTGGGTTTTTAATGTTTATTTGGATGTTTTGACTTTTCTGCCTAACGTATTTGAATGTTTTTTATTTTTAGAAATTTTTTGAAGCTATGTACAGGAAACGAAGAAATGTGAATGCTCCAAAGTGACGAGAGGGGATGTACATGGGTAGAATGCCGCGTGTATGCGCACGAAAATGAAGATGCGAAAATGCCCCCAATGTTAGCTAGGAATATACAAAGGAAAACTATTCACATGCAAAAGATGCATCAAGGCCAATATGGATAGTTTTAACATGATAATGAACATAACCCAATGATGTTCTAGGAAGGAGCAAGGATGCCCACAGCGTAAACTGGCCAAGAAGCACATGATAGAAAGAAGTGGAAGATTGATTTTGTGAAGGGGACAAAGGTGTCCACAAACATGGAAAAAAGGAAATATTATAAACATGGATGTTCGAAGCGAAGTAGAAGAATAACATGAATGTAGCTTAGAAGCCTCATGATGAAGAAGCGATTAGCCAAAGATGTGAATCATGAGACAAGATACGGACTACTGATGTAAGAGTATGAACAAGGTAAAAAAACACTTGGTAACATACTAATCTCATTTGTTTATAGAGATCTAGTGCGTGCATGTAGAATTTATTGCCTCTTGGAGGGAAGATTTGATAGAAAACAAGTGAAGACACCCTAGCTAATGTGTAGGAATGATTTATTTTTCAAATTTGATTTTTATGAATGGATTGCGGAAGGAGAGCTGTACATTGCTCCACTGCCAGCCAGGCTTCCATAGCCCCGATGGAGATACATTTAATTATAATCACAACATTTCTCTACTAGTCAGAATTCATATCCCTAGTATAGATTATTGGAAATACCCCAAGAGAGAGTTATATATCAATTTTCTTTTGCTTTTAGCATTTGCTTTCAGCTTTGTGCTTTTTGATTTGATTGATTCTTTTGCTTTCCAAAAACTTATTTTAGCTCTTTTTTACTAGGGGTTAAGAACCACTGATGGCTTGATGGAAGGAGGTGGAAGTGATTGCGATGAAAACATTGGCTAGTTTCAACAAATATATCCAAAATTTACTTCGCAACAAGTTTTTTAGATGTTGATTGTGATAGTATCTCTAAGAGGTCAGTCGTTCTTTAATTTACCAAGGTGATAAAAGACCAAGGACAAACAAATACCATATAGATAATTGTTACAAAATGCGTATGAATAGGATAACTAAAATATCTTTGAAGGGATGAAAAGTGTAGGAATAATTATAGAAGAAAAGCAAGAAAGGGAAGAAATAACATCCATGTGTATGCACGATACCTGATTACAATGTTTGATCTTTGTACCTTTGATACATTTTTTTGAAATGTTTTCTCCTCTTTTTTTTGTATTTTTGATTTTTTTGAAAAGGTGGGACCGACAAGGTCACTTGACATGATAAGATCCAACAACAATGTTAGTGATTTCCTTGATAAGGAAGACTAGGCGTGTTTGTTTATCAAGAGTCATATTATCCTTGATCTCAATGATCGTGGTGAGCTCATACTCAATAGATGATTGTGTTTTATTGTGAAACATGGATGTTGTGTGTGGGATCTTGAGGTCCCTATCTAGAGGTTTCTGCACTTTACACCATACTTGATGGGTGCATTGATGTGCATTTTTGAAGTGTGTTTGATTTTGAACTTTAAGATTTTTAAATTGTTGTGAGATTTGGAGCTCTTGGAATTATTGATCGAATCGATGAAGGAACCATTTTGGTTTCTTATAAGCTATAACATGACTTGTATGACCCCGAGAAGTAGGAGAAGAAAGTGGATGAATAGAATTGATGTGAGAAATGATAGTGGGTTTTCCACAATCATTGATAGAAGAACAATATGATGGATACAAAGGATACGGTCCAAGAATTGAAGAGGATGGGCTACCAAGAGGTGTCCCATAGATTGAAGATAAAGGACTACAAGGATGTGGCCCTAAGATTGAAGATGAAGGACTGCCTGGTGGCATCCCATAGATAGAAGATGAAGGACTACCTAGAGGTGTCCCATATATAGAAGAAGATGGGATACTAGGACATGGCCCAAGAATCAAAGATGAGGGACTTTTGTGATGTGCCCCCAATATAGACAATGATGAGCTACTAGGACGTGGCCCAAGAATAGATGAAGATGGGCTACTCAGGAGGTGAGCCACATATAGATGATGTGGGGCTACTTGGAGGTGGCCCACATATAGAAGAAGATGATGGGCTACCAGGTGGTGACCCAAGGTAAGATTGTGATGGAGGAATCCTGATAGATAAAGAATGATTAGGTAATGAGAAGATAGGTCATGGATCAATGTTAGACCCAGGAATTTCATCACCCAATGAAGAATGTGAAGATGGAAGAATAAGAGGAGGATCATGTTCGATGATCTTAGGGTCTTCCTCTGTTTTCTAACAAAAGGCATCAATCTCTTCCTCCCAATATGTGAATGTATCAAGGTCTAAAGAGGTTTCTTGCTCGCAAAATTCTAGAGGAATGTCTTCATGTACCCTCATAAATTATCTAATTGCTTCTTCATTCTAAAATGAATCAATCGGTGTGGGTAGTTGTTCTACCACAAGAGTTTGATTGGATGAATGTGACATGGGAGTCAACTTGGATGATTGATTATAAGTACTTTGAGTCAGAGAGATCTTCGATGGAAGAAGGGGTCGTTGAGGTGGATGAGGCATGGGGTCCTATAAAGACAGTGAGGACTATGACTTAATGATCATATTAGAGGAATAATTCAAATTAGAATATTCATAAGAATCGAGAAGACTTATAATCATTGGGATTGAAATATTTGGAAGAATCAAAATACTTAGAATCATTGGGATTGGAATATTTAGAAGAATCAGAGAGAATCAAAATCATACCACTTACCATGAGTTGATGATGGGGGAAGAGGTAAGTGAAAGGGTTCTTTAACAAAAAGAATCAAACAAGGTCTAGTTGTGATGGGCATCCTTTGATAGGAATGCTGAAACCTAGGTTCCTTATTGTCGTAAGTATGTGGAATTGCGTGATAATCAGTGTTTTTGGAACATGCCTAGACATAGATAGTCCAGGGATATCACAAGGGTTATTGTGTTGACATGTTCAACAGGTGTATCTACACAACTAATGAGAGCATCAAAATGATTCTCCTCATTAGACATATAATTAGAATTCTTGTCCTGATTATGTTTAGGAAAAGTCTTCGTATTGGGGGATTTGTTAGGAGTGGATAAATCCATCTCCACATCACCACTTTCGATTAAGTCTTGGATGTAGTGTTGCAACTTCAAACACTTATCTATTTTGTGACCTTTAATGCGGTGGAATTGGAAATATTCATTATCTCTAAACCATGATGGTTTAGGCGTGTCATCCTCATAAGGCATAGTTTCAAGATATCTAACCATATTAACCACCTATAGCTGTTTTAGTATTGATGACATTGAGTTAGATAGAGGAGTGAAAGTACGACGCTTATACTCTGTAGGTGGATTACCTTTTGCAAGCTTTAAAGGTGCATGGTTTTGAATGGCTTGTACCCACTTAGAATATACTATCTCATCACTAACGACCATTTTTTTCTATTAGGAAAAAAAATTTGTTTTATCGTTAGATTTAGAATCATTATGATCGTGAGAGAAAGGTTTTAGAGTTCCTTTAGCTAATAATGCCTTTTTAATTTGAGTCTCTTTTTCTATTAGCTCTTCAAACGTGTCACAACAATGCATTTGCAAGTGGAATGTAATGTTTGGATAGAGGTTGGGAAAAATATTCCTATCATCTTCTTTTTAGGTAGGGAGCAAGGGAAGCGACTAGTGACCCTCTCCATCTTTGTAAAAATGTAGTGAATTTTTCATTGTTTCGTTGCTTGGAATTGTAGAGATGTAACATGGTAACATCATTTTCTATATTGAAACAAAATTGTTGTATGAAAATCTTTGCTTGTTCTAGCCATGTTGATATGGATCCCTTAGGGATGTGTACAAACCATTCGGCATTGTTGCTCCTAAACTTCATGGAAAGAGGCGTATAATATAATTGTCGTTAAATGCCACCTTTTAACATGCCATATAAAAATATTTAATATGGTCACGAAGGTCACCTTTTCCCTTATACTTGTCAATTTTTGTAAAATCAAAGTGTCTTGGGAAAGGTACTTATAGCATGGCTTTGTTAAATGGGTAGGGACATAACTCATCGAACTCGATACTTCTTAATATTACTACCAATTTGGCCCTCTTGTAACGATTGAAGGGTGTTCTTCATAGTAGACCATTCTTGGTGGAAGAGCTGGTCTTCCTTGGGTGGTGGCATATCTCTATACAAAGGGTTAAGCCTAGGTGTATGCCCACCTCAATTCTCAATGAAAAATTCCTCATAAGGATATTTTCATGTCTCTCATGGAGGAGTGTTAATTGGGAACTCGTGAAATGAAGCTTTAGGTTTTGCCTTTGGTATGGCTTGTTTTACAACTTTTGGGTATTGCTTTTGTATATGTGAAGCTAAAATTTCCAATTGGCGAGTGAGGGCTTAGACTGTTGTTCGACCTAACCTCTTGAATGGGTATTTCATTACAATATTTATTAGGGAAGGTTGTTCCATATGAACATGTTCTTTATGGTCTTCACAACGAAGTTTAATAAGAGGTGAACGATAGTCTCCATCATTTTCGAAAGTTATTTCCTCATTATTTTGTCGTGGAGAAGTAGAGGCGTGACCTCGGTTTCATATTTCATCTATATGGATATGAGGACGTTCCACTTCCTCTTCCCCTCAAACCATTGCAGAAATGAGAGAAGGGTCCTCTGTGGGAGGTAATTTAGCTCCTAGCTCCATAACACACATAAAAACCTCATGTTTGTTTTGAAAAATGTAATCGTCAAAATTGGCAAGAGGACGCTCTATATTCATACGAGGATAATCTTCCTCTCCACCACTATGGTCAACCATGAGATTATCCTCTAAGAGAGGGTTGTCACCTCCAAATATATTGGTTCCTAATTTTCGGGATCCCATCCTCGTAGTAGGAATACTCGAGATAGGAAATACAATGCAAATAATTTCCACTAAGGTTTACTAAAAGGGACCTTAGTCAAATTTTTACAGCATAACGACACTAATTTTCCAAAACAAGGTGACTATAGAATAACCACAAAATTGATAGATCAAAGCAAATGTGTGAACTAAAGAACAACGAACAAGCTACCCTAACAAGGTAATATATGACACAAGTTTTCCTTAGAATAATACAATGACATACAACGCTCAAAATTTAGTTACACTAAATAGTTTATTCTCTAATATTTCATCTAGATATGTTTGCAACTAAATAATGACAACACAATATCACCAAATAGGTCAATTTTACAACAAATAAGGACTAAATGATAAGAGAATGTTGACATGATCCTCTTACAAGATATACTAAAATCTGGTTTCTAAACACTAGCAAAGTCTAAGCTTTGTAAAATGGACAATACAAATGCGAGCAACGTAACAATGTTATTTGGACACATAATCAAACTTTACGAGAAAGAAATATTTTAGTATCAAAATGGCACTATAAGCGATGCTAACAAAGTAACCTCAACACTCACAAAACTCAATACAAAGCTAGGGTGTAAAACTACGTCTAAGTATATCAAGAAATTTCTATGCGTGTAAGTAGTGTAACCCTACAATATAGATATTTAGGCCTAATTTCACAATGGAAATAAGACATAAATATCTCAATTGTATGGCTACAATGTGGGAAGTGTAACAACTCAAAAGAAGACAAGGATGAAATCACCTAACTACGATGATAATAAGTCTCAAATATGGGTTTTGAGATAAGGGGGCCTACTAGATTGTGAGTACGTACCATGCACACTTTCAACACTTGCGCTCCAACATTATAACCTAGTCATGCAAGTAGAATACAAAAGTGGTGGAAACGCGATATCTATCGGCATCCATATATGTTGTCTCCTTTTGTCCAAAATGGGAAACAAGAAAATAAGGTCTGTAAACTAAGTGGTGTTGAAATAAACTTGGTGTTATTTTGGCAGAGTTTCGCCTTGTCTTAGGACATGTGAAAAACTAGGAGAAAATGACACTAAGTAGATTTCGTGATGAAAATCAAATGGTTTCAACTTTAATCGATTCTTTCCATTGTTCTAAAAACAATATTTTTAATCTAACAAAGTTATCACTTTGTGAGAGCTCTCAAGTATAACAACTAAGAAAAAAACAATGGCTCTAATCTGGCAAGCTTTCTTGGTGGTTCTTTCTCTAGGTGTCAAAAGATATCTAGAGCAAGATCGATTTACCAAGTTTTCCTAGGGAGTATCTCAGCTTTAATTTACCCCCTTCAGTATAATGAGCACCAAAGTGCATTCAGTTATACTTTAACTGGGGTCATGATATGGATATCTTTGACTCTAATCTCACCAAGGTGTACTAGTCAAGTCGGTAGTGTGAAGAAATTTCCTGTTTCATTCACAAGGTTCCCTCTTGCATGAACTACTTTAGGGTTCCTATGACCACCCAAATTATTGTAGCTTAAGGATTATGCTAAAGGGGTTATGTCCTAGTTGAGTGGATGAGCCGTAGCTCTTAACCAAAACCTGTAATACGGTGTTTTGAATGGTGTGTTGGTGTATTTTTTATCTTTTGGATTAAGCAATTTGGTTTAGACCACCAATGACAACCTACAACACACGTGAATGTTAGATTTTTGTTTTAAAGAGATCCCTTCTTTCTTTGACAAGCATTTTTAGGTCCTTCAAGAAAATGATTAGTAGTTCAAAAAAGGTTCACAATATCATAGAAAGAGGATTAAGTGTTGTTTTTGTTTCTCAAGATCACACTAGGTGCAAGAGAAGAGCATACACAACAAATAATCCAACTAAAATAGAAATTCAAAGCTTTTAAATCAACTAATTACCATAAAAATTTGTAAAGTAAGGTTTATTCCCAATTAATCCAAGTGCTTCTTAATGAAAGACTAAAATTACTTTTGGTTCCCAAGATCACACTAGGTGCAAGGGAAGAGCATACATAAATTTTAGCCTTGGTTTTTTCAAATGAAAAATATCTTAAACTAAAATATCAAGCATATGTCAAAACATGAAATTTTCTTCCCTTAAGCCAAAAATGAAGGATGATTGTTCCTACTTACTCTTAAGAAGCAAAAAATGGTTTAGAGGTGCTTTTGGTTCTCAAGATCACACTAGGTGCAAGAGAAGAACATACATAGATCTATTCCAAACTCAAAAAAGTATGAAAACATAATCACTCCTCAAAATCTAACCCAATTTGCTAAAAAAAAACCTTTATCAAACCCTAGGAAAATTTTGTTAAGAATATTGCTCTAAAATCAATAATTTGACAAAAACAACATCTAAAAACCCTTAAAAACTGATAGGAATCATAAAATTGAAGTTATGAAATTTTGAGAAAATTTTACCTTGATGCATAGGCACCCTTACTAGTGCACAGACACTCACAATCATGCACAGATGCTCACAGTCATGCACAAGCACTCACAGTCATGCAGGCACCCCTCTATCATTTTTCACACAATCAATGATGTACAAACGCGCTCCAATGAGGCATAGGTGCTCACAGTCATGCAAAGGCACATTTTTCTTGTAGATGGTCAAAAATTTGAGTTTTGAGACAAATTTCTTGAAAAAAGGTCCAATCTTTGGGATTTCTTGGCAATTTTGATAGGGCTTTGCCTCCTTATATCCTGTAAAAAGAAAGAAAACACAACTTTTACCACTAATCTAGTTGAAACAAATTTTAAAAATGGAAATTGATCTAAAACTTTGAAAATTTCTCTAAAACTTTGAAATTAATGTAAAAATATTGAGAAACTAATCTAAAAATCTTAAAAGTACACTAGAAAGATTGAAATAAAACTAGAAAACTTTGAAATTAATCTAGGAAACTTAAAACTAATCTAAAATTTTGAAATGAAAAACTTTTAAACTAAGTTAAAAAGCTTTAAAATGGAATGCAATGGGTATTATCCCATCAGGCGTGCCAAATGATGACACCCTAAACTTTACAGGAGAGTAAATTGCATGGTGAATAAGGAAGACTAATACTATTGCCATCCATCGGCCAAGGTTCTAAGTCTAGGAATGTAACATTAAGATAAAATCTTAAAGGAATGCTTAACTAACATGAATATAATTTAAAATCTAACTAAACATGCCTACTAATATGTTCAATTACCTAAAAATGGGCCTAAATAGACCTAAAAGGGAAATCAAATTGGTATGGTTCTTTACTCCAAACAAGGTGAAATGGCCTCTCCTAATTACTACATGGGTATTCTGGATATCCATCTACTAACCCCATTGAAGGCTTTAGGAAAGGATCGAACTTGGCTATAAATCATATCTATTATATGAGATGCAAATAAAAGCATGGTGTAAATTATAAAGGAATGAGGTTCACCCTTTTTATAGTTTTCCTTTTGGGAAAAACTTGTATTTTGGTGCATGTGGGACTAAAAGCCTCAAATCATATTAGAATTGTTAATCATGATTAGGCCTTTCTAATCACAATTAGTGAATTACCAAGTGATTAAGAAGTATGGAGCCTTAATCAACCGCTTAGGGTCTAAAATTTTGAAGATTATTGAGACGTTTTGGAAGTGAATGGGGTGATTTTGAGTGGTTGGAAGAGGGGTTTAAGCCAATACTAGGGTATATTGACCAAAACAAAGGCAAAATAGGCTTAATTAGCTTATAAATGCTAATTGTCTTTTTGAAGAAGATTTTGACTTATGCTTCATCGTAAAGTGGCATCTTGAATGCAAAAGAGGTTTAGTGATCAACAAAGTGCTTGTTAACTAACCAAAGTGGCAAGAAATGTTAGTTAATTAGTAAAGAACACTAATTATAATGGATTTGGGAAGAATAAGAGTGATTTGTGTGTGTTTTTGCAATAAGACTGTAAAAGTGGAATTTAGGTGTCTACAATAAGAAATATGATTAATAACCAAGCTCAATCCTTGCCTCAAGTCTTCAATGGGGTTAGTAGATGGGTATCTAATATGATCTTGTAGTCATTATTGGAGAGACCATATCACCTTCCTTAAATTAGCAACAAACCCCTAATTTGATTGCTCCTAAATCTATTTAGGTTTATGTTAGTTAGCAATTGAACATACTAGTAGGCATGCTTTAGCTAGGTTTTGAATTATATTCATGTTAGTTGTTTCAAGCATTCCATTAAGATTTTATCTTTGATGTAACTATTTTTAGATTCAATAAACATTAGCTCAATTAGAATATGTGGTGTTAGTCTTAGCTTTTCTTGTAACTTTTAGTACTCTTTAGCTAGAAAGAGGTAAAAAGGGGTTAAACTTGCATCATAAGCCTTTTTGGGGTCACATGATGAACCAAAGGATAAATTGGATATGGGGAGAATTTTTCTATCTTGAATTTCCCATGGGATGGGAAAATTGGTGTAAAAAGTGTTCTTCAACCTCGGGATGACATGTGTCCACCTAAAAATTTTTCTAACTACAAGAGCAAACCTTTAGAGAGAGCTTGAAGATGAAATTGTCGAAGCTCCCAAAGGATTTTTTGGAACTTGTTTATATGATTTTACTTCAAAAATCCTTTTTATAAGAATGGGATGGGTCCCATGATATAATTCTTATTGAAACTTCCTCATAAATAGCCTTTTTTCTCAAGACCGCAAGGTGTGCTTTCCAAAAATAGACAGCGGAAAGAAGCGATTTGGTATTATGAAAAATTTGAAAGAACCATCATTTATATCATCAAATTATATTTCCAATGGTATATTTTTTGACTTCTAACTCTGACTGAGCTCCAAGAATCATCTTGAATTTCTAGCACTATTTTGAATTACAAGCTCCTTCACCTTCAAAAACCTACTTTCACTGAAATTGTCCCTCAAATCTTCCCTAAAATTTCCTAAATTACTTGAAATATGATTTCATCTCCTCAATACCACTTCTCGATGAATTTGGGCCTTTAAATCTATCCTGGAGAATGCACACATGTCCTGGAAAGGCTAAAAATAACCTTTCTAGGTTCACTAAGAAAACTACCTTGAGAAACACTACATCGAAAGAACCTCATGAGCTTGATTTCACATTTCAAACACTTGGGGAAGGGTATTACAACACATGAGAAATTTAAGGATGGGGATAGGCCTAACACCGAGGAGAACATGATCCGGGAGATTTCTCGAGAGGGTTTACTCACAAAATTTTCAACACTAGGGTATAGTTCTCATGTTTTCAACATTGAATTTTCCCATGCAAAAACACGTGATGAAGCTAGCTCTAGCTTGGGGATATGTTCTGGATCAAGTGCAGAAGGCAAGAGTATGCAAGAACCCCATAATATCATTATAAAACATGGACTAGTGCCTTATCCATTGGGCTATACATAGTCATTTCTTCTAAACACATACACAAACAAACACACAGAAGGGAAACACACTGAAAGCGAGAAAAAAACTCGCAATAAAGAAAGTGAAATTATATACGGGGGAGGGACTTACAAAGGAGAGGAAATAATATACACATACTCAACAACGGGTTGGGAAAAGTACATACCATCATGGAACAACGAACTAAAATCAGATCTTTGAAGCATGAAAATCACTATCTGATCATACCACACTCATGTGATGGCTTTGCATGGCTTGAGAAGAAGGATACAAACCAAGATTCCATCTTCATACATATATTACACCGAAAAAATTCTTGCATTCAAATAAAATTTTGTTACCTTTTTGAAACTCTTACATCTTATGGATTCCACTTGATGCCATGCGATCATGAGACACCATTCCTCCATGTTCTCAAAAGTGGAAAAATTGACCTTGTCATGGAAACATATATCATCCTTTAATTGCAGAATAGAAACATCCATTAAATCATAAAGGAACTTAAAGGGATAGAGAATAATTTGATTTACTTCCCGATCAGAAAATTCTTCGAACATTTCACTTTTTTGTTCAGAGCAATCATTTTCAAAAATAGAATCCACATCATCGGCATGGAGGTCTTCATCATCCTCAATCATATTTTGTAGCATAGAAGCATGTTCAATACCATTGGGGTTTGGGAAAAGGTGAGAAAAACTTGATTTTGAATCCTTTCACAAGATTTATTCACATTCTCACCTTGTTTTGAATAATTATCTTCGATACAAATCAGCTCAAGTCTCCTCTCCTCATCATCCGCCATGGTGAGGGTGTTGACTTCAAGATTGAGAACATTCATAGGAGATTCAAGAATCTCCATTCCTTTGCATTCATGATATTATTCACAAAACAATAAACAGTAAGACTTACCTTCACATTTTCTCTCATTCATCCATGCATTGAGGAATACATCAAGCTCATCTGTTTGCTCCATATCATCATCAAACATTGGTGTATGGAAAGGATAAAAACAAAATTCATCATACATATCTTGCATTTCGATGGCTTGAGTTAGAATCTCAAGACTGAGTTGAGGGTCTTTAATTTATTTTGCAGTCTTCAAAATGTATTGCAGTGATAACTCTGTCAAATCTGCAATGTGCTCATTATCATCTCCATCAGAAGAGTCATTTTGTTGGTTTTCAAGGAGATGATTAAAAATTTGGTTTGCTTATGATTCATTTGAAACATCCTTGTTCACTTCCTCTTCATTTATTATCAATCAAATATCACCTTCTTATAAGAATAGGCATACTTAATTTTCAACACTCTCTCGACAAGGAGAAGAGATCTAACTTATACGGGTAGGGTGCACCTTTGAGCTCAAAATACATTTTGTCATCTTCATGATGGGAAGCAGAGAACCATGTTGAGGTAGTAGGATCTTCAATTTCATCTTGATTATTTCTTGTAACATCCTCTTGTTCACAAGGAAAAAGAGATGTTCTGTGCTAATGACAATCATCATTGTGCTCCTTTGGTGAGGGTGGTGAAATCAGCTCTCTAGAGAGGTTATGATCAAGGTTTTTATCCTCCTTGGTTTAAAGAAAGAAATCGAATTCTTCCATTTTTTCATCCATGATTGAATCGGGAAGAAAATTTGATTCTTCAATTGTCTCTATTTAATCATTCGACATTCTACATCACTTGAAGAATCAAAATTGTAAAGAAGACTATCCATGATTACCTTGAATTCATCATTTTAAGTCCAAGATGAAGGTTTGATTTCTCATACATCTTCATGATTGATGGTGCCCTCGAAATCATTGAATCACATGTCGTGCAACAAGAATCTTCATCTCTCAAATCCATTGTTTCTCCAATAGATTGTGCCTGAATCTAGAATGATTTGATGAATGGATGTTAAACTATTCTGTCTTCTCCATCATCCTCTCGAGGTGCTAATGTGATTTCCATTAGAAGGTGAAAGGATATGACATTTATCATAAGTGCACAAGAATCTTCCAGGGATGAATACCCTTTAGTGCAGAAAATCATCAAGGTCTTCTTGAGTTTCTTCACACTCAAGATTACGAAGTGCTTCAAGATGTTCATACCTTCTTTGCAAGGCCAATGCTCACTTCCAAAATTCATGAATTTGGGAGAAAAATTTCCTCCTTCGCACTCATAATCCTTTGCACATATTCTCTTCTCAGAATATCCATTTCTTCATCACTGTATGCAAGAAAATCATCTAGAGGAAGGGAGATAAAAGGCAATTTCATGAGTTTCTTGGTCAGTTACGTGAAGTTAAAAATATTACCTTCAGTAGATTCTCCACCCTCATGCCAATCATATAAAATTTCATATCTATTATGTATTATCTTCATCCATTTATTTGATTCTCGATCATCAATAGTACCCATCCCCATTTTCTTTCCTTTAACAACACTCTTCTTGAATTGTAGCCACCATGACTTGATGACATGGTCTTCACAAATAACAATATTCTCCATTCTATAAAGCCTTTTTTTGATATCTGCGAGAGATGGTACCGACCTTCTTTCCATTAGCTGGGCGCATGCTTTTGTTTTTTGCAATAGATGTTATAGAATGATGGTTGATCAAAAATTTGCATTTCTTGGTAGTCATCTTCTTCTTATTCTTCACTATCACTCATTGGTACCTCACTCCAATCTATAAATTTCTTCATTATTGTGGGAAACTAGCGTTATAAAGATTCGTTCCTTGATGAAGTTGCCTTCAAAAATTGATTTTTCTTTGAAATCTGATTTTTTATTTTTATAATATATACTATTTTTGTATTTTGCATAGATATTTGTAGGTGCACTTGGGAAAATCTCTCCCTAGTGGAGTTTCCAAAAACCGTTGTCAAAATAAATTATCGATATGGAAAATTAGGTGTTTCCACCAACGCTCATGGGGGCTACACCACTTTGCATTAAATGTTGCAGCTACCATTATTGAATGTAAACTAATCTACTCCTATCTAAATGTTTTGGGTTGGACCAATAGGTTGGGGATCACACAAGAACACTCCATTGAATCTATGGAAATTTTTTTGTATGTGGTACAAGGGAAGAAATTGCAGTGATGAGGGGTGAAGGAGAGAAATTAGACAAAGGAAGGTTATTTCTATGAGTAGGCACAAGTAGAATTCACACCCAATCACCTAAGTAGTTCAACATTAAATATAGTGGAAAGCAACAATGAAGTTATCTAGTGATAAGAACAAACCTATACACGTAGTTTTTAGATTCGTTTATAAAAGATACACAACTCTTTCTTGATCACTATTCTTGCAAAGTGCATAAAAGAGAGAAACAGAAGAACATGTAGGAAAATGGGAATGGAATAAATGTAGATTTATTTCATATGTTGATGATACAAAGCTCAACACCCAAATTGCAATCCACCATTGCTACAGAGAACTAAAATTTCAAGATCCTTTGGAATGGAGAAGCCATCCCAATTTATAGCAATGTGAATTTACCTATCACGTACCCCCCTTATGACTCTTCATGATCTCATTCACTTGTGACTTTACATCTTCCTAGGATTTGAGAAATAAGTTCCTTTTTTATAAATTAAAGGGACTTTTACAATATAACTTTAGAAAGTCACTTAAATGAATGAGATAAAATACAATGATTACGCTCAATGAAGAATTATAAAGGGGAGAGAAGGAAGAGGGAGAAATATAGAAGAAGGATGCAGATGTAAAATATGATTAATAATCTCCCTCAATGAAGAACTTGATGATTTATGCTTACTAATGAGAAGCCTCTAGAATGGGTACCTATTCCTTGAATTCCTTATTCAACCGAAACTCTGCAAGTGCCAAATTATTCTCCTCTATAATGAAAATGCATCCCATCACCTTGCTTTATATCTCTGGGGACATCACTGATCTTCTTACATTGACCAATCCATTCTTCATGATCCATTGCAATTACAACAATACAAATTTTGATGTTGGTCAGGGACTCTAAGTTATCTAGAGTCACTGCCTCTTTCTTGACTAGCTCCTATAAGGAAGCAATGAGTTCTTCTTATTATGTTGTGTAAATTTTTTCACATGTGGAAGTGTTGAAGACTGTACACTAAAAGTATTGTACACTCTCCACAGTTTTATCTCTGGGGTTTGGGAAATGTGCCCGATATATCGGGAAATGTTCTCTTCTCATATGGGCGGGATTTTTGACCCATAGGTTTATGGGGTGGTTTTGGCCCATGGTTTTAGTACCCATAGTATTGTAAAACTGCTTATGTAGTTTCCTATTGGTGTGATTTTGGTGCATATGGTAGGGTATTGTACATTGTAGATGTGTGTGAGTTCAAGTGTGAATTCAGGAGAGTTTGTTGAGCATAGCTCTAAACAGATCTAGGTATTGTATTGAGAGAAAGAGGTGGCTTGTAATATAAATCTAAGTAAGTGATTCTTGGTGGACGTAGCCCAAATTGGGTGAACCATGTTAAATATTGTCTTTGTGTTGTGTTCTTTTATTTTTCTACACTTTTATTTCAAATCTGTGATATTATTCTACATATTAGTTTCTACTATTGCGATTCTGTGTGGGATTGTTCCACATATTTTATCACTCATTTTCTTAACAATTGGTATCATATCCTGGTTTGGTTTGCTGAAGTGTTGAATCATAAGGAATTTTTAGCTTGAGTGGGAGCTATGGCAGATGATGGAAGATCAAAGGTTGATAAATTCAATGGGAAAAATTTTAGTCTTTGGAAGATGTAGATGGAAGATTACCTTTATTAGAAGGATATTTATATTCTATTTTCTGAAAAAGGAACAAACCCTCGAGCATGATGGATACGGAATGGGATTTTCTGGATAGGAAGGCACTTGGGATAATCGACTATGTATTGCATCTTCAGTGTTATTTAATGTTTTAAAGGAAAATACTAAAAAAGAACTTATGGATGCATTAGGAAGTTATATGAAAAACCCTCTCGCCTCTAATAAGATATTGTTAATGAAAAAGTTGTTTAATATGAAGATGTTTGAGAAAAATTTAGTAGCAGATCATTTAAATTATTTTAATACGAGTTGTGAATATGCTAGCTTCACAGTTCAATAGAATTTGATGAAGAATTTAGGTATTTATTAATTTTTGCTCCTTACCCGAGAGTTAGAATAGCACAGTAATGGCAAGTAAGCAACTTAGTTCCAGCTAACTCAAAGTTGAAGTTTGAGGACATTGTAGGGGTGATTCTAAGCAAGGAAATATGAAGAAAAAGATCTGGGAAATCTTCTACTTTAGGGAATTCTTTGATGGTGGAAACTAGAGGGAGACAAAAGAATAGAGGAAGCCATGAAAAATTGAAAGATCGGGCAAGGTCAAAATCCAAAAGTAAGATGGTATGTTGGCACTGTGGAAAGTCTGGGCATGCAAAGAAGGATTGTTGGGAGCTTCGGGACAAGAAGAAACAACAAAAAGAAAACAAGGAGGTGAATGTGAAAATAGGTAATGTCTGTCAGGATTCTTTGATTCTTTCTTTGCATAATATTGTTGAATCTTGGTTTTTAGATTCGGGGTTTCTTTCCATTTTACTCCACATAGGCATTATTTTTTTATTATGTTCAAGTGGATTTTGGGCATGTTTTTCTTGGTGATGATAAGCCTTACAGTGTAGTTGGAAAAGGTTATGTTTAGGTTAATATTAAGAATGGGAATACATGACTATTGAAGGATGTCATAAATGTGCCTACATTAAGACAAAACTTAGTAAAGCGGCATGGGGTAGTTTGGAAATGATGGTTATTGTATGATATTTACAAACAGAATCTTGGAAGTTTACCAAGGGTTCTCTTATGGTGGCAAGAGGTAAGAAGGATAGAACCTTGTATTTAACCACGAGTAGTAATAATGATTGTAATCTTGTGGCTTTAGATGTAAATACGAAATTATGGCATTATAGGATCAGTCATATGAGCCATAAGGGCATGTAGATCATAAAGAATAATTTTCTTGAATTTACATAAACAAGTTTGGATTTTTCTGAGAACTGTGTATATGGGAAATAGAAGCAAGTAAATTTTCTCAAGGTTGGACCTACAAAGAAAGAGAGTAAGTTGGAGATGGTACATTCTGATGTGTGGGGGTGGATCATGTATCATCTCTTGGGGGTTCAAATTATTATGTTACTTTTATTGATGATGCAACAAGGAAAGTTTGGGTATATTGTATTAGAAATAAATCTGATGTATTTGACACTTTTGTTAAATGGAAAGCCTCGGTAGAGAAAGAAAGAAGTATTAAGATAAAATATCTCATGTCAAATAATAGAGGGGAGTATTGCAATAATTATTTTGATGATTATTGTTCTAAGAATGGAATCTAGAGGAAAAAGATTGTTTTAGGAACTTCGCAACAAAATGGGGTGTTAGAAATGATGAACACAACAATAATGGAACAAGTTATGAGAATGATGTTACATGTAAGACTCGCCTCTTTCCTTTTAGGTAGAAGGGGTGAGCACAACTGTGTACTTGATAAACAAAGGACCCTCAAGTGCCTTGGATGGAGGCATACCTGAGGAGGCTTGGTTTGGTAAGAAATTTGATAATTCATTTCTTAGAGTATTTAGATGTGAGGTGTTTGTCCATATTGACAAGGATGATAGGACCAAGTTGGAGGCTAATTCAGAATTGTACTTTCATTGGTTATGGTGGTGATGACTTTGGATATAAATGTTGGAGTATTAAGGACAATAAAATCATTCAATCTAGGGATGTGGTCTTTAATGAGAAATTTATGTATAAGAAATTGTTGCAGGAAAACAAGAAAGAATCCAAGAAATAATATACATTGGTAGAGGATCTTCCGGATGGGAAAGTGGCACATGAATCAATTTAAGAACCTACTCAACAGGAACCCCAAACTCCTATATTGAGGAGGTCTTCTAGGGTAAGAAGAGAACTTGAATGTTTTTCTCCTTCTCTTTATTATTTATTACTCACCGAAAATGGAGAGATAAAGAGCTTTTATGAAGCAATATAATTAGATGCTAGGAAGAAGTGGGAACAATCCATGAATGATCAGCATTAGTATCGATGGAGAACTAGACTTGAGATTTGGTGAAGCTACCCAAAGGAAAAAGAGAATTGCAAAACAATTGGGTGTACAAGGTTAAATAGGAAAAATGAGGCAAGAAAATATACAAGGCCCGATTGGTGGTCAAGGGGTTTGCATAGAAAAAAGGTATATATTTTGATGAGATTTTTTCTCCTGTAGTAAAAATGACTTCTATTAGAACTATTCTTGGAATAGTGACAACAAAAGACTTACACTTAGAGCAACTAGATGTAAAGACCGCATTCCTCCATGGTGATTTGGATGAGTATCTATATATGCAGCACCTAGAGGGCTATGAGGTCAAAGGTAAAGAAGAGATGGTGTGCAAACCTGAAAAAAGAACTTTTATGGCCTTAAACAAGTTCCGAGTCAATGGTATAAGAAATATAATAGCTTCATGATGAAGAAATGTTATATTAGATGCCATTCGACCATTGTGTATATACAAAGAAATTTTAGGATGGCGGATATATTATCTTGTGTTTATATGTGGATGACATGTTGGTTGCGGAGTAAAAACATGCAGAAATGAAAGTACTCAAGAAGCAACTAAGTAACTCCTCTGATATGAAGGATTTGGGGGCAACCAAACAAATCCTTGATATGAGGATATCTAGGGATAGGAAGGAACAAAAGTTGATTTTATCTCAGGAAGAGTACATTAAGAAGGTCTTGGAGAGGTTTAATATGTAGGATGCTAAACTGGTTGGGAATCCTTTAGCAAGACATTTCAAGTTATCAAAGGAGTTGTGTCCCAAGATAGAGCAGGAGAGAAACCAAATGTCTAAGGTACCTTACTGATCAAGGGTTAGTAGTTTGATGTATGCCATGGTGAATACTAGGCACGATATTGTCCATGCAGTGGGAGAAATGAGTATATTTATAAGTAATCCAGGTAAAGATCACCGACAGGGAGTAAAGTGGATACTTCGATGTTTGAGAGGGACCATAGGGACAATTTTGTGTTATATTGGATCGGACACCACTTTGCATGGTTATGTAGATTCATACATGGTTGTATATGTAGACAGTAGGAGGAACATGATAGGTTATATTCTCACTTTGTAGGTGCGACAAAAGTGAGTTGGATTTCATGACTACATAAACTAGTGGCTTTTTCAACCAAGGAGGCTGAGTATGTTGTTGCCACAGAGGTAAGCAAAGAGATGAATTGGTTACAACAATTGCTTAAGGATTTGGGGCATAAGTAAGAGGAAGGAAAGATGCATAGTGATAGTCAGAGTGTTATACACCTAGCTAATAACTCTTCTTTCCACTCTAAGATGAAGCATATACAATTAAGGTACCATTTCATTAGGACATATTTGGAGGAAGAGAAGTTGAAGCTGGAGAAGATTCATACTAGTTAGAATATTATAGACATGATGACTAAGGTGGTCACAAGGGAAAATTTGAAGCTATGTTCAACTTTGGTTGGTCTTCATGGAGGACAATGAAGGGTTGAGAAGCTTGATAAGAGAAAAATTCATCTTCAAGTGGGAGATTGTTATGTTGTGGAGCTTGTTTTCATGTGTGGAAGTGTTGAAGACTATACACTAAAAGTACTATACACTCTCCATATTTTCTTTTCGGGGTTCCGGAAATGTGCCCGATATCTCGGGAAATGTGCTCTTCTCATTAAGGAAGAATTTTTGACCCATAGGTTTATCGGTGGTTTTGGCCCATGGTTTTGGTACCCATGGTATTGTAAAACTACTTATGTAGTTTCCTATTAGTGTGCTTTTGGTGCATATGGTAGGGTATTGTACATTGTAGATGTGTGTGAGTTCAAGTGTGAATTTAGGAGAGTTTGTTGAGCATAGCTCTAAAACAGATCTGAGTATTGTATTGAGAGAAAGAGGTGGCTTGTAATAAAAAACCTGAGCAAGTGATTCTTGGTGGGCATAGACCAAATTGGGTGAACCACGTTAAATATTGTCTCTGTGTTGTGTTCTTTTATATTTCTACACTTTTATTTCAGAACTGTGATGTTATTTCGCATATTAGTTTCCACTATTGTGATTCTCGTGTGGGATTGTTCCACATATTTTATACCTTTTTTCTTAACCCTTTTTATGATGAATCCTTAGTGAGAAGAGGGAACTCAAGTCTTTGAGCATAATTTTAGGCATCATTAAAGATCATGGAAGCATGTTGTCCACAAGATTCCAACTCGAGATTGCATTCTTTAGCATTGCTCATGAGAGTGTGAGGGTCGAATGAGCTCATCTCGAAAACCGATGGGAACACCTCATCCCAATGATTGACCTATTTTACAAATTCCTTTTCTTTCTTCACTTCAAACAATGTTACAAGAGCATACTTGATGAGAGAAATGATATCTAGAAACAATGCCTTGCCTTGCTTAATGATTTTCTCAATCCATTTATCATTGGCCTTCCCATGCATCATGTATCCTTGTGCTTTTGATGATCCATATTCTAAGAAGGGTTGGATGTAGGCACCAAGAGCTTTTACCTATTCCTCCAACTACATGATTTTTGCTTGTATTTTCATTACGAGCGAGGAGGCGCAAGGTAGATTCCTTAAACAAATGAGAGTCACCTCATGTGAAGCTTGACCCAAAGAGATGCGAGTCAACTCATAGTCTGACAAAGTCATGTCTTCAATGGTATTTTCATTCTTAAGTCTAACAAATTCAACATACTAATTACCTGAGATGCCATTGAAGAAGCAGAATGTTGTATGAGATTTCTTTCTTGTTTGGGATTCCATGTCTCTAAGATTTCTTTGAGACTCAGGCACGATAGTAAATTACATTGTCTTTGTCTTACTCTCAATCATTTCTTAAATCTATATAAAATAATCTTCAGGAGTTGACATGATGTCTATCACTACAACACTTCTTCCAAGAGCTTGTTGCGGGACCATCTCTTGATCACTATGGGGGACATTTGTCATTATGGAGGATATACCTGTACACTTGGATGTTTTGTAATGAATCACTCTTGCTTGATGAATCTTTCTTGCAATGTTTACCTTCAACTAGCTAGCCAAACTCAACTCGAGCTTGACCAACTCACTAAAGAAGTAATGGATGGCTCTATCCAAATTAAAAAGTTAGGATGACCTTTGGATCTCTTCAACATTTTTGAATATCTTATCGACTACACAATGCCTCTTGTTTTCAACCAATGTTCCTTGTGATGTCTGTTTTACTCACATACAACACTATGACTAAAATGATGCATCGGGATCCCTATGAAGGATGAATTACCTTTTTTGAGCTATGCCACCATTTCATGGCCCTATGAGAATGTCAAAAAGAAGAGAGATGGATGAGGAGTGAGCATACTATAACTTTCTATACTCTGAATGAATAATTTCTATTTTTAGCAGGTGGGATTAGGACCTACTATTTTGGGACATTTCACCTATTTTACTCACATTTGAATTTCTTGATCATCTAGCACATTCATTTCAGCTTCATTGACGATGCTTTACTATTTCAGAAACTTTCTATTTTTAGAAAGTCACTTTTAAAGTTTTTTTATTTTTCGAGGCCATATTGCCTAGTTTGTCATCTCTGTTGCTTTATATGCTTCTTGTTTTGAAAGGATTTGATATTTGGGAAAGTTTCTATTAATAGTAAATGAGAGCACGAGAGACTTACTATTTTTAGAAACCACCCTTCCACACTATTGATCGGAGTTGCTTGCTTCTGTCCAGATTAGTGTACGAGAAATCAATAAACACAAAACAACATCGAATATGTAAGGGCTTAGTACCTTGGAGATGGTGATGACTAATACGGGCACAAAGTAGATGATGAAATCCTTGCTTTGATCTCAACAAACCTGCATCTCAAAGACACTAGAAAAATATTGTTTAGAGATTTTATGTCGGGGCTGCCTGACAAAGAAGATTCGAGAAGCGTTAACTTCCTTGGTGGCTTTCAACCCTCGTGTGTTAAATAATAATGATAAAATATAATATAAATAGATAACATGCAAGCTGATGAACAAATGAACCTAATGTTGTTAGTATGTAGATGGTGCTATTGATCTGATCCAAACACAACATGTAACATGAACCATGCTAAGTGAACCAACAAATCATGAGAAGAGTATTGTGGGGATTATAGTGTCATTACAAGGACATCATGAGGATATTATGATAAAAAGAAGCTTTTAAATTCAAAACAGCATTTTCCCAAATTTTCAACCTATCCTTCGAGGGCGAAGGCCCATATATA
This sequence comes from Taxus wallichiana var. yunnanensis, assembly GCA_018340775.1. Taxonomy (NCBI): domain Eukaryota; kingdom Viridiplantae; phylum Streptophyta; class Pinopsida; order Cupressales; family Taxaceae; genus Taxus; species Taxus wallichiana. Next base: position 311,829,101 of record CM031243.1, on the reverse strand, counting down.
TAGCCTAAGGGTGAGGTTAGATGGTGGGTTATTAGGTAATCAGGGTTGGGTAAAGTAACCTTAATTAAAAGAGGTGATGTGATTCAATGAGGCTCACAATTTGACTTATTAGGTGAAGTGGGGAGCATGATTTGAATGGGTAGGTGAGATAATAGATTCCATTCTTGAAATTAAGAATGGAGTGTTGGATGGGTGTATTATTTCCCATGAATTGAATAATTGTGAGAGATGCCAAAATTCAATTATTAAATGGGTTTATATGGAGCCCATTTAATAATTAATTAAATTTGGGTGAGTAAATGGATGGGATTTATTTAAATTTAAGAAAAAGAAAAGTGAGAGTGAAAGTTGAATGAATGTGAGATGATGGAGGGTGTTATACCAAAAACTAGTGTCTACATTTTCCCTTTTTTTGGAGTGGTTTGCGATAGTAAGCCACGAGACTAAAACAACAAGAGTTAGATGAAATATGTGTCTGTAAAAGGGATGGGGTTGAATAAAAAATGACCAAAGGTAAGATGCCCCAGGTGAAAAAGGATCACAATGACAATGAAAAATATGGTAGTGACTCCAATATCACATCGGTAGAGGAAAATTACGGTCTCAATGGAGACATGCGATAACATTCTATAGACCAGTGAGTGGGTGAAGACCACTGCAATATGGATGTAAACCGTGATGACCAATGGGTCATAGGAAAACATCAAAATATGCACAACTGAATGTGAAAGGTATGCGCAATCCTTTGTCTACGAGGAATCATGTGAAAAATCATGCATCCATAAAAGGGACGTGGATGAAGATAATGATTCCCCCAACACAAGGCACGAGAAGGACAAAAAGTGAGTTATATGCATCGACAAGTACAAGGATGAAAAGGTGCCCCAACATAGGACATGAAAATGACATAATGGGAGATGGATGTTGAAATAAAATATCCCAAGGGGAATGAGTATGGCCACGAATGTGGATATGAAGAACATATTAGATAAAATTCCCCAAGAGGGTGTTAAATAGGATGTTGAATACATGTTTCTTAAGAAAGGTTTGTAGTTGAAGGCAGATGAATAATGGGGTGAAGAAGAAGGAAAGCAGTCCCACTTCTTTGAAAAATAGGAAAAGGAGTCAAGCTACTTTTGTGAAAAAGTAGAACAAACATTCATGGAAGAGAACAAGATCAGATAGGTGATGGTCGTTATGGTATCCTCCAAGACAAAAATTCAAAGGAAGATGGGATGAGGGATGTAGATGATAGATGATAGAGATAAGAGGAAGAGGACATGGTTGGCAGTAGAGTGGATGTGGTGGAGGAGAGGAAACAAATGAAAGAGGATAAAGAGGATGAGGTGTAGTAGGATGGAGAAACCATCATCCATAGATAATGAGGAGTGTGAACTGTGCTTGATTGTGATGGAAAGAAGAGGAAGAGAATAATAGAGAAGGACGATAAGAGAGGTGAGAAGATAGATGAAAGCATAAAAGAGAGAGAATGATAGTCAATATGAAGGTAGTGGGAAAAGATAAGGGGAAAGAAATAGAGAAGGCGTGATGGACTAGAGAAAAAGAAAATAGAGAAAGAGAATATGAGAAGAAGGGAAGGAGGAAGAACAAACAAGAAGAAGATGAGATGAGAAGAGAAAGGATATTAGAGGAGATAGTGAATGTACTGAGAGATGTACCATAGTAAAGAAGCAACATATATAATAAAGAGGGAGATGGTATGAGAAATAAATGTTGAAGGAAAAAGAAGAAGAATACAAGAAAATGACAGAGGAGGGAATGAAAGGGATATGGAGATCAAAATTAAAGGGAGAGAAAGAATGGATCACAAAAGAGATGTAGAGATGAGAAAATAAAGAGGTGAAGAATATTAGAGAAGGATGATAAGAGAGATGAATAATAATACATGATGAGGGTAGGGGATAACATTAGGAAAGGATGGAAAGATGAAGGGGATGAAGAGGGTGAAGAAGTTAAAGAAGATGAGAGGGAAGGAAGAATAGAGAAAAGAAAGAAAGGAACATTGAGGAGACATGAGACTACAAAGGAGATGAAAGAATGGAAAAGAAACGATGTATAGAGATGGAATAAGATAGGTGTGGTAGATAAAGAGGTTCGGTAATGGGGAAGTGGAAATGAGAGGGAAAGAAGAGATGATAGAGCCAAAACAAAAGGGAATTGAACCAAAGTGTTAGGGTAAGACCCAGGTAAAGAATATGAAACAGAACGCATGGAAATGCATGTGGATGGTGGGATGATAAAAATATGGGACAATGCTCATGGTGAGCTAGGTTATCAATGGAGAAGTAAGATGAAAGTGCGAGGAGAAGAGGGGATGAAGATGATACAAAGGAAGTGAAAGAAAATTAGGAGTAGAAAGGAGGAGAGGACAATAGAGAAAATGATGCAAAGGTAGTATATGATGAAGATAGTAGAGATATTGAAGAAGGTGAAGGGAAGATGGAAAGGAAATTCCAATGGATGGATGTTAGGAGAAATCCTCGATAATGATCAGAGGGCACAAAATAAAAAAGGAAGGAAGAGAAAATGGAGGAGGTAAAAAGGAGTGAACAGGGACATGTAGAATGGGGATAAATGAAATTTAGGAGAAGTCCACCGATAATTATTAGCGTGAAAATGGAAGATGATGATGAAATAATGTTAGGAGATGAACAATGATAATGACAGTAAGTATGGGGTAGATATGTGGGAGAACTCTAGAAAATGGAGTGGAAAGAGTAAAGAAAGGAGGGATAATGATTGGTGTGGAGATGACGATGAGGAGAGGATGTAATGGATGAGGATGTGGATGAAGATGAAGGAAGTAAAGATGAAGGAATGAGACATAGTAAGAAATGGTATGAAGTGGTTAAGTTATATTTCTAAATGAGGGATGATGGGGATGATATTTGAGAAAGTTTGAGATATTTTGTGAGGAAGAAAGAGGAGGGAAGAGGATGTGTTTATGGGGAATGAAGAGAAAATGTGGATGGTGGGAATGTGGAGTGAAGGGGAAAGGCAAGGAGATAGATCATTCCTAAGAGAGACTCTTAAGTAAGATCGCCATGTCGTAGGAATGGTTAAGTAGGATCACCAAGCTGAAGAAGAAGAAGAATGATGAAAAGACTGAGTGGTGTATACCAAAATGGAACAAGAGATGAAAGGAGGTGATAACAAGGAAACAAAGGAGTGTGACATGAGTGGATGGAGGAATGTATGTGGTGTAGGATGGAGAGTGTAAGGGGAATTCTTAATTAGGATGCCCATGTTGTGCGAGTGATGACGCTAGAGCGTTAAACAGAAGTTATGGAGCAGGAAGACATTTCTAGTGTTCAATGGAATAGAAAACGGTGGAGGAGTTTCTACAATGGTAGGATCTTAGGAAAGAGATGTATTGCAATTAAGAAGCCTGCATGAAATGGGTGGTTAAGTAAGATTGTCAAGCCGAAAGAAGAATGAAAGGGAAACAAAATGATAAAATAGATGCTAGTAAAAGGATATTAAGAAAAAAACACAAAAATAATTATCCGAGGTGGAGGAGGATGAGTGAGGATCAAAGAAACAATAGAGAAGGAAAAATTTGGTGAGAAGAGTAGCGGAGAATGAGATGGGGTGAATTTTAGGATAAAATTGGTTTAAAAAGGAGACTAGGAGGAAGGAATGGTCAATAAACATGATTACGAATGAGACCTTGTCTAGAATGATAGGTCTACTTGAGTAGGATTTTCGTGCTACGTGGGGATTCACGTAGACTTGCCAAGTTGGGGATGAAAATCTGGAATGGTGAAGAAGATGATGTCTACGCTAGGTGATAGACATGAATAAGAGCGATGAGAAGGGTAATGGGTGGATAATTGGTGAGAGAAGAAGGACGATGTGAGAGGATGGATGGAGAAAGGTCACATTGGTCATGGTGGGGGATGAGGAGTTGCTGGATAATGAATGTTATTTGAGAGATATTCTCAAGTATAATTCACAAACTGCAATGGAGATCAAGTATAATTCCCAAACCGAATAGTGTATCAAAGAGAGTGTGTAAAATAGTAATTGATTTCATGATTTTATGGATGATGCTAATAGGGGACATCCTTAGGAGTAAATATATGGATGTAAATTTATGATTTGAAATTTGATTTCAAAGAATGTGATTATGATGAAAGATGACTTTGAGGAGATGAGTGTCACATGACCATAACAAGGGGCATGCAAGAAAACCATGCTTCAAACTAGATAGGAGGTAAACAAAAATAAGGTACCACTCAAGGCATTGCACTTACAGCAATAATAGCAGGTGTTAACACATAACCAACGATATTTAGTTATACCAAAATACCATGAGGGAAATATGGATGAAAGATTCTCATAATCCTAATGTTAACATGAAAAAAGTATTTTAGATGTAAATTGTATGTGGGAAGAAGGTTCTCCAAAGGTGGTGTTCCTTAAGTCAATAGCCTAGGAACTTTGGGAAAGGGAAAAGAACAATAATAAAAGAAAGTTGATCAATGCAGGAAGCTTTCCGAATGCCATAATAAGAGAGTAGTCATCCTTTGAGGGTATGGTCTACTATATACATAATATGGATGGTGAGAATAATATATATGATAGTCATCCTTCAAGGGATTAGTCTATTTCTTATGATGTTTCTTTTGAATTTGATTTGCATACTTTTCTTTTTATTTTCCTTTTTTTTGTATGAATTATCCTTTATAGGGATCAGTCTATTTTGGATAACTTTGATTTCTTTTTGCATGCATGAATTTTAGCTTTATATGGGGGGAGCTAGGAATAGCTAAGTATACCACTTAGGAGGGGATGATGACTGTATAAGAGACACCCCTATACCCTTTACATGACTATCATAGGAAAATGAGAGGGTGATGGATGTAATGATTATGGGGTTCTCACCAAATGGGAGAACTTATCCATAATGAATATGCTATGAGTAGAGCCGTGGTACTCATATTCAAGGTCATATCAAAGCAAAGTGATGGTAGACCACATAATTCATATCATTACCATGATAGACGAAGGGGATAATGGTGGAGACATGGTCTAAAGATAGGACTATGCTCATAAGTGCATGTATTAACAATAAAATGGTCATAAGTGTAATGCATTAAGGGGTTTGATCTCTAGTTTACCATCAAGGGAAGCCACGATAAGCCCCAGACCCATACTTATGCGTGATAATATATGGTCCGATCCAGTTGGGAGAAAATTTTCCCCACCGACTCCTTGATTAACGTTACGTCCGAGATAAGATAAGAAATTTGGGAGGATGAGTGAAGGTAAAACTATGTGCTACCCTTTTAGGAAGTGAAAATATGTGTCCCTAACGAGACGAACAAACAGATGGTCAAAAGGGTGGGCATATTGGAAGGAAAAACAGGCACAAAGGAGGATCATGACCACAATCAAAGGTGGACTTCAATGAAAAAGATAGAAATATGGTCTCTTAACGGAGAGACAAACATGGCCACCACAGTGGGCTTAAGATGAAAATAAATGGTCCCCTAAGGGATAGACGCATATGGCCACAAAAGTGGGCTTCAAATGAGATGAAGATTTGGATGGGGTTAGTTTAGATTGGATGTATTTAGATGAGGTAAATAAAACAATGTCAAGGATTAAAGTCTCCCAGTGTGAAAGGAGAGTTGTTTAGATATGAAATGTGTTAATATAGATGATATGCTTAAGGATGAGGGGAGGCTACTCCCCCAACGAAAGAGATTATATCACTGTAGGAAAATTAGATGTGGATAGGTGAAAGAGATTGGATGATGATAACCTTAGATTTGGATTAGGTAGATGAGTTGGGGATCATAGGAAAATAGTGTTGATGAATAAGGGAGGACCTTTATGTATGAGTAATAACATGCGAAGGAGAGATGTTAATGGAGGATGGAGGAGAAGACTTAGAGACTTTGATAGATGTGGAATTAGTTGCGGATAAAATGGTAGAGGGACAATCCTCAAAAAGGTTGTCTCTTTCAATGAGATCATGGATGACAGTCTGAAGGGCCTTACAACACTCAATGCTATGACCGGGGTATGATGGTAGGCACAAATAAGGTGGGGATCAAACCACGATGGCTTCTTACTACTTGGGTTAAATGCTTGACAGGTGGAAGCGTAATGGTGGAAATTTGTAATAAGTGTTGAAGGGTTTCCACATATGATTCAATTGATACATTAGTATATGTATTTTCTTGGGAATCCTTTGACTTAGATCTTGATGAAATTTCTTGGGATGTGGTTGTATGAATTGTCTTAGAGGATTGCATCATATCATTCCACAATTTTGATTATGCTTTAGTGACACTTGAAGATTTAGAAGAAGATTTGAATCTCGAAGGAATGTTGGATGTTTTTATTTTGGTTAGTGGAGTGATTGTGATGCCTTAGATGGAGATTGATGTTGCCCAAAACAGATGATGCATATTTGGTATTCATTGGTGAAATGTCTATCTTCTTTTGGGGACACACAAGAGATCATTGTGGAAGTGTACCAAGGATCTTGGATTTGGATGGTGAAGGAGCATTCTTGGAAGGGATGATATTGATTTCAGTTGGAGGGTCTAAAGGTTGTGTCAGTAGTTGATATAGGTGGAAAGATTAGTGTTTTCATGGTGATGTCCGACGAAGGTTGGTTTTTTGTGGAAGCATCTATAGATGAGATGAGAGGGTTATTTGAAGTTGTTGTAAGTTGAGGTGCTTTCCAAGATTCTTCAAATGATGTGGAAGAAGAGGATGATGTGTTTGGCATGATTAGAAGTGTGGAAAGAGGAACTGAGAGAGAATCAATAGATGGTATGATAGGTAAAGGTGGAATAGATGTGGATGGGGGAGTGTTAGGAAACTTGATGGATGAGGATGTAGAAAGATGAGTTGTATTCATTGTGGATGGGGAAGGATGTTCCCCCTAAGTGAGGAAATCATCTTCCTGAATGAGGTCATGGACGATGGTCTGAAAGGCCCTACACTACTCAATGTCATGGCCCGAAACATGATGATAGGTGCAAATGCAATTGGGATTGAACCATGGAGGTTTCCTACTATAAGGATCCAAATGTCTAATGGGAGGAAGCATGATCACAAAAGTTTGAATTAGATGTTGAAGGATGTCTGCGTAGGACCCAATCGAGGTGTCAAAAAGAAGGTAACTCTTATGAGTTTTAAGATGATGTTTTGGCTTGGATTTTGACGTGGAAATGGGATGTTGATGTATGAACCGGTATAGATGTTGAGGATGGGGATGGATTACGTTGTGGTTTAGTGTTTGGTTTTAGTTTTAATGTTAGTTGATGATTCAGGGTCACGTGAACCAGACTGAGGAGGTACTTAAATAACTTTGATGGAGAATGAAGGATCCTCTTTAAAATATTCTTCATTTGGAGGTGACATGGTTGTGGAAGTGTGTGAAGAATGAGGGGACATTTGCATTTGGATAGATGAGGTCAAAGGTGCGAGATGTTGAAGTGGAAGGAATAGATTGGTTTGGTTTGGGAAGGATGCATCCTTCCTTAATGAAGTCATGAACAATGGCTTGAAATGCTCTGCAATGTCCAATATCATGTCCAGGGTGCGATGATATGCACAAACAAGGCTGGAATTAAACCATGATGGCTTCTTACTATCTGGGGTCAAAGGCCCTAATAGGTGGAAGTGTGATTGCAGAAATTTGTAACAAGTGTCGAAAGACCTCCGTACATGATTCGATTGAAGTGTTAGGAGGTGCTTTGTCTGTGCAAAATCTCTTGGTCTTTGGAGAAGGAGTGGATGTTTGAGATAATTCGGATGTTGAGGAAAAAGTTTGAACATGTTTATGTCTTGATGGTTAGAAGCTAGTCGTGATTTTCATAGTGTTGGATGATTTCGAGTTGAAGGGGTTTGGGGTTGGATTGTTTAGAAGAAGGAATATTATTTTCCTGTATAAGGGAATTTTGAGGCAATATTTGAGAGGTTGCATCCTTGGGAGGAATGACAATAATTTCTACTGGAGGATCCAGAGGTGGTACTGATAGAGGCGTAGGAAGGAATATTTGTTCATTGGAATCTAAGGAAGGTGGAAATTGATTTGGTTGCTAATGAGGTAGAAATATTATTTGAAGTTGAATCCATTTGAAGTTCTTTCAAAGGTTCTTCAAATGATGTAGGAGGGGAGGACAATGTGGATGTGGTCTCAATGACTGATGTAGTAGGTGCAGGAACTGGGATTGGATCTATGGTTGACATTATGGGTAAAGATGGAATAGATGTGGATGATGGAGTGTATGAGGTATATTTAGATGTGGAATCAACGGTGGATGTGGGAAGAGGTGTTGAGGTGAACGTAGATAGGACCGAGGTTGGTATGGGGGTGAGGGTTAATGGATTGAAGAAAGGGGAGCTTCTAGTGAGGTGGATATGGTGGTTGATGAAGAAGGTAAATATGTGGATGGAACTAGATTTATACCAACAATATGTATAGTATTTATGGTGTGGGTATTGGGAACTTGTGATGTAGAAGTAGTGGTGGTTTGACTTATTGATGTGGGTGTATGGTTTGGAAACATTTTAAAAATATCTAGTGGTTGATTAGGTGAAGCATTTGGATTATCTACTTGAAGATCTCCCTGATCGATGAGTCTTTGGACCGAATCCTTGAAAGTCTGACATCTCTCTATGTCATGTCCTGGACTTGATGGTATTTGTAGTAATGGTCCTCACGATACCACATAGGTCTTGGTCTAGATTCGTCAACTGGTTGGATAGGTGGATAATGTGATCAAATGTGTTGTTATTAATTTGTCAAAGATGGTGTTGTATGATTCTCCCCAGAGGAGTATAATTGGGTGTTGGTCATGTGAATCATTGTTGGGATACTGTAGTAGATGTAGATGTAGGAGATGATTTGACAATGACAGTGTTGGCCGTTGTCTTTGACTTATCATTTGATGTGGATGGTCTAACGAAAATTCTATTTTGGGCTTATTTGACTTTAATTTTAAATGCCCTATTCGAGGGCACGTGTCTCAAGCTTGTGAGCCATGGTGAAAGCTTCTTCAAAAGTGCAAAATGATTGAATTTGTAAAGTCGATGAAATATGCTTCGCACAAGAGCGTGCAAAGAGCTTGATTAGGTCGTTTGAGGAAGAGGAAAAGATAATTGGTTTATAATATTGTGCCATCATGTGACAAAATCCATGATGGATTCATCTTCGAATTGGAGATGGTATACAGATCGTTGATGGTTACCTTGCATGCAATATTAATTGAGAAATGCTCAAGAAATAATTGTGCAAGATGAGAGAAAGAAAATATGGAATATTGGGGAATATTATTATACCAATCTAAGGTAGGGCCAACCAAAGACATGGGGAATGTACGGAGCATCAAATCTTGGTCATGTGCGATAAGATAACACACATGTTTGAATGCTCGAGATGTTGTTGAGGGTCCTCTTTATTGTTAAATTTGGTGAAACTTTGGCAATTCCCAGTGTGGAGGATATGGTTTCATTGGCATAGATGGATGAATGGGTTCATTACATATTTGTTCATAAGACAATGTAACTTTGGACCCTAACGTAGTGGCCTCTAGGTTGGCTAACCAACTTATTAAGATTTACATGGGATCATTAGGAATCATTGTTGAGAAATGAGAGGTGGTGGTTGAACTTGTGGATGTGTGGGTGTCTGAGGAACTTGATATGGGTGAGTGTAAATTATGGGTTGTGGTTGAGGTGGAGGTTGATAGAATGTGTGTTGATGAGAAATAGGAGCATGGTATGATTGTTGGGATTGTGCAGGTTGTTGTGGTAACTTTTGAGTGGGGATATGGGCATAAATAGGTTGATAGATTGGAGGGGACACTAAATATTGTAAAGGGAACATCGAAGGAGGTTGAGAAGTAATGGCATAGACTTGTGATGTGAAAGGAATTTGTTGTTCGGATAAAGGATATGATACATGGGGAGGTTGGATAAGAGTACTAGTGATAGTTGTGGTTGCAGTGGTGATGGGGATGGTAGTTATAATGGTTGTGTTGATTTGGGGAAGATTAGGTGGAATGGGTGTGACTATTTGAGTAGTCTGGTGGGTGGGGATTGATAGAGGATGAAGCAAATCACATATGGTTGTGGATGGAATGATTTAGAACTAGTATTGTAAGGGTAAACTTTTTGAAGCAGAGGGCCATCTAGAGGAATTATGTATGTATCTTTTAGAAGATAGTCTTGAAGAGCCACAGGATTGGTGTCAAGAATTTGTTGGAATTCTGGATCACCGAGAGGGAAGATGAGAGTATCAATAGGCTCTGATCTGACAGAAGGTGGAGTGGTTAGCCTAGGTGGGATGGAATGATGGTCTAATACCAAAGTATGACCGAAAGATATTGGATGAGGTATATTGGTGAGAGAATGGGTGCTTGTGAGGGAGGTAGGGAGAGGCATGGAGGATGAAGTTGTTTGAGGTGGTAATTGGTTGGGATAAAGCACTATGTGACACAAAGGTGAGGTTGTGTTCCATTTCTTAGTAGTGGATTGAGTAATTACGGGCATAAAGAAAGAAAATTACTTGTTATATTAACAAACAAGTGAGGAAAACAATTTTATTTGTTTTGTTTTTTTTTTTTTTTTGATTAAAACACGTGTGTGAAAAAAATAAAATACTAGAAGAGGACCTAGAAGAAGGTAAACTATGTTTGGTTTTAGGTAAGTTATGGCTAGGAAATGTTTGAAATGGTTTCCTGTTGGGTGATCAAATCCCAATCAGTGAACCAGGTGAAAGGAATGTTTTGGTGTGTTGATTAATATGTGAGTTTTAGGTAGTGTGTGGTAAAATGTGTGATGCAAAGAGTTAAACCCCTAATTAAGCTATATGAGTAGGTAGGATGCATGAGGTTCATTTTAGACCAAATTTGAAATATGAAGTTCGATGCAAACAATTACCTAGAAAATGACATTACCATGCAGAAAAGAGAAAATAGGGAAAATTGAAGAATACATGTATATCACTTTTCCTTTTTATCTGACAACAAGTTGAGGCAAACAAGGAGTATGCTTCAAAAAATCAAGCGATAAGTTGTACGTGATGTGTTGTAAAGTGAAATGATAACAAATGACAAAATGCAAGAGAAGCATTGATCATGATGAGTAGTATTACTAACGACTTTGGTGAGATGTAGTTGGGTTGTGTCAACATTGTAAAACTTATGTCTTTGACAACGAAATGAAGTGGGCACAGCCGCAAAGTGGCCACCTACAAAAGAAAAGAGAATAATCAAATAATACGATTATAAAAGTATGATAGATACAATTAATAAATTGTACTCCAATGTTCAAATGGGATGATATGAAACAAGCTAAGAAAGTTAACGCTAGATAAGAAATTAAAAGAAAACAACATGCGTTAAGGGAAATGAAAAACTATATATATATACTACAAACCAATGGTGTATGATATATATATAAAATGACAAAATTACAAGATGTATAAAAAACAATCCGAATAATGGACAATAATATGTAGATTAATATAAACTTAATGAAAAAGTTAGACCAATTGATGGAATAAATAAATGAGAGATTATAGACTCATATAAGTACTATAAATGAAATAGACTAAAGGGGAGACTATGATGGACCAAATAAAAAATATGGACTATTCGAGATAAATGAATTATTATAGACAAAATAGATGATGTGGAAATTGAAACTTATAAATAATGTAGTGTTAAAAGTCAATCAATTTGGTGGGTGAATTAATCAGTTGACTTGGAGTTAAAAAGTGGTCGATTGGGCGGTTGGCTTGTAGTGGAAATGGGGAGTGATTGGTCAACGTGAAAGGGAATAGGTTGATGGGATGTGGTGGCCAAGTATGGCTTGGTGAGGAGAATTGGGTGAAATTGAGTGGCTCAAAATGAGAGGCTGGGACTATGGGAAGTGTGGAGTCAAGTGGGATGGCCAGTGGGAGAAGGGATGACCGTATAGCTCGGTGTGTGGGGATGGTAGCTCGGTGGAGTGAAAAGGAGATGGGATTAGATTATGGAGAGAGGAGTGGCTGAGGAGAGGAGAGAAATGGGTGTGGTGAAGTGGTGAGGATTGGTGTGGAGGTAGGGTTGGGAGAGGTCAAGGGGAGATGGGAGCTCGGTAGATGAAGGAGTTGAATAAGTGATCGAGTGGAGAGTTGAGTTGAAAAGATTTTTTTTTGGTGATTTGTGTTTATTTGTGAGTTCTATCTCACATTCTCCGCATTAAATTGGCCCTTGGATTCACTCATTAATAGCTCAGATTGCTCTTAATCATGCCCCAACTTGTACCACTCTGCCATTGAATAAGCTCTTGGTTCGAATTTTGTACTCAAACTCGATGTGGTTGTTTCTCTGCGACAATAGTTTAACTATGTACATCCGTCACCAAAACCATTACAATGGAAATCTCTGCTATCCCCATCACACTTACAACACCAATTTAAGTATGAATGATTATGGTGCTATGCGCACAATTTACAAATGTGATGAAAAGGATTGATAATTGTTTAAATAAAAGACTTCACAATCATGACCCGCAGAGCTTTACGTGAATTTGAAACCACGTTGGAAATAGTTGGAAGCATAACACATTGGGATATTTTGAGTTTGAGTAGCAATTGTTCTTTATTGAGTGGATTGGCTAGTTGGAGTTATATTTCAAGGCAACATACCTCTTGAAGACATTAGCAAAATGTTTGGATTATGGCTTTGGTTTTGGAGACATTTTGGATTATGCCCACATTTTGGTGTGAGAGTGGTGAGTCTAAGATGGAGTCGGTGTGTGTTGGATTTAGAAGGGGATGGATGTTTTTAATGGTGATGCGAAGGAGGAGGAGGGAGTAGGGATGAAGTGAGTCGATGACCGAGTTGGTGCTATTTTGAAGGGGTGTGAGTCGGGATGTGGGAGAAGTGTAGACATGAGTGGTTGTGAGTTAGAAAAAGAGTGTGGAGGATTGGGTAGGGAGCTCGGTATGAGTTGGGTCGTGGAAGGAAGATCTGAGTGACTTAGTTAAGAGGAATTATATGGAGTGAGTGGGAATTCATGTGTAAGGTCAAGTAGGGAGTGGGGTAAGGGAATTAGTTAGGAAGTGTAAAAAGGGTATGTGAGGAAAGAGAGAGGGTGGAGGAGAATTTGGTGATTCATGGAGGAGATGGGTTGAGGTGATGATGGGTTGTTTGGATGTGTGGGTAGTAGGTCGGAGTATGAAGTGGCTCGGTGGGGGGATGACATCTCGGGTAGGGAGGAGGATTTGGGTGGGTCAGGACAATTTGGGAGAAATGGTGAAATGAGTTTGGTGGGGAAGTGGAATAGGTGAAGGAGTAAGGTAAATGGCCGAGATGGCTTCGAGATAATTGGGGACATAGTAGAGAGTTATGTGGGTGGAGTGTTGGGATGTGAGGTGGAGGAGTGGGGGTGGGATAACTTAATTGTTTTTTATATATTAATTTTCTCACCCGTATTTATTTATGTAGTTAAAAATTAATTTATACTAATTAAAAACAAAACAATACAATTTTTTTGTGTTTTTTGGAAAAATGATAAAAATACTTACCTCGAGGGAGATAAAAAAACTAGAAAAACAAGTGACATACCAAATTGATGAAGATAACACCAAATCTAACACTGGACAAGAACTATGAATAATAACTTGACACCTAACAAACAAAAAATGACCAGATCTTGGGTCCTGGTCATACCGAAGCGTGCAAATGTTGATCGGAGTTTTCTTGCTTCTGTCCAGATTAGTGTATGAGAAATCAATAAACACAAAACAATGTTGAATATGCAAGGGCTTAGTACCTTGGAGATGGTGATGGATGATATGGGCACAAAGTCGATGATGAACTCCTCGCTGCGATCTCAACAAACCTACAACTCAAAGACACTAGAGAAATATTGTTTAGAGATTTTATGTGGGGGCTTCCTGACAAAGCAGATATCGAGAAGAAGTGTTAACTTCCTCGGTGGCTTTCAACCCCATGTGATAAAGAATAATGATAAAATACAAGATAAATAGATAACATGCAAGTTGATGAACAAAGGAACCTATGTTGATGTTGGTATGTAGATGGTGCTACTAATCTGATCCAAACACAACATGCAACATGAACCATGCTATGTGAACTAACAAATCATGAGCAGAGTATTATGGGGATTACAGTGTCATTACAAGGACATCATGAGGATATTATGATAAACAAGAAGCTTAAAATTCAAAACAACATTTTCCCAAATTTTCCAACTTATCCTTCGAGGGGGAAAGGCCCATATTTATAGCCTAAGGGTGAGGTTAGACTATTTGGGTTATTAGGTAATCAAGGTTGGGTAAAGTAACCCTGATTAAAAGAGGTGATGTGATTCAATGGGGCTCATAATTTGACTTATTAGGTGAAGTGGGGAGCATGATTTGAATGGGTAGGTGAGATAATAGATTCCATTCTTGAAATTAAGAATGGAGTGTTGATGGGTGTATTATTGCCCATGAATTGAATAATTGTGAGAGATGCCAAAATTCAATTATTAAATGGGTTTATATGGAGCCCATTTGATAATTAATTAAATTTGGGTGAGTAAATGGATGGGATTTATTTAAATTTAAGAAAAAGAAAAGCAAGAGTGAAAGTTGAATGAATGTGAGATACTACCATTAAAAATCTATAGTAACATTTAATATGTTGTCACTAGCTTCTTGAAGGTGTTTGGGATGAAGATCAGCTGTGAAATTTTCATTTGATTTTGATCGCCAGATTGGGAGATACGAGTTTTTCTCATTCTAGGGAACAAAGTAACTTTTGGCCAAATTTCAGCATGGTGTCAAGAAAAAATTAAGTTTTATTCATTATTATTCATCAATTATCATGGATGAATTGAGAAAAAAATGTGGTTGGATCAATTGTAATTATCTTTGGAAATAATATGGCAAAGCACCTCTCACGCACACACTAGGAAGAAACAACAAGACAGTTAGAAAAATTTACAAGTTTTAGATTTTGAAACTTCATGCCATGGAGCACACTTTTTTCATCCCAAAGGGATGGAATATTTTACGTACAAAAATTGGCCCTCACCTTAACCTTACAATTGGTTCATGACAATTGCTTGGACTGGGGAGAGATAAAAGCATGCAAAAAGCTCTCGATGGTTGAAATTGGGTCATTTAGGAACTTGGGAAGGGGCTTGCTCTTGGGTGGAATTTTTGTCCCAAATTTCCCAAAGGTATGTTAAATTTTTGTAAAAACATGTTCCCTCACCATAGCATGACAAGTGGAAAAATGTGGTTGCATGATGGGGAGGGCTAGAAAGAGGTGAAAAGGGGCTAAAATTGCATCACAAATCCTTTTCGAGGTCACATGATGAACCAAATGATAACTTGGATATGGGGCACATATTTTTTCCCAAATGTCCCATGGGATGAGACATTTGGTGCAAAAAAGTGTGCTTCAAACTCGAGCTAACATGTGTACATGTTGATCAAAGAACACTTGACAAAAATCACACAAGAAGTCTGCGCGGGAAAGAGAGTCATATTCAAAGGCGCAAATGGATAGGGAGAACACGTGAGTAGAAAAGAAGTTCAGTTTTCGGGACTTATCCATTTTCACTCATAACGGTCTATTTTTAGAGATGGTGTGCAAAGCACATAAACGAGTCAGATACGTGCGCGCCACACATTGGCTATTTTTGGAGGATTGGATACAAATAAATTTGCATGCACACAAGCTGGAAATAGATCTGCTATTGTCAGTTAGCTAGTAGTAGTCTATTGTTAGCGCACTTGCATGTGTGGCTAGTTCTGTAAATGCACTAGCTAAGAATAGAATGCAGCCTATTTTGGCAATGGATAAGCAGTGAAGGGAAAGTCCCCACCCTTATATATATGAAGTAAACTATGTAATATATATACACAAAAGGGATCGGGATATACGAGAGATATGTTGTTATATCCGCTACATGCATACTATGGATATTGTAATGAAGCTTCTGTAAACTTATTGCAGTTAATATGATGGAGGATATTTTCTGAATCTAAGTGTTAGTTATATGTGTATCTGAATCTAGTATGTTTTTTATCTCATCGTGGTTAGTACTTAATTCTACTTTTCCTTAGATATAGATCTGGTATGCTCTGTGGAATGACGTGTTAGTAATGGAACTATATATGTTAAGTCTTCATCATGCTAACATCCTACAACAACAACCCTAAAGAGGAACCTGGTACCTTTGCGTGCTTCGGGTGAGTGCTCAGTTTAGGCTGAGTGATGTGCTAGCGTGTCTAGGGTTTCATAGGGTTTGTATCACTAAATTGGGTTTCGTTGTTGGGACCTCTTTTTCAGTTGTTTTCAGGATGGTTCGCAATGAAGATATACTAGGTTGACCTTAGCAAGTATTGAAGAATGGATATGTAATCTAAAGGAATAATACACATGGTGGTTCAGCACCGGATCTAAGTTTAACGCACACACTTGGGTAGAACATAATCTATATGACAGCTTATATGAGATATTTTTCGTTATCTTTCTAGTAGAGTTGTATGAGTGGTTGGTTGTTTATGCATCTAAACAAAATTGGAGGTATCGTGCACTTATTTGGATGCAGGAAGAATTCTAGGCCCTTTATGATGCCGATCTAATTTGGACTTGAGCTATGGATACGTGGTTTCATGGTGTCTTGAATAGTTATATCTTGGAATAATCAATTTCCACTTATTCGTGCCCAGAGGTAGCTGAATTCTAGTTCTTACGACATTCACGGGGAGCTTACCTACAAGGCATTCCACTGGCAATCAAGATCCTGATGGTAACCTTGAATCTGGAGAGTAAACTGATGGCTAACTAAACCCCATCACGCATGGGGCAGGAGTAGTATTGGTGAAAGATGGTAGATCTAGCGGTAAAAAGGTAGAGAGAGGAAAGGTGACTTAAGTATAATGAGGTGCGCGAGAGGGAGATAGAGAAGCATCATACCATTACAGAAAGTATGGCATTGAGGAGAGAGATGGATCGTGAAGTATTTGAAGCTCATGTAGAAGATGTGAAGCCAGAGCATCAAGAACTCCCCCATCTTAGAAAGTATGACAGGGATCCCCCTCATCCTCAAAAATAAGCGTACCAAAGAGACTACCTGGGCCATGGGAACACATTTGAATCCACCTGGTAACCTTGCCCTTGCGTTTGGTTTTTCAAAGCATCTAGTACAACAAGTAGTCAACAAGCTAGTTCGAGTAGTGGGAGAGTAGGAGCGAGTCTTATAAGAGGCACAACAATGACAACACAAATGGCTTTGTTGTTATATGGAAGTACCTTTTTAGGTGTATCATCAACACATAATACAAGTGCGCCAATTTTTGGATTAACTTCTAGGAGTAGTAACGCTTCGCAAACTGTCATCGGGGTTCAGTTTAGTTCTACTATTAGGACACAAGGAAGTACATCTTCTGGTCCAACCCCGACTACAGTTCTAGATCAAGAGGCAAAGGTAGGTAGCTCTGGTTCAAGCGGATTTGGTGGTTCTAGAGGTAGGGAAAACATAGGAGGTTATGGATCAGGTGGGAAAGGTCCACACCAACCCCATAATATTTACATGGAAATGTCTCTTCATCTTCCAAAGTATAGGGGCATAGAAGATGTTGTTGAAAATGTGCATATGTGTGAGATATTGTGGCATGCAAAAAGTAATTACATATTTTCGAGCATAGGGAAATCTAATTTTATACTACATTACATGGGCGCGCCCACAAGTCGGTACAGAAATTTAACCCTGATTAGACCTACATAGATTATACAACTTTAAAGGATGCATTCCTTAAAGAGTTTCATATCCCTGAGTTTGAGTAGAAGAGTATAAGTGCGCTCAAGGATATTAAGCAAGGCACTACTAAAAGTGTTAGAGAGTATGATGCACAATTTAAAATGTTTATCAAAGCTTTCTTATGACATACATGCAAGCCAACATGCACAATGGTTCATTGGGGGCTTGATTACCCCTTTTAGAAGGGCATTATCACATAATACATACACTGATCCACATGAAGCACTTGAAGCAGCCTTGCATGTGAGGTAGTTGGGAGCATAGATACTAGGGTGAGCCCATTTTTAGAAGCACAAATAGTAGCTATGGAAAAATAGTTGGAGAAACTATCAGCAAATTTAGCACATGAGACATGCACAGGGATTTGGTGCATAGATTATGAAGTAGAAGGTCACATAAAGGATAGTTTCCTCGCAAAATAGTACACTCATTGCTGATGGATTGTGAAATATGCCACCTAAACCATGATGCTAGTTGTTTCCCATTATTACAACGCGTGATAAGGAAGAATGTTTCAAGCTACTATAAAATTTGTAGGTCCATGACTCATGACACGGGGACTACCGGCTGATTGGACAGATCCATGATGCTATAAATATTAGTGTACGAAAGAAAGGAGTTTTTAGATAACTCTAAGGGAAAGAATGAGCATCAGGACTGGGAGCACAATTAGGCACGCTATGATTAGAATGAGGGGCATTTTGAAGGCAGTCGTGGTAGAGGTCGAGGATACCATGGTGGATTCGGAGGACAAGGCCATGGTGGTGGAAGAAGTGAGTTTCCTCATGGAACATGTTATACATGCAGATCTCTTGACCACTATAGGCACAAATGTCCTCAGAATATTACATGTTCTTTCTACGGAAAGAACCATAGCTATGAAGAGTTTCCAGACTTATATGAGCATCTAAGTAAGCAACATAAATAAGAAAAAAAAGGTGCGGAGATGGTTAGAATACAACACGTTGTGGAAAATCAATGGATACCCAAGATGGAAGTAGGATCCAAGTCACTACAAGTGAAGATCATGACCCACGTTGAGGTAGCATGTGTCAGGGAGGTATTAAAACATAAAACTACCATCACTAAAGATGAGGTTCTTCATGGCCAATACCCAGATCTTTCCTATCAGAAGGAGGTTTATCAGGATACCATGGAAGTTCTAAGGAATCTTCAGGATGAGATACAATACTTAAAGGAGAAGAAGAAAGCATCAGAGACGGTCCAAACTGATATAGATGACTTAAGAGAAGTGTACAAAATGTTGTGCCAAGAGAACATCATTCCATTGTTAGGGAGTTGGTTAAAAGGAAAACTCCACGTGCAAGAACTAAGACCGTATGGCAGATCCTACATGCAAATCTCCCTCCTCATAGCCTGGATTATGACAAGGAAATCACTCTAAATGTTGTTATGGATGGGTGGCTATTGAGTAATATATTGATTGATACATGCGTGAATTTAATGTTCTTACCTTAGATGCATGGGTACAAATGGGGAGACCCCCATTGTAGCCATCCTCTAATGTATTATTCATGGCTAATCGACTAAGGCCACTCCCATAGGAGTTTTAAAGGATGCATCCATTACCATACAAGGAGCCAAGTTCACTGGAGACTTTGAAGTTTTAGCGCCAGAATCAGATAGCTTCCTATCTCTATTAGGGCGTCCTTGGTGCTATGCAAATAATGTTGATCTTTGGTTCAACAAGGGCTATATCAGTTTTGAAAATAAAGAGGAAAGGGTCATTATCCCTTTAACAGATGGAAAGTCCGCACCCTATGTTGAGCCCTTAAGTGAAGAAGATCTAAATAGGATTTATGTACATGTCATCCGAGATCCAGAGATGATTGAACCAACCAAAGAAGGACTAATTCAGTGGGAGGATGCACAGTCTATTAGTGATACTACAAGTGTTTCTTGTGATAATTGGGCTCACAGCACTTATGAGTTAGTAGGGCATGAAGTAAAGAGCATAATCCCTCAAGGCACAAAACCGTGTTATGTCAGGAGGATAGGTAACAACTCGGTACCTTGTTACACAAGAGAAGGGGATCCCATGGTATTCCTATGTGCCATGGAAGAAAAATGGATAGACCCACTGGAGAGAGAAATATGCTAGCATATACACTACGTGGGACAACAACATCATTGGTGGGTGGTTCACAGGGATAATCTTGTTAGGTGGAATGAAATTGGGATTGATCTTACTACTAGGTTCTTTAGGAGCAATGCACCTACTCAAATCTGCATGTATCACAAAGTAATCATCTGTCAAAGCACCATGTTTAGAAGTGTGAGAGAATCTGGACATAAGGGCAGGAAGCTTTACCACCTTCGCTTTGGGTGCACTGGTTTTATTCCACTTTACAAGGCTACACGTGTGCTTGGTATGTATATGCAGGACTCCATAGAGAAACTGGAAATTGTTAGGATTTAATTGTAAGAATGGCCCAAATGTTTAACTTATTCTCTACAAAACCTCTAGTAGAAGAAGCATTGAAAGTCATCAAGCGCTTAACTATGGGGGATAGTGCCAAGGCTGAAGAACTCCTTCAGGAGTTATTGGATAAAGAAGACTTAGGAGCACATCTTGATAAAGAACCAGAGGCTAATGCAACATTACTTCAACGTGCTTACCTTGAGAAAGAGAAAGGAAAAATGGTCTACCTAGTGGATGGTGAAGAATTAGATAATCTGGATGTAAACCATTCAATAGGAAGGCATGAGGTATTGGACAGTGTGGATAAGACCATGCGCACCTATCATGAACCTATGAAGACAAAGCGAGTGAATATTGGAATAGATACTGAGCCTAAAGAAGCCATAATTGGAGACTATTGGTAGACTCTGAAGTGGCAAAAATCTTAGAGTTACTAAGGGACTATCATGAACTCAAAGGCATGCATGAATTTTTATGGGATATGAAGATAAATCTTAAAGAGGATGTGTACCCGAGTTAGAAAGATACCTTACATAATGAACCCCAATTTACGTGAAAAGGTCAAAGAATGGGTGAGTCCAATGGTAATCGAGAATGGGTGAGTCTAATGGTAATCAATATCAAGAAGGATGGATGGATTATAATATGTGTGGACTACATGGATATGAATACTACATGTGTAATAGATCCATTCCCTACACCATTCTTGAGGAAATACTATAAGGAGTTGCAGGGCGCAAAATATATTCATTTACAAATGGGTTCTCTACATGAGGTGCGCGGATTTTTGGGACATACAGGATATTAAAGAAAATTTATCAAAGGCTATGCCAAAGTTTTCGCACCCTTAGAGATTCTTGAAAGGGAAAGGTACGTTCTACTGGGGAGAACAACAACATCGCACATTTGAGACATTAAAGGAGAAACTTACTACCGCGCCTATTCTACGTTTTCCTTTGTGGGACAAACCATTTCATGTACATGTTGACACCTCTAGCACAACCATTGGTGTAGTGTTGGCTCAACCTGGAGAAGGTATTATAGATCATCCTATTTGTTTTGCTAGTAGAAAGTAAACTCCTGTAGAAAAAAATTACATAACTACAGAGTGCGAAGCTTTGTCAATGATTTATGCGTTGCATAAATTTTTCCAGTACCTACTAGCTACACCATTCATATTTTATACAGATCACATGGCATTGAAGTATTTGGTAAATAATCTTGTTTTATAAGGGCACATATGTCGATGGGTTCTCTTATTTCAAGAGTTTGATTTCACAGTTGTGGTTAAACCAAGAAAAATTAATTCTGGACTAGACCATTTATCAAGAATACAGTCAGGAGAAGAAGCATAGGCAATTGAGGATACCATGTCAGATGCACATTTATACAAGTTATAATGTGTGCCATTAGAACTAGAGGAAATTGTTATCTTTCTACGTACAAGGATGACACCAGAAGGAATGAAATCCTTGGAGAAGAAACATCTTTCTATACACGCTGCACCTTATATGTTAATTAGTGGTGACTTGTACAAGATGGGTTGGGATGAAATATTGCACCATTGTGTATTGGAACATGAGCGCATGAGCATTATGGAAGAGGCTCATGGTGGAATTACAGGAGGCCACTATGCAGGTGATGCCACAACGCACGCAAGATTCTACTCACTAGATTATGGTGGGAGACCCTATATAAATATTGTAAGGAATTTTGTAAGGCATGTGATCATTATCAACGTCTTGGAAGACCATGTCAGTGAGATGAAATGCCTCTGAGACCTATTGCTAGCACAGAAATGTTTGAGAAATGGGCTATAGATTTTGTGGGTCCTATTTCACCAGCGTGCATAGAACTGGATCACGCTACATTATAACTTGCATAGACTATCTGACAAGGTGGGTAGAAGCAGCACCTACAAAGGACTGTACAATGGCTACAACAACTCGGTTTCTATGGGAACATATTATTACAAGGTATGGATGTCCTTTGAGTTTGACCAGTGATAGGGGTACACATTTTCTTAATGAGACAATCATAATTTTATTGGATGAGTTCATGATTACACACCATAAGACTACACCCTATCATCCTCAAGAAAATGGAACTACTGAGGCTTTCAACAAAATTTTAGGCCACACATTGACAAAAATATGTGATGTTGGAAGAAAGGATTGGGATGATAAAGTATTTGCAGTACTTTGGGCATATAGAACAACATATAAAAGGTTGAACAAAGCCACACCATTTCAATTAGTGTTTGGGCACAAAATCCATTCTCCTATGGAATTTATGTTACCTTCTTTGCGTATTATGCATGCTAGAGGTCTAGCTGATGAGAAAGCTTTAGAAGAATGGATTGAAAAGATAATTCAGCTAGATGAGCGATGAGCCATAACACGTTGGAGTCAGAAGCAAGAAAAGGCTAGGCAAAAAGCATGGCATGATAGAAACATAAGGGACAAGAATTTTGAGATTGGACAAATGGTACTTCTCTATGACTCTAAGTTTTTATGCCATCCAGGAAAACTTAAGGTACATTGGTTGGGGCCGTATGTTATCACTTACATCCTTGAAACAAGCACTTTGCTAGTTAGAAGCACTTGATGGAACATGGCTACCTAGTTACTTTAATGGGAGTAGGCTAAAGCCCTACTATAAATAAGTCTTCTTGGTGTTTGTAATAAGGCAGTATTGCCATTTAGATTAGGTTTTCAATTATGTATTTCCTTAATGTGTTTCCTTCTTTGTTGTTATGCTTTGTCAATTTAGTTGGTGTGTTGTGAAATAAGTGCACTTGCGCGCATGAAGCTAATTACTATATGAAGCATGTTTATGCGGAGGACTGCACATACACTTTTAGTGTGGGGTGGTTGTCAATATCCAAGTACAAGATTGTGGAATTGAAAGGTGAAAGGAATAAGTTGTTACGAGTGCTCTTCAATTCAAAGGATTGCTTCTAAAAATGACCAAAGATGGAGATAAATGAAGGAAAAATATAACATAAGGTAGCTAGAGGCCATAAGCAACTACCAGTAGAAGTGTGTAATGAAGTACTCGGGTACAAGGAAGTGCATTAAAGAGAAGTCTATGACTAGAAGGTAGGAAGGTGTGCTACAAGGTTATAGCTGAGGTACGAAGATGTAACTTGCAGAAAGGATGGAATTAGTCAATTAATGAAAGGATATTTGGTAGGTGAGGGAGAAATGAATGCATCAAAAATTTGAAAATCTATATAAGGATGGGATGTGAGTTCATTTTTACCATTACGATTAAGAGTATTTGAAAAGGAGCCAAGTGCAAAGATCCAAGTGATCGTATTGAGGTGCGAGAGGTGTGTAACCAGTTGTGATGAAGATATCTGTGCACAAAAAGATCTTATGTCCCCGGTGGTGAAGGGTTTGAGCGAAACAAGGTGATAGAGAGATGTTAAGGCACATAATTTCACCTAGGGAATTTGAATTGAGCTAGGGTTTGATTCACACATTGCAGAATTCAAGAGGTAAGGATCTACAAAGGATTGCAAGGTAGAAATGGCACCCAAGAAAGTAGTTACAGTAGGAGTGAAGGGAAAGAAGAAGGTGGTAGAAGAAGAAGAGGAGATGGCTCGAAAGTAATTTTTCAGAAATGCAATATCTAGAGGGGGTTATCGTAGGCCAAGAGTGGGATTCTCACATAAGGAAAAGCAAGGTGAGTGAGTACAATCACCGTACCATAGAGAATAAGAAGGAGCTTGATGCCTTGTTGAACACAAAGACAAATAAATGCACGACGGAAGACATGCCGGTGTATGATGATGCTGGCAAGAAGCTCTTAAAGAATATTGGATTTTACCAACTATATGAGCTCCCTTACTTTGGGAAATATGAGCCCTTGTACCAGTGGCTCATGAGCAAAGTGCACGAAGATTTTTTCTACTTTGCAGGATGTCGAGCTAGAAATTTAGCCTCGCTCATCTCCATGGTAAATGAGGTTGAAAGGCATAGGAGAATATTTGAAAGATGACTTAACAGACAAGGCCACAATATTAGAGACCTAGAAAGGAGTTGGGGTACACAAAGGGTCCGTGTGGCATGGAAATTGATAAATTAAAGAAGTATCCAGTTGTGCAAGCAGATCACACACCTTGTTACAAAGCTAAATGACTAGGAAAGGTGGTCACAAGTGAATACCATGTGGCTACACATTGCAAAAATATGTCTGAAGGGGTAGTCTACAACATTTCACACTATATTGTAGAAACTATCGTTGAGGAAGCACGCACAGGAGGAAATATTAGCTTTGGAGTTGTTCTATTATCACTGGTGTTCATGGAGATTGGAGTACCTGATGGACCAAAAGAGAAGATATGGGAGTATCCCATGGAGCACAAGTCACCTGCAAAACGCTTCAAAAATTACTTGTGTGAAGGATCCATGATATAACAGGTCAAGAAAAGGGATGAGAAATGGTACGATAGACTGCGCGGCATTTGAAGAAGAATGGTGCATCCCAAGGACTTACCTTTGGTGGTTGGAAAGGTAGTTCAATTCGTTGTATACCAACATTTTTGCATAGTGCGGTTCACCATGAAGGATGGAGCATGGAGCCCTTGGTGTAAGTTACCATATGCCTTCATAGTAAGATACTTCCAGGTGTCATCTAGTACACATGTTCTCAGATGCGTGGCACCTCATGTTCAATGCGGACAAGGTAGATTGTGACTACCACATGCTAAGGAAGAAATATGTGTATCCAGGGTGGGGTGCATATATTGAAAGGCTCATTTCAGATGTATTGAGCATTAAACTAGTAAGTTTGGTTGTGGGAGATATTGGAGCAGCATTGGTGTACCTCCAACTGAAGCCCAAGTTGGAGAATAACAAGTATGTGGAAGATGAGTTCACACTTCTAGAACCACCGAGGGGTAAGCATACAATGGAGAACATCCTAGTGACTAAGCCCGTAGAGCCAATTGAGGTAGAGGATGAGGAGGATGAGCGTGAAGATAGTGGTGGTTTGGAGCATAGAGGTAGAAGACATCCTATGAATAAGGATGAAGTTGAGCGTGCCACTACACCACCTCAGCCACATGAGGGGGATGATGAGGACTTGGATGCAGTCAAGGAGAGCACAAATTTAAGTGAGTATTCAGGAGAACAAGGACCAAGGTGTTACTCCGCAAACACTGTGTAAGTCACCTAGACTCTCTCCACAAAAAGAGACAACTGTGAAAAGGAGAAGGAAATTAAAGTTGAATGAGGAGGCGAAAGATTCAGAGGAAAGCGCACCTACTTCTCCTACACCTCCAGAGAATGTAGAACAGAAAGATGAAGAAATGAAGCAAGGAGAAGAGGAGGAAAAGGGAACTTATGAGACAACTATAGAGACTACAGCAAGACATGGAAGCACAAGTTCCAAATTTGGAAGCTCAAGTTCCTAAGCAGCCTCGGTCTAGAAGGACAAGTGGAGAGCACATTCCACCAACCATGGGTTATGCAGAGGATGCAGGTAAAATTGTCTGTGCCTGTTTCCAGAGCACACTGTCACAGAAGGAATTATATGGTTGGGAACTAATGGATGAAGATATGGCCACAGTGCACATGAGGAAGTAGTTGTCATGGTCCATGCACACACACATGGATGAGCTAGATTTTGATGTGTGTGAGGAGTCATGCGTATCAAGGAGGTTGAAAAAGACACCTCAGGCTAGACACATGACAGTAAAGCCTACTGTCATGTCAGATGAACAAGTGAGCAATGCATTGGTCAAAGTCTCAATAGAGGTGGCGAGGCGGAATATGGACAAGGCTACCACAATTAGGGTGCTCAGGGAAGAGATCAAAACTAAGGATGGGGAAATAGCGTGCCTAACGTAGGAGAGAGAGACTTAGTGCGTAGAAAAAGAATGTTGTATTTATCAACATCACAGAGGAAATTGGTGACAATGTCATAAGATCTAGGCCACACTTGGATCCAAAGGTACCACAGACATTTCCTTTGGCAATACACTATGTAGGAAAGTTGGTGGACCTAGTACTTGAAGATGAGCCTCTGTGTATGCCAACGCCAAAGGATCCAACACAAGAGGTAGAATAAGAGAAGGCTTCAGTGATGTAGAAGATTGCATCCTATGAAGGATTATTGTAAGCACTACAAGAAGAATGAAGAAAGAGTAAACGGCCTTAAACATTTACATATCTCCAAAGGTGCTCATCAACATAAAAACCCTGGAGGAGAACAATGAAGTCAGAAAGTGATGAAGGATGAAACATTGGGCCACACAGAAAGATTACCAATGGTTAAAAAAGCACAAGGCCCTGCAAAGCAACACAAGAACCACACAAGACTTAGCTAGAAGAGCTTGGGAAGCTCATTACATAGAAGATGGATTTACTAGAGGGAAGGATGACTGCAATGTCCAACATTGTGTTAGTCTTGCAAAATGAAAAAGGGAGATTGCGAGGATGAATTGGATTCCATTCTTTATGGACATTCTAGAAAAATTAGAGGAAGCACTCATTGAGTGGAAAACCTTGGAGGCTGAAATAAAATAGGAGTATCCTGAATTAGTTGTTCAAGCTGAAGAAGAGACTGCAGAGTAAAAATATTCTTTCATACATTCTTTCCATTCTTCTATTCTTTACTAATTTTTTGGAGATGACCATTGGGGCGACAATGAAATTAGTGTGGGGTAATGTTGATCAAAGAACACTTGACAAAAAGAACACAAGAAGTCCACATAGGGAAAGTGAGTCATATTCAAAGGCACAAATGGATAGGGAGAATGCACGAGTAAAATAAAAATTCAGTTTTCGGGACTTAGCCATTTTCATTCATAACGGTCTATTTTTAGAGATGGCGTGCAGAGCACACAAACAAGGTAGAGACTTACACACCATGCATTGGATATTTTTGGAGGATTGGATACAAAGTAATTTACATGGACACAAGCTGGAAATAGATCTGCTACTGTCAGTTAGCTAGTATTAGTCTATTGTTAGCGCACTTGCATGTGTGGCTAGTTTTGTAAAGGCGTGTGGCTAAGAATAGCATGCGACCTATTTTGGGAATAGATAAGTGATGAAGGGAAATTCCCCACCCTTATATATATGTAGTAAATTATGTAATAGATATATACAGAGGGGATAGAAATATACAGAGATATGTTGTTAAATCCGCTACGCGCATACTATGGATATTGTAATGAAGCTTCTGTAAACTTATTGCAGATTAATATGATGGAGAACATTGGTGAATCTAAGTGTTAGTTCTATGTGTATATGAATCTAGTATGTTTTTGATCTCATCATGGTTAGTACTTAATTCTTCTTTTCCTTAGATATAGATCTGGTATGCTCTATGGAATTACGTGTTACTAATGGAACTATATATGTTAAGTCTTCATCATGCTAACATCCTACAACAACAACCCTAAAGAGGGATCAAGTACCTTTACACACTTGGTGAGCACTCGGTTTAGGTTGAGTGATGTTCCAGTGTGTCTAGGGTTTCATAGGGTTTGTATCACTGAATTCTAGGTTGTATCAGTACACCTGAAAAAATTTCTAACTGTGAGAGCGTACCTTGAGAGAGAGTTTGAAATTGAAATTTCTAGAGCTCCCAAAGGAATTTTTTAGAACTTATTTATATTATTTTTAATTGAAACATCATCTTGAGAAGAATGGGATTGGTCCCATGATATAATTATTCCATAAACACCCTAAAAAAAATCCTTTTTTCTTAGAAACGCAAGGTGTACATGCCAAAAATAGATCTGTGGAATGAAGTGCTTTAGTCTTATTAAAAATTTAAAAGAACCATAATTTATATCATTGAATTATATTTACAATGGTATATTTTTGAACTATAACTCTTTATGGAGATCCCAGAATCATCTTCCAAAGCTCAGACACTATTTTGAATTGCAAGCTCCTTCGCCATCAAAAACTCGCTTTCACTGAACTAGTCCCGAAACCTTAAACTATTCCCTAAAATTTCCTAAATCACTTGAAATATGATCTTAGCTCCTCAATACCACTTCTCTATGAATTTGGACCTTCAAATTTGTCCCAAAGGGTGCACACCTATCCCAGAAAGGCTAAAAATAACCTTTCTAGGTTCACTGAGAAAATTGCCTTGAGAAGCACTACATTGGAAGAACCTCATGAGCTTTATTTCACATTTAAAACATGTGGGGAATGGTATTACAACACATATGATAACTTGAAGGAGGAGGATAGGCCGACATTGAGGGAAATTTGATCCGGGGGAGTTCTCAAGAGGGTTTACACACAAAATTTTCGACACTAGGGTATAGTTGTCATGTTTTCAACACTGAATTTTACCCATGTAAAAAAACATGACAACATGTCCATATGATCTTGACTAGGTTGTACGGTCTTTGCCCACTATATATTTTTCTAACTTCATGTGCCCGAGGTTGATTCTAAGGCATTTTTATCTATCCTTGCATATGTATGTGCCCAAAAAGATGCATGTCTCTACTGGAAATGTAGAATAAAGCCCCAAATGTTTTCCCCCTCTTTTGAGGCATGTACGATGAAGAATTTAAGTGTGCAGCTTAAAATAAAAGATGTATACCCATGTATGATATTTTGAGAAACCTCTAAAAATTTGATGTGATAACCACCAAGAATAAATTGTTCTTATAAGGAGGGATATGCATGACGAAATCATGGAGCAAAACAAGAGTAACAAGAAAAAGAAGCATGATAGTAATAATAATCTCAATGTAATAAAAAATAATAATCTAACAATAGAAAATGACATGTTAGTAGAAAATAAGTGCATACAATGTAAAATCAAGTTTTCAAAAACCAAATGCATGGGAATTGTCACGGGACAAAGGGGACCCTCAGATCGAGGATGTGCATGACATGGACCCACATTTGGTACAAGGAGGTAAGAATTATCTTTCTACCTCATGGGTTGATAAGATTCTGGGTCATAGAACGGAAGTTTTGAATAAGCCGTTTGATTCAAACATTATGACTGTGGAAAAGATGGGCTTTTAAGTATTTTTATCCCTAATGGGTTAGCAGAAAAAGCTAGATCTCGGATGGAATATGCTCTGGTTGAAAATTTTATGGATCAAGACCAAATGTGGAATGGTTTCGGGAATGGGCGAAATGAAAGTGGAACCCGAAGGGATCAATGGAAATTGCTTCCTATGTGAATGGGTTTTTATCATTAATCTTTCAAATTCAGAGACTGTAGAAACATATTGGTTGGTTGTCCTTGGTTTATGGGCAGATCAAGCCTTCTGATCAAAAATGGAGCCCAGGTTTTGATCCATTTAAGGAGAAACCTGATGAGTTGCAGTATGGGTAAAACTTCTCGGGTTACCAATGGAGTTTTGGGAAGAAGAGATCTTAATAGCTATTGCAAATGCTATAGGATATTTGGTGGTGTTTGATCCGGTTACTAGGTCAAGAATGAGGTTAATGTATGCTCATTTTTGTGTGGTTGTTCTTGTGGGTAATTTGTTGAGAAAGGAAATAGAACTTAAATCAAAGTTTGGTGAATGGATTCAAAGGATATAGTACGAAGCCTCTCCCTTATTCTTCCATAAATTCAAGTAGATGGGACATGAGCAAAGGTAGTGTAAGGAGGGTAAGAAAGGTAAGCAAACTTGGGATAGAAAAAGAAGGAACCAGTTTGTTACCTCTAAATAATTCATACTCAAATAGTTTTCATTTTCTATAAGTTAAGGAGTGGAGGAAGTTGTTGTTCAGAAAATTTGGAACTAAAAATGGATTCTCAAATTAAATCTTGTAAGGGTATTGAAGGTGTGGATCAGGAGTTTGAAGGAATGGGGTCTCAAGACCAAAAGGTGGAATTGATTGCGGAAGGTTTGGGAGTGAAGGAGAAACAACCTAGTCATGAATGTTTAGATCGATTCTCTCGAGATCTACCAAAACAGAATGAATCCTTTTTAAAGGATGAGCAAGAGTTGTCTCTGGTTAAGGAAGTTCCTTGCTCTCTAAATCTAGATAGGATTAAGGAGGTGTTGGAAGAAAAGAGGGTAAACATAAGAAGTTCTCAGAAGAAAGACAAAGTTAAAGAAGATTATGGGAAAGCTCCTACAAGAAAAGGAAATATGTCAAATATGGATAAAAGGGAGAAAGCAATAGCTAAAGAAATAGATTCAGGAAGATAGCGCTCCATTAAGGAGAGCATTTCACCAAATAAATTGAGATGAAGGTTATTTCCTGGAATATAAGGGGTTTAAATAACCCTAATAAATAGAGTATTTTATCATCTTTTAGGAAAAGGAATAAGCCTGATATTTTATTGATTCAAGAAACTAAAATGTCTAGAGAAAAATTGAGTGAGGTACAAAATAAAGTTTTCTTGAATTTGGAGCTTCAGAGTGTTTCTTCGGTGGGTGCTTTTGGGGTTTTGAGACTTTTTGGAATTAGAATGATAGAGAAGGGAGGTTTATTTTCAAGTCTCAGTATCATGTTACTATTTTTTTACAGAAAAGTAGGATGTGCCTGAGTAGATTTGTTCCAATATTTATGCTCCCAATTCGATTGTTGAAAGAAGAAGACTTTGGATGGATATTTTCCATTTTCAAAGCCAATGTAAAGAGGTGAATTGGTTAATTGGATGTGATTTTAATACTCCTTTGTGTATGGATGATAAAAAGGGTGGTGTAGGTGTCTACAATGATAGTATGGGTGACTTTTCTGATTTCATTGCAAACTGTAATTTGGTGGATGTTGAGTTGAAAGGATCTCCTTTCACTTGGTTGAATAGGAGATTGGGGAAAATCTGATTCAAATTAAATTGGATAGGTTTCTCATTAATTTATCTTGGTTACAACATCTGGATGTGTCCTTGGTGGCTTTACCAAGAATTGGATCTGATCATAGTCCCATTTTCCTTCAAACTGGTGTAAGTAATGGTGTAAGAGGTAGGTCGTTTAGATTTTTTAAGATGTGGTTGCAACATCCTAGTATTGAGGAGGAAATTAGATTGAGTTGGAAAGTTGTTAAAGGTAAACCTATGTTCAAGCTTGTGGAAAAGTTAAAGAATGTTAAAACGAGATTGAAAGTATGGAACAAAGAAACATTTGGGAATATTTTTGCTCAGAAAACTGAGATTAGTGAAGCATTAAAGAAGTTGGAGGATGAGATTGTCAACAAAGGATTGCATAAATATTTGAGAGATAAGGAGAAATTTCTTTTGATGAGAATATCATAATTTAGAAGCTAAAGAAGAGGCTTACTGGAAACAGAACTCTCATGTTATGTGGTTAAAGGAGGGTGACATGAATACGAAGTTTTTCCATCTTACTGCATCTATGCATAAGAGTAACAATACTATTTTGGAATTAGAAGATGGAAGGGGAGTTAGATTAAAGAATCAGGGGATATTTCATAGGAATTTGTTAGTTTTTCTCTCAACTTTTAGTTGTTGGTAGGGAACCTGATATGGGTAAGGAAAGTGATATTGCAAATCTTTTTCATTATGTTATCTCTCATCAGGATAATGTTGATTTGATCAAAATCCCATCTGCAGATGAGATATCTACTGTAGTTTTTTTATTTAGAAGGGGATAAATCACCTGGCCTTGATGGTTTTCTTGCTCTTTTTCAGTCTTTTTGGGATATCATTCACAAGGATGTGGAAGAGGCTATTCAAGACTTCTTTAGGTATGGTAAGCTCTTAAAGGAAGTTAACATAGTACTTTTATCACTCTTGTTCCTAAGGTGTCCTGGGCCTAAAAAGTGACTAATTTTAGACCAATTAGTCTGTGTAATATGGTCTATAAGATAATAACTAAGATTATCTCTTTAAGAATTAAAGGTTTGTTGGAGTATTTTATTTCATCAAATCAGGGAGCTTTTGTTGAGGGTAGAAATATTTTAGATAGTGTGATAACTATTCATGAAGTTATTCATTCGGTGGATGTTTCAAAAAGGGCGAATATGATGCTTAAAATTGATATGAATAAATCTTATGATAGAGTGTCATGGAGATTTCTTAAAATAATTCTTGAAAAGTTGGGTTTCCATAATCATTTTATTGATTTGATAATGGAGTGCATCTCTACTCTGAAGTACTCAATTTTGGTTAATGGGAAATATGAAGGTTTTTTCTTGTCTGGAAGGGGGTTAAGGCAAGGGGATCCTCTTTCTCCCTTTCTTTACATTATTGTGGCAGAGACTTTAGGTAGACTGTGTGCTGATTGTAAATTGAAAAATAAGTTGCATGGGTTAGTTATTTCTAATGGTCTTGATCCTATAGCTTTACAACAATTTTTGGATGATACTTTCCTTCTGGGTAAAGCAACTCAAGCAGAAGTTGTGGTTTTTAAGGAGGTCTTACAGGATTTTGAGGAGGTTACAGGTCAGCTCATCAACTTTAGGAAAATCTCTGTTCTCTTTTTAATGTGGATGTTGAAATTCAAAATAGAATAGTTGCAGTTTTGGAGTGTCCTATTCAGGTGTTGCCATGATCATATCTTGGAATGCCTTTGTTCAAAGGAAGGATGCAGTTGGAAAGTTGGAACCCATTGATTATGAGGTTTCAAAAAAGTTGGCAACCTGGAAAGGAACTTTGTTATCTCAGGAAGGTAAACTCCAATTACTTCAAAGTTGTCTTCAGAGTATGGTGGTGTATTTGATGTCCCTATTTAAGATGCCAGCTAATATGTGCAGGTTAAATTTTTTCAATGGTAAATTAAGGAGGAGACAAAGCTCCATCAAAATAGGATTTGAATTTTTCCATTGGAAGTGTGAAAAATGTTGTCTCCTCTATAAATTCTAAGGTTTATGTAGAATTTTGGAAACTTCTTACCTTCCGTGAAAACTTGTGTAGAGGTAAGGGTAAAATATTTGAAATATTTTTTTCTATAGTTTTAATATGTGCAAGTTGAATTTTTTCAATGGTAAATTAAGGAGGAGACAAAGCTCCATCAAAATAGGATTTGAATTTTTTCCATTGGAAGTGTGAAAAATGTTGTCTCCTCTATAAATTCTAAGGTTTATGTAGAATTTAAAATTACATGGCCTGGTAAATGTTTTTAAAAAATCATGAGGGGCCCCCGTAATAAGGGTTATATGTGTTTATTTTTTTTTAAAAAGTATATATACTATAGTTTATAATTTTTTATAGACTATATGTTGTTTTTTATTTACATTATATAAACTATATACCTCTTTTTTAAAGTGAATATATTTTTACATTATAAATTATAATAGGTTAATATAATGTATTAAAATATACAAGGTTAATATAATGTATTAAAATATAACCTCCCTAATATTATATAGAAGAAGAAATTCTGGAAATACACAAGTTTTGACTCCATTAAATTTGACGGTCAAATGACCGTCACAAAGACACCAAACATAAGGCAATATGACGATCATTTAGATGTCAAATTTAAGTTGGCTAGATCTTTATCTACCATTTTTTTTTCTAAACATTTGAAGTTGTTTTACATTCTTAGGGGTTTCTTTTTCACTTCTATATGGTTAGAATTTTTATATATAATTCTAGGGTATAATGCAAAGCCCTTTATATTGTGGGTTATTATTTTGATCATGGGAGGTTAATTAATATGCATTGTAATGAAAAAATTAGTTATGATTAAATATTTTATGTAGATCTATAAAATTTAGATCTATTTCTATTAAAAGTGTTTCTTTTTTTATAAATATGTATCTAACTCTGTGGTACATTATATATTATAATGGGGTGTGTTTTACGAGTTCAGAAAACAATGACGTCTAACTATTTCGTATTGACAAAACCCAGATCCTGAATGGAACCAACTACAACATTTGGAAGATCAGGGTCAAATTAGAACTTATGGTGGAAACTCGGAAAATTGTTTCTAGATCTCGAGGTTGAACCTATTTACACATATACAAAACATGATTTTCTTGTGGAACTTGGATATTTACGAAAGTGTTTTCTATAAGGATCATCAATTACAAAAGGATTGAGGAATGAGAAAATGAGAACGAGCAGAAAGGCACCATTTAGAATTATAGATGACAGAGTAATTCTTTATGCATGTGAAGGTATAGTGAATTGAAACAAGATCATTTGTATCATACTAATAAGATGAAATTTGAAAGACACAAAGTTCTATCAATAACATCTGCAAGAATACAAAGCTTCTTAATATAATATAGACAAATGATCTTAACAAGATTAAATGAAAAGCTTAGGGATAAAAGAGATCAGATAGATGAAGAATGAAAAGCCCTTCTGTATTGATTTCTTTATGATTTATTTACACTTTCAGAAAATAAGCCAAGTTCTTCCTCCTTCAAAATGGCGAGGAGAGGCCATTATATAGTTTACAATTCAGTTACTCTCGGTAACTACTTATTTTAACTAAAGATTAGTTAAGGATTGCCAATCGCAATACCTCAACTTATTACAATAAATCCGAGAAAAAGAATTGGAAGAGAAGAGAGGAATAAGGAGAAGAAGACAGGTGCTTATGACTGGGAGGGACCCACTGACTTCAAAATCCGCTGCCTGAATCTCTTCAATGCCTCGGCTATGTCTCTGCCACGTGGGACTGACGTGTTGGCTATAGACTGGGTCCAAAATCCGAGGCACTTCTCCATTTCCTTATCAAACTCGACATGAGTATGATAGTCTTTATTTGCTTCTTCAATAGCAGATTGAAGAGAGCAGATCTCCTTCATTTTCTCTTTGGAAATGGAGCTTTCCTTGAACAGATTTCCTTTGACAAAAGCTCTGAATTGAGCTTTGATTTCTTGTAGGGAGAGAGACACACCAGAAGTTTCATCCTGAAGATGACAATGTATATCTTTGAAAGCAGATACAACTAGTGTTTTGAAAGCCTCTCCCTTCTGCCAACTATTCTTCAATTCTCCCGAAGCCTTGTAGTTGTCACTGTCTTGATTGAACAGGGCCTGTGCTTGATTCTGGGAGACAACTATGGCATTATCCATTTCTGGAATCCTCAGTGCAGTGCCAATGGCGGCAGCGTCAAGTTTGGCAATGAGCTCCCCGTCAATTCGCTCGAATCAGGGTTGAAATGAGCTCCGCATGAAAGCACTGTATCTGCACATTGCACAGAGATTGGGAAACCACCAACGAAAGCCAAACCGCTATCATGAATCATCTATGCCATTGGCGTAGGGTTTGCGTCTGTCATCCTCGACCAAAAATCACTAAAGTCAAGATGGCGAACTTCACTGTCCCCGATATCGGGAACGGCAAACTCTAGTGGTGAGATTTGTTCTTGCCCCTAAAATTTGATCTTCATGTTGGTAGTAATTCGGAGGGTGAAGCTGCAAGCTAGACTTGGGAAGGAATTGCAGAGGAAAATGGATACGCGCGCAGGAATTTAGATTGCAAAGGTTCGAGCAAAAGATAGTAGGAAAGCAGTGTGCAAAACGCATAGGGGGTTCACTCGTTATATAGCCATTTAGGAGAGAGAAAGGCAATGAATGTGTATTTAATACATACCTACCAAATTGAATAAGCAAGATATTCGGGTAGAGCGGGAAAAATTAGCACGAATGGCACTTGGTTCATTTGGGACATGTGGGACGCGAAAGCGTGAAGTACGCGGCTCGGCCGATTCAGGCGAAGCGGGAAAAGACGCACAAATGCTCTTGGAACACGCGGGACAAAAGTACGTGAAGTACGCGGCTCGGCCGAATCGGACGAAAATGGAACAATTGGTCCAGCGAACTTGGGACATTTGGGACAAAAAGTTCCGACGGGCCCGAAAAGAACAGACTTTGGGTGAACCGGCCGATCGGGGAACAGAGGGCCCAATTGAACTTGGGACACGTGGGACAAAAGTACGTGAAGTACGCGGCTCGGCTGAATCGGACGAAAATGGAACAATTGGTCCTGGGTGAACTTGGGACATTTGGGACAAAAAGTTCCGAGGGCCCGAAAAGAACAGACTTTGGGTGAACCGGCCGATCGGGGAACAGAGGGCCCAATTGAACTTGGGACACGCGGGACAAAAATGTCCGACAGGCCCGAAAAACACACAAAATGACCCAAAAATGCAGATTTCTCAATTTCTTTGGCATTTCACATTATCAGCACAACAGAGAAAACACTTAAACTCAAAATTTTAAATTTTCACTTTCTTAAGAGCAGGGGAATTTTGAGTGGACAAACAAACTGCTCCTTCTGGGGATGACTTGGCATAAATTC
The DNA here is from genome assembly GCA_018340775.1 of Taxus wallichiana var. yunnanensis. Taxonomy (NCBI): domain Eukaryota; kingdom Viridiplantae; phylum Streptophyta; class Pinopsida; order Cupressales; family Taxaceae; genus Taxus; species Taxus wallichiana. Next base: position 311,792,656 of record CM031243.1, on the reverse strand, counting down.
AAGGAATGAGACAAGGTAAGAACTTAGACAAACTCGGGGAAGTAGACCAGTACCTTATCCATTGGGCAACGGAGTCATCAATCAAACCAATACAGAGGACAACACACCAAAACAAAGGGAAAGAAAAACAAAACGTTGTACAGAATATACAAAGGACTCCCTAATCACCTATGACTTGAACAATTTCAGGTACGCCCACTATAAGGAAGTGGGAGAGAAGAACCATCCATATAATCAAGGTAAAAGAATTCTTACCAAAGAAAGTGCCCGATCTTGAAAGGTCCGAGCCAAAGGGAATCAAACTTGCCATGGTCGCCACGAGGTTCATGCCTTTATCCCACAACAAAACAAAGTGTCTCCAACTTGGAAATCTCTCGAACTCGGCTTTCTTATCAAACAGACCTTAACTTTTTGTTGATGAGCAGATATCTTATCAAGCAACTTCCAATCTATCCTCATTCAATTTGTGAAGGTACATTATTCTCTTATCCAAAGCATCATCAAACCGGTATCTTCAATGGCCTTCATTAGATGCAAGGTCGGGTACTCCATCAGTATCGGCAATTGAGCTTCTACTCCATATACCACTTGAAAAGGAGACATTCCAATGGCTCTCTTAGGTGTGATCCTATCTGCCCAAAGAGCATCATAGAGTTTTTTGTGCGCTTTGTTGAGACTCATGACTAATTTCCTTATTATGGTCACCGATTTTTATTAGTGGATTCTCGCTTGTCCATTTCCCGAGGATAGTAATCAAGAGTGAGCCGAGAGATGCCATATCCATAACAAAAATCCATCATCTCAGCTTGAAGAAAATTAAGCATTATCTGTCACAATCTTGTTTGGTACACCATACCTTACCAAGATGTTTTCTTTGATGAAACCGCACACCACTTAGTAGTAGTACTCTTTACTGGAATGGCTTCTACCCATTTTGTGAAATAATCTATAGCAGTTAATACATGAGTATGACCAGCACTAGAAGAGGGATTAAGTGTTCCAATGAAGTCCAAACCCCAATCGTTGAAAAGGTTCTTCAATTACAATCGGCTTAAGAGGCAAAGAGGCCAATTTGGCTACCCCCACGAAAGTCTGACAAGCCTCACATTTATCAACCCACTTGGATGCATCTCTGAATAAGGTAGGCCAGTAATATCCTCCACGAAGTATCTTATGAGCAGTGATGGTTGATGAGTAGTGCCCTCCGCATGCTTGATCATGAAAAGCTGAGAGTAGCTTTTTCTGTTGTTCCTTGTCCACACATTTCAAAAACCTTCCATCTAACCCACGTTTAAACAAGGCATTTTCCCACAACACATATTGCACTGACCTTAGTTTAACAGTCCTCTTTTCTTTGGTAGTCAAATGAGAGGGGCATTCTCCATAGGTGAGAAAATGGGTGATATCAGCATACCATTCGTCAACTGAGCTAAGAAACAGAACTGTAGGAAGACCAATTTTATCCTCCAGTAACTCATGTCTAGCTCCTTCAGCGATGAGTTCACAAAGGCCTTTTCCACGGACGAGCTTGGTTGGTTTGATGTCAATATCATATTCTTGAACCTTAGCCACCCAGTTCCCTCTCTTGGATCCAAATTCCTGCTATGTAAGAATTGACTTAACAGTTGTATCTGGTACCAACACCATGGAGTGAGAGTTAAGAATGTAAAAATGAAATTGCTTAATAGCTTTAACCACTGCAAAAGCATGTTTTTCCATCATGGTATATTTTAACTCATGATCTTTCATAATATAGCTCATAAATGCAATTGGGAGTTCGTGCTCATTAGAATCTTCCTGAGTCAAAACCGCAGCCAAGGTGTTATCTGTGGCGTAGCAATAGATAATAAAATCTTTGCTAAAATCTGGACATGCTAAAACAGGAGTTTTAGCAATGGCTCTTTTAATATCTTCAAAGGCTTCTTTCCCTTCAGAAGACCAACCAAACATTTGTTTGCCTTTCATCATTTGGGAGATATTCAGAGTTAGTTCTGCAAAATCAGGGATGAATCTTCTCAAAAAATTGATCTTACCAAAGAAAGAGTGCACGCCCTTTTTGCTGGTTGGGAGAGGAATTTGCTGAATAACTTGAACTCGCTCAGGATCAATTTTAATACCATCTTTGGAGACGATGTGCCCTAATAATTTCCCCTCTGTGACACAAAAGATAGATTTTTTAGGATTCAAAGAGATCCCATGTTCTCTACATCTTAGCAGAACTGTCTCCAGGTGCTGAAAATGATCTGCCCTTGTTTTAGAATACACAGTCAAGTCATCAAGGTATACAACAATACACTTCCCTTTCAAACTTCCAAAGGCCAGATCCATAGCTCTCTGAAAAGTGGCACCAACATTAATGAGCCCAAAAGGCATTCTTTTGTAAGCAAAGGTACCCCAAGGGGTAGTGAAAGTTGTTTTGTGTTGATTTGCAGTATTAACTTCTACCTGATTATATCCTGAGAATCCATCAAGCATAGAAAACATTTCAGATCCTGTTACTGCTTGTAAGACCTGATCCATCATAGGTAAAGGATAATTATCTTTCAAGGAAGCCTGATTCAGATTCCTGAAGTCAACACAGATACGAATCTCGCCATTTTTCTTTCTAACAGGTACAATATTGGCAATCCATGTTGAATGATGGATAGGAAAAATGATTTTGGCTTTCAACAACTTCTGTATTTCTTGAAAAATGGTGTCAGCTATTTTGGGATTGTATTGCCTCTGCTTTTGTTTAAAAGGCTTAATTCCAGGTTTGAGAGGAATAAAATGTGCATCTCTTTTGGTTGGAAAGCTTTTAAATCTTCATAAGAGTAGGTAAGAACATCCTTATACCTCTTTAATAGATCAATTGCTTTCTTCCTCTCATCTGCTGTGCAACATTTTCCAATGTTCACGAACTTAGGGTCAGTAGAACTCCCAATATTAATTTTGTCATATTCAGCTGATTGTTGAGGTCCAGTAGAAGCTCTAGACTTTACATACCTGTCGTGTTTATCAAACAGTTCCTCTAAACTTACCAATCCTTTAGGGATCTTGTTTCCTTGAGTTTGATACATCCATCCCGATCCGTTTCTTCTCCGAGTGGTCTGCTTTGTCAAAGGGCACACTTTCACGAGGCAAGTTATCACTTCCTTCAAAGTATAGCTGTTCAAAATTATCTTTGAGTTCTAAGAAAGAAAGAAAATGTTGATCATTATTGAAAACTTGCCAGTTATTTGTATTATCAGGTACACTAGGTCGATGGATCATCTCAATGGTGAACTTATCTTGGGAAAAGTCAGGATGAGGTATAAGCAGTGACCCAGAGACTGCTAATGAATCAGCCCTGGTATTCTTCTCCCTAGGTATTGCTTCAATGGAGAAAGCATCAAGAAATTCAATGGAATCCCACACCTGATTCCTGTAATGTTTCAACCTTCCATTTTTCACCTGGAAGAGGTTTCTAACTTGCTTTACAATCAATTCCGCATCCCCACGAGCTAGAAGATTCTTCACACCTTGTTCTTTTTGCCACTGTAGTCCAAGAATGAGAGCCTCATACTCTACTGTATTATTGGTATTTTCAAATTGCAACTTGAATGAGAAAGGATGAAGGCTTCCTTCAGGTGACACCAGTATGACACCAGCTCCAAAACAACTGAGGAACAACTTCCATCAAACTCTAAAATCCAAACACCATTAGGATCTTTAGGTGATACTTTGGGGAGTTGGATTTCTTCAGGAGACATAATCATGTAGTTGCCATGCCCCATATCCTCATAGAGTATTTGTGCTTTGGGATCATCCGTTTTTTGTACAATATACTCAGATTTCTTCTCAGGCAGCAACTTCTTCATTTGTCCATTAATAGGTATGAGGGCATGTGACCAATCCATTTGAATTTCTCCACCCACATCCTTACAGAAGTTTCTGCTTAGCAACATCCCGTATGAAGGAGGAATATCTGCTACTAAGATGGTAGCCAAAACTTTCTTCTCAGCAAAGCAGAAAAGCCACTTGTGCATCTTTAATTCTTCCGACTAAGGGCACTTCCTTACTCTCCATAGAGTAACAAGATCCATAAGTGCATGTGAGAGTCAAGCCTAAGGCATGAGCTACTTTAGCAGGCATCACATTATCTGATGCTCCTGAGTCTATGACGCAATTGTGGAGCCTATGGCCAGCTATAAGAAGTGTCACATAGAATGGTTTGATTTTGTCATTGGGTGAGGTGACAGCGGCTACCAGATTAGGTTGTGGTGTAGAAGAAGGAGTGGGTAAAAGGCCTTTAGAGGTAGTTTTAGAATGGGAATTGACAAAGTGAATCATTTTAGCAAAGGCCTTAGGATGGGTTTGATAATATTCAGCTTCTGAGATTTGAACCTTAGTCTTTTTTAGGTGATCAATAATATCGAAAGACCCAGAAGTGGATGGGCTATCATCATTTGAAATCTTAGGTTTATCAACTTTAGGAGAAATGGAAATAACTTTAGTAGCAGAATTGACAGGACTCACCTTTGGTGTAGATGAAACGGGGATAGGAGATCCTCTTTTTGCAATTACGGGGATAGTTGTCGACTGTTCTTTAGATTTCTTGGTGGGCTGCATCACTTTCTCCCTCTGATTTGTCTGCTCTCGAGTCATGACAGCGTATGATTCACTATTCATGTCTACTACTATTTCATCATAATCATCCTCATCATCAATGCCCTCAGTGGTGAAGAAATTAACTCGAGATCCCTCAAGTTCATCTGCTTCATCATCAACCTCTTCAACAAATTCCTCGCAATCTTCATTAACCTCTTCATCTTCAGGTTCCTCAACTTCACAGGTTGCATTGATGGGAACTTTAATAGGAGGTCCTTCAAGCGCTAGCCTTGTTTGAGCAGCAGGAAAATGATTTCTGGGCTGAAAATTCCTCCTTGGAACGTCTGCATAGGGAGCATGCTGAGCCAATTGTTTCTTAATGGCAATGAGATCATTTGCAAGTTTTTGTACCAATGGATCAGTATTAGGTCCAGGGGTGGAAGAGGAGGAAGAAGCAGATTTAGATTTAGAAGGGTCTCTCCTCAACTTCCCTGACATGATTAAATCATCTTCGACACTAACAACAAGAGTTTGATCTTCAACCAATGTTGTGAGATTAGCCCTTCTTAGTGCATAGCTAACTTCAGGTGATTGAGCATTTAGGAAAAAACATTTTTGAATTTGATCTACAGGTCGAGTATTTGGTGGAATTTTGTTAATCAACCTGTTGAATCGGGCCACAAATTCTCTCATGGGTTCTTGTGAATCTTTCTTTATTTGAGAGATTTGGGCTAGCAAGGCATGCACGTCTTCTGCTGGTTTGAACCGGTTTTCAAACCTAGTTCTCATTGTATCCCAGCTAGTGATAGCACCGGCCGGAAGGTGATAGAACCAATCAGCAGCATTATCTTGTAAAGTCTCAACAAAAAGTCTTACGGAGACATCTTCATGTTCAACTCCCAGAACTCCGCATGTAACTATGAAGGCTGCGATGTGTTCATCAGGATGCACTTTACCATCGCCTTTGAATTTAGGGAAGTTCTTCCGGTTACCTCTGGGTAACTCATGCAAAGGCTGAGGAAGGGCAAGGGGCCCGACACGATGACCCCAGGGAAGTGGTACCACCATTCTTGGAAAAATGGCTTGAAGAGGAACTGCAACACCAACAAGAATCAAAGCTCGAAGATTAGGACTGATTGACTCTGAAGGAATACCACCCGTAGGGATTCTATCTTGGACAGGTGGAGTACTTGTTGAATGAGTCTTTCTATTTCTTGTTGAAGGGAAAGGAAAACCCTACTGCTCCAAAAGCTGAAATTGAGAATCTTCAATACCAAGGGCCCTTCTCCCTCGAGTAAAACGCAGAGTCGCCAGATCAAAGGATGATCAATAATTACAGAACTGGAATATGATTTCCCCAGCGGAGTCGCCAAAAACTGTTGGTCGTCAAATAGGACTTCACGAAGAGCAACAGTCAGGGGACAAGAAGTCCCTCCTCTTTAATGGGAGAGGTTCCCTTATTCAGAAACGAACCTATTTACACATATACAAAACATGATTTTCTTGTGGAACTTGGATATTTACGAAAGTGTTTTCTATAAGGATCATCAATTACAAAAGGACTGAGGAATGAGAAAATGAGAACGAGCAGAAAGGCACCATTTAGAATTATAGATGACAGAGTAATTCTTTATGCATGCGAAGGTACAGTGAATTGAAACAAGATCATTTGTATCATACTAATAAGATGAAATTTGAAAGACACAAAGTTCTATCAATAACATCTGCAAGAATACAAAGCTTCTTAATATAATATAGACAAATGATCTTAACAAGATTAAATGAAAAGCTTAGGGATAAAAGAGATCAGATAGACGAAGAATGAAAGCCCCTTCGTATTGATTTCTTTATGATTTATTTACACTTTCGTAAAATAAGCCAAGTTCTTCCTCCTTCAAAATGGCGAGGAGAGGCCATTATATAGTTTACAATTCAGTTACTCTCGGTAACTACTTCTTTTAACTAAAGATTAGTTAAGGATTGCCAATCGCAATACCTCAACTTATTACAATAAATCCGAGAAAAAGAATTGGAAGAGAAGAGAGGAATAAGGAGAAGAAGACAGGTGCTTATGACTGGGAGGGACCCACTGACTTCAAAATCCGCTGCCTAAATCTCTTCAACGCCTCGGCTATGTCTCTGCCACGTGGGACTGACGTGTTGGCTGTAGACTGGGTCCAAAATCCGAGGCACTTCTCCATTTCCTTATCAAACTCGACATGAGTATGATAGTCTTTATTTGCTTCTTCAATAGTAGATTGAAGAGAGCAGATCTCCTTCATTTTCTCTTTGGAAATGGAGCTTTCCTTGAACAGATTTCCTTTGACAAAAGCTCTGAATTGAGCTTTGATTTCTTGTAGGGAGAGAGACACACCAGAAGTTTCATCCTGAAGATGACAATGTATATCTTTGAAAGCAGATACAACTAGTGTTTTGAAAGCCTCTCCCTTCTGCCAACTATTCTTCAATTCTCCCAAAGCCTTGTAGTTTGTCACTGTCTTGATCGAACAGGCTTCGTGCTTGATTCCGGGAGACAACTATGGCATTATCCATTTTTGGAATCCTCAGTGCAGTGCCAATGGTGGCAGCGTCAAGTTTGGCAATGAGCTCCCCGTCAATTCACTCGAATCAGGGTTGAAATGAGCTCCGCATGAAAGCACTATATCTGCACATTGCACAGAGATTGGGAAACCACCAGCGAAAGCCAAACCGCTGTCATGAATCATCTGTGCCATTGGCGTAGGGTTTGCGTCTGTCATCCTCGACCAAAAATCACTAAAGTCAAGATGGCGAACTTCACTGTCCCCGATATCGGGAACGGCAGACTCTAGTGGTGAGATTTGTTCTTGCCCCTGAAATTTGATCTTCATGTTGGTAGTAATTCGGAGGGCGAAGCTGCAAGCTAGACTTGGGAAGGAATTGCAGAGAAAATGGATACGCACAGAATTTAGATTGCAAAGGTTCGAGCAAAAGATAGCAGGAAAGCAGTGTGCAAAACGCATAGGGGGTTTGCTCGTTATATAGCCGTTTAGGAGAGAGAAAGGCAATGAATGCGTATTTAATACATACCTACCAAATTGAATAAGCAAGATATTCGGGTAGAGTAGGAAAAATTAGCACGAATGGCACTTGGTTCATTTGGGACATGTGGGACGCGAAAGCGAAGTAAGCACACGGCTCTACCGATTCGGGCGAAGCGGGAAAAGACACACAAATGCTCTTGGAACACGCGGGACAAAAGTACGTGAAGTACGCGGCTTGGCCGAATCGGACGAAAATGGAACAATTGGTCTGGGTGAACTTGGGACATTTGGGACAAAAATTTCGACGATGGCCCAAAAAGAACAGACTTGGTGAACCGCCGATCGGGAACAAAGAGGGCCCAATTGAACTTGGGACACGCGGGACAAAAGTACGCGAAGTACGCGGCTCGGCCGAATCGGATGAAAATGGAACAATTGGTCCGGGTGAACTTGGGACATTTGGGACAAAAAGTTCCAACGGGCCCAAAAAAATAGACTTTGGGTGAACCGGCCGATCGGGGAACAGAGGGCCCAATTGAACTTGGGACACGCGGGACAAAAATGTCCGACAGGCCCAAAAAACACACAAAATGACCCAAAAACGTAGATTTCTCAATTTCTTTGGCATTTCACATTATCAGTACAACAAAGAAAACACTTAAACTCAAAATTTTAAATTTTCACTTTCTTATTGTGATTTAATTGGTGAAAAATTAATCTACTTTATTGTTCAGTTAAATATACATGAAAGATTTAGGAATTTTATTTCTATCTTGAACTCTAAATATCAAAACGAAAATGATCTACCTGATTTAAATACCTTGAGTTCACTTTTGATACAGGAAGAGCAAGTGATGATGAACTTTGACTCTAAGGAGAATGTCTCTCAGGCACTTCTTGCTCAGAATTCAAATTTCAAACCTCGCAAGCCCTTCTTAGATCAAAAATTTAGATCTAAATCTTCTTTTGTTGATAAGAAAAAAATTCTTTTGATCAATTGTGTGTTAGCTTTAGTGGTAAATGTCACAAATGTGGTAAATTTAGACATAAAAAGGAAGATTACAAAACTAAGAAACCTATCCATAAAAATAAAAAACAAATTGTTTCTTCTAAATACAATTTAAGGAAAAAGGATAGCTCTAATGATATTCCTAAAACTGTTGCATTATATGTTGTGTTGTATTCTTCCTCTAATTGAATGGATTTTAGATTCAGGTGCATCAAATCATATGATTGGTGTTTCAAATTCTTTATTTGATGTTGTGAAAATCAATGAACGTGTGTATCTTGGTGATAACTCATCTTTAGAAGCAATAGAGAAAGGAAAAGTAAAATTTGCTAATGGTGTGTTGAATAATGTTTTATTTGTTCCTAAGCTCAAAAAGAACCTTTTATCATGTTCTCAATTAACTCATGATGGTTTAGATATTCAAATTTTGAAAGATACTTGGTATATCAAGGATAGTAATGATAATATAATAGTTGAAGGAATTCAAAGAAATGGTCTGTATATTTTTGATGATTTCTATTCTTGCATCTGTTTTGTTTCTCAAAGTTTGAATAATTCAAAACTATGACATGAAAGATTAGGACATGTTAATTATCGAAGTTTATATGAAATGGCTAGATATAATCTTGTGAAAGGTTTGCTTATGTTGTCTTCTTCTCATGATGTGTGTGAAGGGTGTTTACGCTCAAAACAAAGTGCTAAACCCTTTCACTCACATCTTGAAGAGAGTTCATCTTCCCCACTAGAAATTATTCATAGTGATGTTAGAGGACCTCTTGAAGTAGCTTCATTAAATGGTTCTTTATATGCTATGACTTTCATTGATGATTTCACCAGGATGATTTGGTCATATTTTCTTTAAAATAAATCTAATGTACTTGGGAAATTTAAGGAATTTAAAGCATCTGTTGAAAACTCTTCAAATTATAAAATTAAGAGACTTAGAATAGATAATGGGGGTGAATATGTTAGCAAAGCATTTGAAATTTTTGTATTGATTGTGGTATTAAAAGGGAATTAAATTCTCCTCATTCTCCCCAATCTAATGGTGTTGCAGAATGTAAGAATAGGACTATTTTAGATATGGCTCGCACTATGCTTCATTCTGCTAGTCTTCCCAAATTTTTGTGGGTAAAAGAAATGAACATAGCAGTCTACATTCTAAATAAGGTTCCCACCAAATCTATTCATCTTTCAAATCCTTTAGAAAAATGGTCAAATCAAAAACCTGATATTTCTCATCTAAAATTTTTGGTAGTCTTGCTTCTTTATACATTCCTAAAAAGAAAAGAAAGAAACTTGATATGACTTCTTTCTCTTGTGTTTTCATTGGATATGGTATTAACACTGCAAGTCTAAGGATTTATGACCCTGTAAAAAGGGAAGTAACTGAAAACCACAATGTGGTGGTTTTGGAAAAATGATTTTGTTCATCTAATAATGGTAAATATGTTCCTAACTCTGTCAATATTTCTAATGATGGTTATGATTCTGATAATGAGAATATAGTAAATGGTCATGATGATGTTTCTTGTGTTGATACTATAGATGCTTCTGAATCTCCTAACTCCCTAGTTAAGAAACCAAAATGGGCTCAATATATGTTAGAAATTTCTAATCCTATTGATCTTAGGAAAATGACCAGAAGCCATCATACATACCATGCATTAATGACCTTGTATGAACCTGAGCCACAAAGTTTTGAAGAAGCTTCTCAGGATGAGAAGTGGATCAATGCAATGCAAGTTGAATATAATGCCCTAATTCAAAATCAAACCTAGGAGTTGGTTCCACCTCTAGAGAAAAGAAGTATTATAGGGTCTAGGTGGTTATACAAAGTAAAATATAATGCAGATGGTAGTATTGAAAAACATAAAGCTAGACTTGTTGCTAGAGGTTTCACTCAGAAACTTGGTATTGATTATGTTGAGACATTTTCCCATGTAGCTAAAATGAGTATTGTTATGACCTTATTTACAATTACCACTCAATTTGGGTGGGAAATCCACCAAATGGATGTGAAAAATACATTTTGAATGGTGATTTAAAAGAAGAACTTTACATGTCTCAACCTAAAGGATTTGAAGAAACTAGTAAAGAAAACTATGTTTGTAAATTGAAAAAATCCTTGTATGGTTTAAAGCAAGCTCCTAGAGCTTGGTATGCAAAAATTAATTATTTCTTTAAACAGTTAGGATTTGTTAATTTTTCTTAAGCAATGATTTATTCATTAAGCAAGAAGGATCACATATTATCATTATTTATATATATGTTGATGATTTTCTTATGATTGGTGATAATCCTACTTTAATTTGTAGAATTAAAGAAAAATTGAAACAATACTTTGAAATGACTAATTTAGGTCTCTTACATCATTTTCTTGGCATGGTTGTATTTCAAGATAAACATTATATTGTTGTTTCTCAAGCACAGTATGTAACCAATGTACTGAAAAAGTTTAACATGATTGATTGTAAACCAATTTCTACTCCTATGGAAGTTGGACTGAAAAATTGATCATAAACTTGCATGTGAAAAATTTGATCCTACTTTATATAGGCAGTTAGTTGGTAGTTTGATATATCTAACTATCACAGACCAAATATTTCCTATGCAGTAGGAATTACTTCTAGGTTTATGTAGGAACCTTATAGAGATCATTGGAATCTTGCAAAAAGGACTCTTAGAAATATTACAGGTACAATCAATTATGGGTTGCATTATACTAAGAATAAAAATGCTAACTTATATGGATTTTGTGATTCTAATCATCCTGGTGATGTATTGGATAGAAAATCTACTTCTGATTATGTGTTTAAATTTGGTGCGGTGTCATTCTTGGGTGTAGCAAAAAGCAGCCAAGCTGTTTCTATCTCTTCATAGAAGCTAAGTATATAAGTGCAATGGAAGCTACAAAAGATTATTTATGGCTAAAGAGGTTGTTAGATGAGATAAAGATGAATTATCCATGCAGTGTTCCTTTGTTCTATGAAAACCAAAGCACCATAGCTCTTGCACATAATCCAGTACAACATCAAAGGATGAAGCACATTGAGATACATATACACTTCATCCGTGAGAAGGTGTTAAGTGGTGAGATAGATCTCAAGTTCATGCCGAATGAAGAGCAGGTTGCTGATATCTTCACAAATCCCCTTAGTGCTGTAAAGTTTTGTCACTTTGTGAAAATCTTGGATTGTCGAGTTTCCATTGAGGGGGAGTGTGCATGACAATGTCACCTCCTAATGGAACTTGGTTTTTGTAAAAAGACCTTTGGGCATTTGTAAAAAGACCTTCGGGCATGTATACCTCCTCGGATTCTTTTTAGAAAGAAGTGTAGAAATATCTTAAAGGCGGTCTTTAGTAAACTCTTTAGTGCTATTGAGTTTACTGGTAAACATCCAGTACAAGCATATTATTAAGGAGGTCCTTGGTTATAAAAGACTCATATATGCTTGGGTTCAATAACCTTTTATGAGAACCTATGAGAATATGTAAAACTCATAAATCATACTTAGCCACTGATCATGGGATGATCTTTGGGATTCCAAATCCTTTTGTACCAAAAGGTAACTTGAGTATGATGGTGTTATAATTCCTTCACCCGATATGCTAGCCTAAAACCTTTATGGTTTAAGGATTGTAAATCTTGTAGTGTACCACGGGCAGGTAATATATTAGCATATGTTATCCCACTTAATATTAAGGGGGAGTGTTAGAACATAATGATTAAGTGGTTTGGCCAACCCTTAATTAATATGGGTCCATCACTATTATATAGGTTAAATATTTAATAATATGAAATAATTTTCTATTATTAAATATTTATACCTAGGTAATATACATTAGGTAAGTATTTAATAATGTGAATCATTTATGTTTATATTTATTAAATACACTCACCTAGGTATATGTGTCAACCATTTTAGGTTGAAAAGGTGGGTCGGGAGACATACTCGATCACCTTATATAAAAAGGACTAGGTCCTCATTTGATATATTTGGGAAATATATCAAAGGTGTGCAAATCAAGTGATTTGGTTTTACCCTTGGTAAATAGGGTTTTAAGGAGGAGGTGATCTTACTAGATGTAAAATAAGTTCTCTGAAGTAAAAGGTTATTTTCAAAGTGGTTTTTACCCTATTGGGATTTTCCACTATAAATATTTGTGTCACCTATGTTATTTATTTTTGTAAGTATTTCTTTATTTACTTATGTTATGATGTAATGTTTATTTAAATATTTATTGTAACATTATATAATATGTAATTTGATTAAATCCGTATTTATTAGAATCCTCAAATTCTAACATATTTGATGTCCCCTGTTTAAGATGCCACTAAAATTAAATAGATTATTACTCGATTCAATGAAGGTTCTTATGATCGAGAATGGAATCTAAAGATAGAATTCCATTGGTGGCTTGGGAAAAAGTTACTCTTCCAAAGTATGTTGGTGGGTTGGGATTAAAAGATATCAGGAGTATGAACTTAGCCCTTATGGAAAAAATTGGTTGGCGTTTGGAGCATGAAGATGGCTTATGGGTTAGAATTCTTAAAGCTAAGTATTTACATTTTGATCAAGCCTCTTTTGTCTCTAATGGTGCTCTTCTAGATGGTTCCTTTTTTTGGAATGGTTTGGGAAAATGTAGAGATATTTTGTTAAAAGGTAGTAAATGGTCATTGGAAATGGCACAAAAATTAGATTTTGGGAAGACTGGTGGTTAGTTGAGGCTCCTTTAGTTCATCAAGTTTACTGGAGAGAGGTGGCAGCCCACTTTCAGTTAACCATGGGAGATTGGATTAGAGATTATTGGGAGAGATTTGATTGGGGATGGGTTTGGAAAGAATTGGATTGGGAAGGGAGGGATGAAGATGGTAGGAAAGAATTAGAAATTTAAATGTTAATCTCAGAGGATTACATATACATGTTAGCTTGAAAGAGGATGAGTTGATATGGTCTTTGACAAAGGATGGTTGGTATTCGGTCAAAACTAGGTATGGTATAGCTAGAAATTGTCCTCCTCCTCAACCGTTTTGGAAAAATTTATGGGATAAGCATCTTATTCCAAAGATTAATTTATTTTTGTGGCATGTTGTCCAAAATAAAATTTTAACTATTGATAATTTACAAGTGAAAGGAATGATGATCCCTAACTGGTGTGTTTTGTGTAAAAATGATAGTGAATTGGTTCAACACCTCTTTCTTCATTGTCCATTTTCTAGAAGAGTTATGTTTCATATTATGAAAGTCTTCCAGACTTTGTGGGTCTTTCCAGAGACTTTTGTTGACTAGTATAGGAAATGGATAAAGTCCCTTTGTTTCATTAAGTCTTTCAAAGGCATGGAGTTTTGTGGTGCCTCACTTTTTATGGGGGATTTGGCTGGAAAGGAATGGCTGAATTTTTAGGGATAAATAGAAAAAATATCTGAGGGTGGGGAGTGGTATCTTAGGTGCTCTGAGAAATAATCTTTCTATTGTGAAGTTTAAAGAGAAAACAAGTTTTCCTAGACATGAGCAGGAGATTATTCAAGCCTTAGGAATCACAAACTCTGTAAAACAAGTTCCTTTGGTGAAGAATGTGGGTAGAAGTAGTGCTAAATGGGTGAAACCTACTAAAGGATGGATGAAATTGAATTTTGATGGAGCAAGTAAAAGGAAGTACTAGTTTAGCTACAGTTGGTGGTATTATCAGAGATGAAGTGGGTGCTTTGGTTTTAGCATATGCTAAACCTATTGGAAATAATTCAAATAACTATGTTGAGGCTTATGCTCTTTTAATTGGGCTACTATGGGATAATTCTTTGCAAATTAAAAAAATTTAGGTGGAGGGAGATTCCTTATATATTATTAATGTGATGAAAGGCCTCTCTAAGAACCATATTAATATAGATTCTATTATAAGAGATGCTAAGACTATGCTTATAAATTTTGAAAATATTCTTTTTAATCACGTGTTTCGGGAAGCTAATATGTGTGTTGACACGTTGGCTAATATTGGCGGTTGAATTCATCATAGAAGGTGGTGGCGGGATGAGGTGGAGTTACCAAAGTACGAAGGTCGTGCTAAATGTAGAAAGACAAATTCGGGCGTGAGAATAGGATTTGTGACATCCGGGAAATAAATTCACCATGGGTGAGATTTATTGTCAAAATCATTACAATGTATGTGTTGGTTGGGAATGGTTATTTAAAGGTTTGGTTCAAGTTTTTTTGTAGGTTTTTCCAAGTTTGCTTCAGTAGTCAGTTTGAGATGGGTGGGGCTAGGGTTAGGGTGGAGCCTTCCTTGTTGGCTAGTTTGGAGAGGGATTCCTTTCTCTGGGATCTATTTAAGGATGGTGGTATTTATTTTTCAGATTTTTAGGGGGTGATGAAGTTATCTCGAGGGAATTTACTTTGGCTTGGGATAATGGGTTTGTTTCTATGAGGGGTGTGAGTTTCTTGGTGTCTGAGGATTTCATTGGTAATGTGACCAAGATGGACTGTGGGGGATGTAAATTTTTCAAGGATAGGTCTCATCTTCAAGAGGAAGTGCATATTTTTCTAGAAAGTGATGAGAAGATCTATTTCATGGAAGATGGTATTGCTCGAAATATCTACCAAGGAGGTGGGTTGAAGTTTGTTTCTACATTATGAAGTATATAACGTTAGATGGGAAGTACGATGAAGTCATTCTCAACATTTAATGCTCTTGAACCATTTTTATAGAGGTAGGAGAATGAGTATTCCCTTTTACTTGTTTAACTCCCTGCAATTGTCGGTTAAAATTTTTAAAGAGGAGAAAACAAAGGTCCTTCTTCATCAAGGTTTAATTCTATTGTTGGTTAAGTCGGAAAACTGAATTTTCATACTAGGGGGGTCGATATTCATTTGGGGAATGATTAGGAGGACCATATTTCTCTTGTCGACAAGATTAGGCTGAAGAAAATGAAGGATAGAGCTATGCAAGAGGTGGATGCAGTGACTACTTTATAAAACCTTATTGGGGTTGCTGATGAGAACATGCCTAAAGAAAGCCTGGTGGAAGGAAATACAATATTTAGCTTCTTTACTAGTAAGATTGAGGCCCTCGAGGACATGGTTAGCCAGGTAAAAGCTCATAATCAGAATTTGTTGTGGGGTTTACAGAGGATGAATGCCAAGGTGAAGGTTTTAGAGAATAGGGTTGAGACCCTTCAAGGTTTAATTTTTGTGGATAAAGGTAAAAAGAAGGCAGTTGGATATCATCTCTTTTGATGAGGATGATTTCCGGGGGATGGTGTTGGTCCAGCTCGTGAACTAGGGCAAAGTGTGTATGAGGCTTCATTGCTGACTTTTTGTTGACTGATGGAGTGGTCTCGTTCACGCTGCTAGCTTTTGTTTATTGGGCTCCTTTTAGGTCAATGCCTTTTTACTCGCTAGTTTTATAATGTTTTTTTATATATATTTTTGTTTGAATGGATCCTTAATGTAATATCTTTTGTAATAGGCCCTTGGATCCTTTTTTCCAACTATTATCTATAAAAAAGTGAAAAAATGGCAAGAAATGTCACACACAAGGTAAAAATGCACCTGCAAACATGGGACACCCATGACATAGCAAGACAATGAAGGCATGTTATTCTTCAAACAAGAGATGCACAACCACAAAAGGTATAATTCCGTCAACATGGGACACTCATGGCATCAATATAATCAAGCCCCTTAGGCCACAATTAGACTAGAAAATAAACACACACATATACACAACTAGCAAGCCTGTAGGTAAAACAAGTGTGTCTGAATGAGATGAAAAGCACATAACATATGATAGAAAAAATAGATAGCAATAATTATAAGTGTTGCACAAGAACCATGTTTTAGTCTTGTTAGTCCAAAAGATAACAAATACACAATATAGATATGTAACCAAACATAATGAGGAAAGAAATGAACTATAATGGAAATATAACACCTGGAGCTAGTATGTAAAAGTATATGCCCCCTAGAGGTTAGAAGTCTAGGAAAAGTGTAGGACAACACCTATCATTGTGTACCACATTGTGAATGTCCTACATCATGCTCAATATACCACATGAACACATGTGTGTAAAGAAGAAATGTTATCTATCAAACCAAAGGAATAAATAACATATATAATGTAAAGTGCAAACAATGTATGCTATAAAAATATGTCCTATTTTTTTATTTTTACAAATATTTAAATGTTTGTATATTTTAGGCCCTCCTTGAGGGCATAGATGAAAACCTATTCTTGAAGAGAAACAAGGGTGATCCAAGAATGCCCCCATGGTGGGTAATGGAAAGAGATTATGCAACTAAATATGGGAAGCAAGATTGCCCCCTATTGTGTGTGTGAAAAGTGAGGTTCGGGTGTAGAACCCGGTCCCTCAACAATCAATTTTAACCTATAAACAAAGTGTGTCATCGGGATATGAGGGGGAATACCATGATAGCTATCCTAAAATGACCTTGTGATAAGGTAAATAAACTACCAAAGATGATGGAGGGTCAAGCCTCAAATGTGTCATAGAATGTGACTCAAGTGCAAGTGGAACCATGATTTAATGATATGCTAGAAGGATTTATGAAACTCAAGTGTAATATTGTCGTAAGTGCATGATGTTCATAATTTTTTAAGAGGTCTACCATGAGAGTGGCAATACGACAAAGCCCGATCCTAATCACTTTGTAATAATGTAGGGCCTAACCAATTAGGCTTAAATTTTCCTTTTATTACCACCTTAGCATTAGTGTTTTTTTATTTTATTTGAGAACTAAGTCACCAACCTGAAATTCATGTGCATGAACTCTTTTATTGTAGGCATGTTTGATATGATATTGGTACATACAAAGATGTTCCAAAGCTTGAACCCATTTGAAAGTCAAGCAATTCTAACTCATGTAAACATTTTTTTGATAATCATTGTATTTAATGATATATTTGAGTGACATGCGGAGTGAAGGGATTTCTAACTACAAAGGTAGAACAACTTAAGTCTCATAAACCAAAGAGAATGGTGTAGCATTAATAGGTGTGTGAGTGCTAGTGTGATAAGCCCAAAGAGCATATATACTTTTGTTTATGTAGTTCAATTACCATATTTATTGATTATTTTCCTTAACATGTTGACAAGTGTTTTTTTAGTGGCCTCATCTTGGCTATTGCCCTGAGGATAATAAGGTGTAGAAAAATTATGTTTGATTTTAAATTTAGTACACAAATTCTTAATAGAGTGGTTCTTAAAAGACGAGCCATTGTAAATGATAATGGATGAGAGGATCCCAAAATGGGTGATATTATGTGTGATTTAATTAAATCTAATATTTTAAAGTAACTAATAATGTACAATATGATAAATAAATTAAACTACAAGTGCTAATTACTTAAGCAAATTGTAAGAATATAAGCAAATGAGAGAGATAAGTTAGTTATTTTTTTTGTGATGTGTAGGTAGTTAATATGTATATCTTGGATATGGCTTGAAATGTTGTCATAGGAGCTCGCTAAAGACTCTAGAACTCTACACCGAGGCTAGAATGGGGCACCCATAGTAGATTGAGAGGTGCCTAGGTGTTAGTGTCGATTCTAGTGTGATGGTGACTGTGTAAACCTTCAAGATATTTTTTGTTTTTAAGGTCTAAAGACCTTCATTTGAATGTCTATTTTATCGCATTACCTTTGTTGTTAGGTTTTTGACAATACTTGTACCTATAAAACAAACCCTATCTACCTACACAAGCTCAAAAACACACTAAATCTAAAAGAAATATGAAAAATGTGAAGTTAGAATGACCCAGGAGGTCACCCAAAGAGTGAATTTATTACCGAGCATTGTACTACATTCTAGACTGCATGTAGTTATGTGTGCTTATATGTGAAATCATTTCCTTAGGTTGCCCTCACGCCAATGACACCAATATACATGTTGTAGCTAGATTAGAAGCAAATGTGTGGTATGAAATCCAACACTTCCCCTTCCTATATAGTGTATGCAACCCAAAAAAGTCCCTTTGATGGTAGTGATAGTATGTAGATGTCATTGCCCCTTAGAATTGTGAGCCAGAATAATAGTGTGTATGTTGTGTATATATATGAATTTCTTGTTTGAATTTCAACACTAATGACATGAAAGGCCAACTATGAGCTCGAGAAAAAGATAAAAAGGGAGAAAAGGCTGACCAAAATGTCAAAATGTGTAAAAAGAACAAAGAGGAAAAAAGCGCCCAGAATGGACACAAGCACATGGGCGCTAGTGTCTAGAGTGGGTGCTGGTGTCTTGAGATAAATAATGACATATGTGAAGTGAAAGATAGACATGGATCCTGTGACTGACCAGAAGTGGATACAAAATGACAGATGTGGAAGAGAAATATAGTAAAAAGCAATCAAAGACATAGATGGACAAGAGATGGTGTCACCAGTGAATACTTTTCTTACTTAATATCCATGCATATAAATAACATACTGATGGCATAGTAAAATAGTAATATGTGCATGATTTTGTGTCTAAAATGTGTAAGTAAAAAGATACAAATGTCATCACTAGTAGTAGTTTATAAAGGTACCGCCTCAACCCATTTAGTGAAATATTCAATAGTAGTAATGATAAATTTATGTCCTTACATGGATTCAAGCTTAACCTTACCATTCAAATTGAAGCCCTAGATAGAAAAGGGTCATGGGGATACGAGTTGTAATGTCCGAGATGGTGCATGATTAAGATTACTATGTCACTAGAATTGATCACATCATTTAGCATATTTGTGACAATAGTGTTCCATAGTTGGCCAATAATAACCCTGTATGAGTAACTTTTGGGACATTTGCTAAAGTGACATTTGCATTCATTGTCATGTAATCGTGACAAATCTATTTGGGCATCATTGGCTCCCAAACAACGCAAACTATGACCATTGAATTATCATTTAAACAAGGAACCTCCTATAAGGGCATAATGAATGGCCTCATGTCATATACGATTGCCCTCTTGTGGAGAAGAATTTTCAGGTAATTTTTGCTTATACAGGTAGTTATAGAGGTGAGTAAACCTTTCAAGATGATCCACACTATATGTAATAGCTAAGATTTAAGAGCATAAATTGTATTAGTATCAACAGATGCCTTCTCGTAGTTTTGAATATTAAAATTGGAATAATTGTCGGTGATATCTAAGGGTATTAGCAAGGCAACACTTGCCATAGCTTTAACACGCTGATTGTCCTTATAGGAAATAATAGAAAGAGTGTATGAAGTAAATGTTGATAATAAGCACTTAACTAGAGTGTTGTAAGGGATGAGACATTCTTCCTTTGTGTTATATACATCTTGTACCTGATGAATGATGAGTTGTGAATCACCAAAAATTTGGATATGTTGTATTTGCAAAGTTATAGTTGTATAAAGTCCTAGGATGAGTGTTTCATATTTCGTGATGTTGTTAGTGCAAAATAATCCCAACCTATAAGAAAAATGCATAGTTTTGCATG
Organism: Taxus wallichiana var. yunnanensis; assembly: GCA_018340775.1. Classification (NCBI taxonomy): domain Eukaryota; kingdom Viridiplantae; phylum Streptophyta; class Pinopsida; order Cupressales; family Taxaceae; genus Taxus; species Taxus wallichiana. The sequence continues at coordinate 311,772,587 of CM031243.1, read as the reverse complement.
GGGTGTGATGAAAATAATGCTAGCTCCTACCCTCGTGGCACACCAAAAACCATATAAATACATAGTCCACAATTTTGTGTTGATGTTATAAGTGGTGAATTCATCATGAAACTCATCATTAATTGGTGAGGGATCGAATAGTGGTGCTTTAGTAAGCTGGTCAGCTATTACCTACCCTTTGATGGATTTTTGGGATATGAACTTAAGATAAAATTCAGTTAATAGCATTACCCATCATACTAAGCACCCGAAAGGTGTGTGCAAGATAAAAAATAACATAAAGGATCTACCTTAGTAAGGACATGCACCTCAATGTTAATCATGTAGTGGCATAACTTATCAGTGAAAAATATTAGTGCAAGACATAATTTCTCAATTAGGGTATAATTAAGCTCATAAGGAAACAAAGTGTGGCTAATATAATAGATGGCTTGTTCATGATTATTATCATCATATTGGGCAATTAAAGCACCAAAAGCATGCTTTGTAGTAGAAAGATATAACAAGAGTGGTCTACTTGGTATAGGTGGTACAAGGACCAGATGGGTTCAATAAATACCTTTTGATATCCTCAAATGTTTTTTGACATTCATCATCCTAGTTAAAAATAGTGTCTTTCTTTAACAATCACATGAAGGGTTGAGTTTTGTTAGCCAATTGTGCTACAAAATGGTGGATAACTTGAATCTTTCCTTGAAGAGAGCATAATTGCTTTAGGTTTCGAGGAGGAGGCATATCAACAATGTCTTGGATTTTATTAGGTTCAATCTTGATGTCATGGTGAGAAATGATATAACCAAGGAGCTTACCAGAAGTGACACCAAAAACACACTTGTGTGGGTTTAATCAAACATTATATTAACACAAACACTCAAATATTAATCAAAGGTCATGGGTGTGATTTTTTCGTGTAGTAGATTTAGCAAGTAAATCATCAACATAATCCTTAATAATCTTGTGAATGTAGTCATGAAAGATATGTGTCATAGCCTGTTGGTATGTGGCACCTACATTGTTTAAGCCAAAGGACATAATGGTGTAATAAAAGGTGCCCAGGGGTAGTAAAAGAAGTATTTTCTTAGTCCTCAGGATTGATTTTTATTTGATTATACACCACAAAACCATCCATGAATGAAAGCATGTCATATCTAGTAGTAGAGTCAACTATCAAATTAATGTGGGGAAGAGGAAAACTATCTTTTAGACAATCCTTATTAAGGTCCAAAAATCAGTACAACAATGGATTTCTCCATTGGGTTTAGCCACATGCATTATTTTAGACACCCACTATGGATAATACATGGCACGAATAAATCCAACGTCAACAAGTCATTGAATTTCCTTTTTTATAAAAAGGGCCATGCAAGGATGCATGTTTTGAATCTTTTATTGGATTGATTTAGCATTAGCATGCATTAAAATATTATGTATAGTGACAAATGTGTCAATTCCAAGCATGTCACTATAATTCCAAGTAAAAATATCATGGAAATCTTGGAGGACTTGTTGTATCGCAGTTCGTTGTGTCACTAAGGGTAGTAGAGAGAAGCACCAAATGATGGTCATCACTAGTACCGAAGTTGAAATATATATTTTCCTTATTACATAGAGTCAATCGATTTTCAATATAAGGTGTTGTTGGGATAGTGTCAAGAGAATTAGGTAAAAATCATGGAAGGGATATCTTCAATGAAATATGTATGAGACCACAATGTATGAGGAAACCTATTCTTATGAAATAAGGAGGGAGATCCTCATAAGAACCTAGGTACTCGAGAAGGGATTCCTCATTAGCAAGATTTATCTAAGAGGGGATATGCACTATCATCAATAATATCTAGGAAGACTAATTACAAAGTAGTTGTAGAGTGCGTGGTAAATGCATCTTACGAATGATTTTGCGATGCGGGACGAAATATATGTGTTCCATAACATGTTTGCATGCATAAGCGAAAAAAAAAAAAGAGTAACCAATTCCTTGTTTATTTTTTTGTGATTTAATTTAAGCATAATATGTTGGGAAATACCTTGGACATGACCTCTAAGCCCTTTACCATTAAAACCATCCTGCAAAAATATTGATATCCTATCCATAATCTTGGTAAGAAGGTTGTCGAGGTCATACACAAGGGAATGGGGATTCTTGAGGAGTTGTATTAACACAATACTTAAAAGGATCTGGATCAGCCTTAATGGTGTATGTAGTTCCTTGATGAGAATATTTGAGGCACCCATGGAGAGTAGATAGTACCGCAGTGCATAGCATAAATCCATGGGCATCCTAGTAACAAATTATAACTAAGATCATTAGGCATGACATGGAAAACTATAGGAAGAGTGTGTGAGCCCAATGTGATGTTTAACATGATTTGACCTAAGGGATAATGAGGCACATTATCAAAGCCATGAATACAAGTAGTAGAGGAAGAAAAATATTCAATATGAATGCCTAAAATATGCAAGAAAGAAATATTACAAATATTAAGCCCCAAACCATTATCAATGAGAACTTGCTTCACTAATTTCTTATTTATGCGTACTTGAATATATAAAGGGAGGCCAATATTAATGAAACATTGATATGGTAGGTATTGAGAATCAAAATAAATAGGTTCTTGAAAATTGAGACATTTAAGAACACGTGAGAGCACATGAGAAATATCAGTTTTAGGGCTTAGCGGAATATGTTGGAGAACATTTTCAAAAGATGATCAAGAGGTGGGATCTCAATTAAGGTAGTAAAACATGGAAAGAGAGGGATCCATGAAACCCCTATCAATTAGATCAAACCTAATAAATCGAGACAAATGAAACCCTAGAGCGGCTAAGGTTACATTTGTGATGATCAATTAGAAAATGTCGAGTTCACCAAATGATTTCATTTTTTGTGAATCCCATTTCATTCCTTTTTAAGTTTTAAGAATGTTTCTAATTAACATATGTAAAAATGATGAAATAATTTGATAAGTGCATAATATGATTTAATTAACTTCCAACATTAATTGCATAAATTAAAATAATGCTTTTCAAAGTGACTATTGATCTAACAACTATAAAAACATAAGAAGAATTGTAATTGGGTATTTTTGTGTGGATATAGAAGAGTCGAGTGATATGAATGCATGAATAGGTTGATCGAAACCAAAAATTCTTTGTTACATAAAGTGGCACTTGAAACTAAACTCGGTGAAAATAACACAACTAGGTCAAGATTTGTCCTGCATGCCCCGACCCTTTTGTATGGTCTTAGGCCCGCTTGGAATCTAGGTCTGCAAACTTCCGAGTGCTTCACATACTTGAAAATGAATATCGTTGTGTGTTGGTATTCTTTTCTCACCTTTAGAAAGGCTCTGTGAACTCTGCTCAAATGCTAGAACCCTTGTAGTGCAATGAGTTCTTCCAAAACAAAGTTAGGTGGGTTTTGGGCACACCCGTGTGCCACCAACTTTGCCACTACTACGAAGGGGGCTCAAACCACATGTTGTTCTCCTAGCATGTGATATCTACCATAGTGTAATCATAACTTGACAATCGTGCTTTGACAATACTTTGCTTGAGTTTCACACTTGCTCAAATACTTGGGAAGGGTCACTTTGTTTTCTTATAAAATGAATATGGAGACTCCTAGACATGGAAGGAGACTTTAGACCAATAGAGGGTGTTTCCCTAATAGATGTGCATGAGTTATTTTACTTTTTGGGAGATTAGAGTGCCTTTTGTGCTTACTTTTACATGAGGAGTTCTTAAAGTGTCAGGTTCCTAAATGAGGTATGATTTACTTGCTTATATATGCTTCCGAAGGTTGTTATGTCATGAAATTCCAACCAAGGGGATGCATTTTATCATAAGAATTTGATATAATTATCCCAAAGCATGTCGATCCAAAACCATACAAAGAGGGTTGACTTGTAGAATTGTATAAACCGACCAAATTGATGATTTTTCCCAAGAGGGAAAAACATGTTTTGACTTTATGGGTCAGAGGATGGATGTTTATAAATGTGTTTTATGTTGTTAAAATTCAAAAAATAATGATATAGAGGTGTGCAAAGATAAACAAGTAGTCAAAGAGCTATCAAGGTGTGCTAAGCAAGAGTGAGGAGAGTGCATTTGTACATGCAAGTGTGCAATGTCAAGATCAACAATGTCAAAGGATAGATTGTCAAATTTGAGTGTCTACAACACCATGACACCTTTATTTCTTATAGACAAAGAATTTATATATCTATAAAATGCTTCCAAATATCTCACATGATGTATTTACAAGGAGGGTCTATGAAACCCACACATTTCATGAATAACAATTCATGGAGTGCTTAGATCAAGAGGCATATCCTCTAAAACTAAGCCATCAAAGGCTTCATAATTATCATATGAAAAAGGTTTGTTAATTTGTAAAAAAAATTATTGAGTTGGAACATATGCAAGTGTAGACATAAAATCACGCACTTAAGGTATCTATCTAGTCCTGATAACAAACTACTATTCATATGATTCCTAAGTAAGAAGAGTACTAATTAACCCATGTCTTTGGCCATATTTCTTTGCATCATGTTTCCTCTTTTAGTCTAACACACCTTCTTTCCAAGTCTGACCTCCGACCCTTTAGTTTCTCTAAGTCTGGACACCGGTGCCTAGCCACGATACCAATGTCGAGTGCACCCCGACCTCTTTATACTTTACTCGCATCTTTTGGGTCCTTTCTAGCCATTTGAGCATCTTATATTTTTGGTAGTCAGCCATTTTAGGGATAATTATGAAATAAAAAAAGGGAATCATATAAATATAAATTTATGTGATCATAATAAGGGACGAATCACTAAGCATTAACTATCACCACCTAAGGTTGCATCATAAGGCTATTCAAAAGCATTCAAGCATCCATTCTAGCATTCATTCAAGGGAAAGGGACTGCATTCTTCTACATACACTTCATAGGAGGGGAATTATATTCTATTCCATACACACATCTATTACATTTCTTTACATCTAGCTACTTACTTGTTATCAAGTGCGACACACACAAGCGCCACCTAGGGCACATTCGCATGCGAGACACACCAAGAACTACATTGGGTATGAAATTTTGTGCATCACTTAGTTGTAAGTTCAATCGTTTGTGATTGAGGACAGTTTGACCCCTCATTTGTATTCTTTTATTTTTGGGATTTTATACGCTTTTAGGGTTTTGTAGATGAATTCTTTATTATAGGTTATCAACAACTTCATCGATCATTGTGTGACATACTAATGACCAAAGGAAAATGACCAAAAACATCTTGTGACCTTGCGGAGGAGGTTTTCTAAGGGTTTTAGAAGTCATAGGTTTCGTAAATAGGTCCAGTGGTGTCTATAGGAAACCCTTCCCCTTTCCAAGTGCCACGATCTGACAGATCGTCACTCACACATTTTCTATGGCTTTGTGCGATGATTCTCCCTCTTTTTCACTGGTCATCACTTCGTCACAATCTAGGATTGATTGTGAAACAACTAAGTCATCTTATCTCCTCTTTGAAACTAGGGTTTTAATACCTAATTACTTAGTTTGATTGGGTCTATTTTATACATAATTGTTTATTTACTTATTGTTACATAGCAATTAGATTTAGGCATTTATTTCAACATTTTCTTAATCAATTTGGCGAGCCCATCTCATTCGATCACTCTAGGGTCCTCATTTTTCTTCTATTATGGGTCATAAAGTTCATCAAATTTCTTTGTTTGATTTACTTAAAATGCATCCCAATTGCCAAGTTGTTTTGTAAAAAGCCTTAGACATCATGTATCTTCCCTAAGATATGCTACCACATGAAATAAGTCATATTTTTATTGTCTATCTAAAAACCCTAGCCTTTATGATCCTCCATCCAATCAACCCATATTGGAGTCAATTCAAGCTTTGCATTCTTTATTTTATGAAAAAATTTAGGCTATGGAATCCATGATTACATCTCTTAAATCTGAAATCCAACAACTTAAGGATGATTCTCAGGCTCATGTTTGTTCTCCTTATACATATCATCTTCATTCTATGTCTTCTACATGTGCTCATATCAGTGAGCCTCAAGTCTTACCATTACCGGAGCCTCTCACGTTTAATCACAATGATAAGTAAAATGATATTCTTAGTGAGCTCCTTCGTCATCAATGGATCGCTTTACCATCTACTCATAGCTATCCTCCTTATTATCTTACAAAATACTAGGGTCATCCATATTGCAATTATCATCAAATTAATGGACATAATTACAATGATTGTTATGATTTACAATGAAGAATCAAACATCTTGAGTGTCAAGGCTTTATCTCATTTATTGCACAACATTTTGTAGCATGCCCATCTACAAATGCTACATCCAAATGGGCTTCTATTACTTCTAACGTTCCTTCTTTGGTCAGTCAAGTGTCACCTATTCAACCCATTACAACTAAGCAATCACCTCTCAAGGTTCATCTTCCATCACCTCTTCCTACTAATGCATCTACATTATTACCAAGTCAAACTAAGCAACTACCCCTATAGATCAAGTAAAAATCCTCCACCTCTTAAGTCTTCCAGGCGTTACCAATTCAAAATAAGTGTAAGCTAGGAAAAATACACTACTAACAAGGAAGTAAAATACTAACAATAATACCTCCTCCTTCGCGTTCCGTAGAAAACCTCAGAATGGGCTAGGAAACATGGATTGAGCCCCGATTATGTGATATGTAGGTGATTTTCTTCAAGACGAAGCAAGGCCTTCCTGCAACAATGATCCACTTACTTTGCACCAAATGGGTAAAAGGATTATGGATTTGGGGTGCTTCAGGATGAGGCTATTTGGGCATTAGGATGAGGTAGAAGGATGTTCTTTGCTCAAAGGATGCAAAAACTTAGACAGGGCATTCAAGATTATTCTCGTGTCTTAGAGGGGAGGGGTAAGGTTGTATTTATAGCCTGGGGAAGTGATTAATTTAAGTAATCATGGTTTGAAAATGTGGGAAAATTAGGTGAGTGGGGACCACAAAGAATGGGTGAGGATTTGATTTTAGATTTTTAATTCATAAGTGGAGGATTTTAGGTGAGTGGGGACCACAAAGAGTGGGTGAGGATTTGATTTTGAATTTTTAATTCAATAGTAGAAAAACATGGAGAATAATGACATGTGGTGAGGATTGGGTTATTTTTGGATTTGAAATGGATAATTAATCAAATTATATTTGATTAATTTGAAGTGTATTTTTGTGGGAAATGAGGTAGGGGAATTAATTGATTTAGGACAGATGTGAAATTAGGGTGTCTACATTTTCCCCTCTTTGGAAGGGTACTATGAAAGTAGTGTCCTTTCAAAGAAAGTAGATGAGATGGGGAAGAATTCAATCTACTTTTCTTAAGCAAAAAGTAGAGTGAATGTTTGTTGGGGAGAATAGAAGGTGGTGAGTGACGGATGTCATGGTATCCTCCAAGACAAAAATGTCATGAGAAGATGTGATTATGGATAGATGTGATGATGCCCCTCGAGAGGGCTGATGAGAATGGAATATATGACAGAGCTCTTGAAAAGAGGAGAGATGAATTTTGTGGAGAAGAGGACGATAATGGAGTGGAAGAGACTGGAATGACCACATGACACAAATGGAGAAAGGATTCAATCGGCCTTGAATGCTAGGTGTGAGGGTGTGTGGGAAGATGAAATGGGAAAGAGAAAAGGGAATGGATATGATTGGGGTTGATTATGAGAAGAGTAAGAAAGGTGAAGGGTTATGGAGATAGGGGGGGGAAAAAGGAATGAAAGAGGTAGAAGAGAATAAGAGAGAGGGATGATAGGGGAAGAAGGGAATGATGAAGGAAAAACAAGGAGAAGATAGGAAAATGACAGAGTAGAGGGTGAAGGTATGAAATAGAGAGATGTGCCAAATGAAGGAAGCAAATAGAGATAATAAAGAGGGATGCATGAAAGTGAAAGAAATGATAGAGTTGAGAAAAATAAAGAAATGGGGAAGGATAAATAAGAAGGAGAAGATGAGGTGGGAGTAGGGGGTAAAATCGATGAAAAATTGAAAGAGGATGAAAGAAGTAGAATAAGAGAAAAAACTAAACTATGAGGGGTGAGAAAGTGTGAAAAATAGTAGAGAAAAGAAGAGAAACAAATACAAAATGAACGAAAAGGTAGGGGTGGTAGAGAAAAGGAGAAGTGGTCAGAAGAAACATGAAAATTAGGGGAGAGGAAAGGAAGATAGAGTGAATATAGGGAGAAGATTGAAGGAACCGTGTCATTGCGAGGAAGACCAAGGCAAAGAATATGGAACAGACCATATGGAGATGCATGTGGAGGGTGGTATGATAAAAAAATACAAGACAACATGCTGAAGAGCCAGGTTATCGATGGGGAAGTAAGGAGGAAACGTGATGTAAAAAGGGGAAGAAGATGATACAGGGGAAGGGAAATAAGATGAGGGGTGGGAGAGAGAAGAGGATAACAAAGAAAATGATGTAGAAGGAAGGGAATACAGAAAGGGGATAATAAGTGGAAAGTGAACAAGTATGAGGAATGTAAAGAGAAGAAAGAGGGGAGGAATGACACAGATTGGAAAAGATGTGAGAGATGCATGAAATGAGGATACTAGGATTACGAGAAAATAGACAAAGGATGTATGATGAAGACAGTAAAGATATTGAAGAGGGCGAAGGGAAGATGGAGAGATGGGTAAGAAGTGACAAGAAAGGGTGGGATTGGGGAAAAGAATAGGAGAGAAAAGAGAATGGGGGATAGAAGAGGCAATGCCAATGAGGGGACATTAGGGAAAGTCCACTAACAATGAGTGGTGAGGAAGGGTGAGAGAAAAAATGAAGAAAAGGAGAAAGGTAATAAGGATTGGAAAGGGTAATGCCAACGAAGGGACATTAGGGAAATCCCACTAACAATGAGTGGTGGGCTTAGAGGAAGGAAGGAATGAAGGGAAACTCTAGAAGGTCCAAGGGAGTGAACGAGGTTGCGGAATGAGGATTGATGATTTTTAGGGAAAGTCCACTAACAATTATTATGGGAATAGAAGATGATGATGAAATAATGATAGAGGAATGTTAACAATAATGGCGAAACAAGTGTGTGGGTAGAAAGGTGGGAGAATTTGAGAAGATGAAGTGGAAAGAGTAAAGAAAATGGGAGGGATGAGTTGGGACTAGGTGAAAGCAAGGAGAGGATGTGGGAGATGAGGATGAATGAGGTGAGGATGAAGAAACAAGACATGAAAAGAATGGGAAGAAATGGTATGAAGGATGATGGATCAAGAAGGGAAAATGGGGAAAAGAACGTGATTGTAGGTGGAAGATATTAGACGTATGTTGTAAGATGATAGGTGGAGAAAGGATAATGGTAGGAGGAAAATGTGGTTGGTAGGAGAGACCAGGTGGAAGAAGTGATCAACAAAGTGAACAAAGAATGAGGTGAGGGAAAAGTTCACAATGATGAGTTTAGCGTAGGGAGGACCCTGACGTAAGATTGTCATGCGATGGAAGTGGTTAAGTAAGATTGCCAAGTGAGTGACACTAGAGATGACAAGTGGGCAAGTGAGAAGTGGTGTTTGCGAGAATGGAAGAGGAGGTGAGAGGATGTGATAATGGGGAATGCTGAGAAAAAAGTGAAGGTGAAGGATGTGTAGTGATGGGGAAAGGAAAGAAGACAGATCATCCTTAAGAGGGACTCTTAAGTGAGATCACCATGTTGTGCGAGTGGTTAAGTAAGATTTCAAGTAGAGGATGGTGATAGTGGTGGTAAAAAGATGTGATGATGGGGAATGAAGAGAAAATATGGATGGTGAGAATGTAGAGTGATGGGCGAGTGCAAGATGACATGTCATGCTTAAGAGAGACTCTTAAGTAAGATCGTCATGCCGCGGAGTGGTTTTGTAAGATCACCAAACCTGATAGGGATGATATGTAAGGAGAAAGACAAAATTATATTGGGTACAGGGGTGGAATGGTTGGTTGAAGAAGATGATCATGACATGAGAGGTGGGAGAAATAAGATGGGGAAATATGATGGGATGGGGGAAGGCCATAGGGAAGATCAACCTTAAGAGGAATTCTTAAGTAAGATTGCCATGCGGCCGGAATGGTTAAGTAAGATCACCAAGCTGAAGAAGAAGAAGAATGATGATAGAGTTGGTGGGAATAGGGTATGACAAAATGGATTGAAGGGGAACCCTCAAGTGAATTTTCCATACTACGAGAGCATGTAAGTAGGATGACCAGGCATAAGATGGATTTGGGGAAGGATGAGAAAAGAGTGAGTGATGTATGCCTGAGTGGAAGAGGATACGAGATGAGGTGATAACAAGGAAGAAAGGAAACAAAGGAGTGTAACATGAATGGATGAAGGAATATATGTAGTGGAGGGCAGAGAGTGTGAGGGGAATCCTTAATTGGGATGCCCACGTGGTGAGAGTAATGATGCGAGAATGAGAAGTAGAAGAGGTGGAATGGGAAGATGTGTGTGGTGGTGATTGTTGTTTGATGAGAGGGGAGGTGGTGAAGAAGCTTCTATAGTGGGAAGATCTTAGGGAGAGGTAAACCTCCACCGAGGATCCCATATAGAAGGGGTTATTAAGTAATATTGTCAAGTGGGAAGTAGAAGAGTGAAAGGAAAGAATACAAATGGGTGAGAGGACATAGGAATGGTGAGAAGGGTAATATGGGGATAAGTGGCGGAAGAGTAAAAATGAGGAGCGAGGATGAATGGATCAAATACATGGTGATCATGGTGGGGGAGGAGGAGCTGTTGGATAGTGAATGCTACTTGAGAAAGATCTTCAAGTAGGATTCACAAACTGCGGTGATCAAGTAGGATTCCCAAAATGGGGAATGTATTAGTATGGGTGAATGGATGGGGTGTAAAGTAAGATGTTGATCATGTAAGAAGATACTCACGTGATGAAAATCATCTTAATTTTAATATAGCACATAACATGATGCATCGTGATATAAAAGATCAGGATGACTAGACTGTAATATGCGTGATAGCATAGACATGGGGCCAAAAAAGGTTTGATGCCCCAATATGATATGTAAGTGGAAGAGAGCATAGACAGAGGCCATCCAGAAAGTATGATGCCCCAGTATGATATGTAATCAGATAACATAAGTATATTAGAGAGAACACCAGGATACATAAAATCAAGATGCCCCTTGTAATATATCAAGATACAAGAAAGCAATTAATAATTTGTAACTAATAATGCAACACAAGAACCAATAAACATGTCCCTAACGTGTTCCACAGTGAGGATTGATTGGATGTGCCCCCAAGCAGGGGTACAAGGACATAGAAAAGGATTGGGTCATTGTCCTCAAACAAGGAAACAATGAGAGTCGGATTTTCCCCAAGTGAGGATTCATGCGAGGAGAAGTGGTAAGGAGATTGGATCATTTGTTGGTGATAATAGTTCAAAGGATGAATTGTGTTGATTATTTTAGAGTTTTTGCGATTTTTTGGAGTTTACAATATTTTTTTTTGTTTATTATATATATTTATATTAATTTTTTATTTTTATTTTTGGAGATTTTCCAAAAAAATTTGGATTTTTTTTTGAATTTTTGACTATTGTTTCTAATGTTTTTGGATTTTTTGATATTTTCTAATGTTTTTGGATTTTTGACGATTTTTCTAATGTTTTTGATTTTTGACGATTTTAATGTTTTTGGATTTTTGACAATTTTCAAATGTTTTTAGATTTTAGATTTTTTTCTAATGTTTTTAGATTTTGACGATTTTGGAATGTTTTTTTTTAGATTTTTACACTGTTATTGGCAATTTATGGACTAGAGTGCAGACTTATTTTGAGAGGTGATAAACCAGGATATTATCCGCATGTACCGTGTTCCTCGTGGTAACTCATGCTCGGAATAACACAAATTCTCATTCCATTGGCAGGATATGGTGGTGATGATATGATGAAAAGAATTCAACTCCATTCTTGACTCCACACAACTAGTAAGATGCGTGGGCTCATCACCGAGAATCAAGAAGGACGCAGGAGGTAGATAATGAATATAGAGACAAATGCTAACAACAATCCCTTTGGGAAATTGTGACTCAATTCTTCTTAACATTACTGAACCGGTTTCAAAAATGGCTTTCACTTTATGAGTCACGTGTTAGACTTAGACAATTACATGTGGCCTGTTGATTGGTAAGATATGAGGTGAAGGGATAGTTCTCTCTTCACTTAGGCATCTAAATTACTTCTTTGGGGATTCTATAATTGCAAGCACTATAAGATTTTGTATTCTTGAAATGAACTCCCTATGCCTTGCCCCATGCTACTAGTGAGAAGCAAGGGCTCATCACCGAAGGCAAAACATAGGCGAGTGAATTCCCTTTTTTTTGTTTGTTTTGTTTTTTTTTTTTAATTTTTTGAATGTTTTTGCAATATTTTTATGCTTTTATGAGAATGACCCTCTACGCTTTTGCCCCATGCCACCTATAAGAGGCAAGGGTTTATCACCGAAGACAAGACATAGACGAGTAAGGGCACCTTCCTCCATTCCCAGTCTCACACTACCAAGTAAGAAGTGTGGGCTCAACACCAAAGACTATGAAGGATGAAAGATGTGACAATGAATTATTCATAATTTATTGAATTGATGGAATTTTACAATAGTGCTTTGTATTTGGGAAGGAACATCTGCCCCCAATCTCAGCCCCACATGACTAGTAGGACGTGAGGGTTCAACACCGAAGACTGAGATGGATGATCAAATGAACTAGGTAAAGAAGTTTAGAGCTTTGTTATGAAAGAGAGAATGTCTTTGAAGGGAATATATTACCATCAATAAGCTTCTAGGTATGACCATAGGTGAAAGTCGACTGAAAATGGGAGATATTATAAGAAGTATGATACTCACAAGACTTAATAGGATTTATGTTAGCACTTGTCTCATGATGATAAACATGAAGATGTGATTTTGATAATGAAAATACCTACCAATGGAAATGAATAACTTTAAATTATTCGAGAGGTAAGCGAGATGAAGGAACAATGTACACGTCGTTGTTTCCCAGAATAGTGAACACCTCAAGGATAAAATTTCTTTAAATGAACTGCATTCATTGGTTCATCAAGTTCTTGACCATCTTCAGTGGCCAACTTATAGGCTCCAGAGCCAAATTTAGTTGTAATTACATAGGGTCCTAACCAATTAGGCTCAAATTTTCCTTGTTTTTCTCGCTCTTTAGTGGTATTCTTTTGATTTTATTTTAAAATGAGGTCACCAATTTGAATTCTCTGGGTCTTACCTTTTTTATGATAATTATGTTAGATCGGTTTTGATAGACTTGAAGATGATTGAGAGCATTAAGTCATTTTTCATCGAGAAGCTCAAGCTCTTGAAGTTGTGACTATCGGTATTCATCCTCATTAATTACATCTTTAAGGGAGATTCTCAAGGATGGGAGTTCTATCTCAATAGGTAAAATGGCTTCACAACCATAAATGAGGGAAAATGGGGTGGCTCGGTAGGCGTGTGGTAAGATGTATGGTAAGCCCAAAGAGTGGGGTAAATTTGAGTATGTCAATTACGTCCATGGGTGTTGACAATTTTTCCATGATGGATTTTAAAGTCTTGTTGGTTGCTTCTGCTTGACCATTACCCTGAGGGTAGTATGGAGTGGACCACTTAAGTTTGATGTGAAAATGTTTGGCTAGGTCTTTTACATCTGGTTTTTAAATGATTTGCCATTATCTGCTGACAGAGCGGATGGAATACCAAATCGACAGATGAGATTATTAAAAATGAATTTTGATATTTGGCTACTACGGTAACATAAGTGAGAGGCATAGCTTCCACCCATTTAGTGAAGTAATCGGTAGTGGTAATGATGAACTTATGTCCATCGGATGATGTTGGTCTGATTTTACCAATGAGGTCAAGTCCCCATTGAGAGAAGGGCCATGGTGTGGTTATTGATTGCAATGCTTGGGAAGGTGCATGGATAATATTTCCATGCTTTTGACATGCTTGACATCATTTGACAAAATGGCATGCGTCACTTTCCATGGTGGGCCAATAATATCCAACTCGCAGGATTTTCTTGGCTAAGGCTATACCATTTAGTGTGTGCTCCACAAATACCAGAATGGACTTCAGTTAGGACACTCGAGGATTCTTCTTGATTAAGACATCGGAGCAGGGTGCCATCATATCCTCGTTTATAAAGAGTTTATGCTAAAATGGTGTAATGAGAGGCACGTTGTGCTAAAGCACATTTATGCATTGGTTTCATGTTAGGAAATGTTTTATCATGAATGAAGGTATAAAGATCATGGTACCAAGGGTTATTGGACCCATGATTTCACATACCATAGTGTTTTAGGAAGATCATAGGTAGGCATTAAGATATGTTCTACGAGAAAATGTGCTGGGGTTGACTAGATGTGATTTCTAATAGGGATCCAATGGTTGTCATAGCGTCGACAAATTTATTATGAATTTTGGGGATTTGATCAAAGCTAATTAATCAAAAATAGCTTCGAAGACTATCCACCATGCACTTATATGGGATAAGTTTTTCATCCTTGACTGGTATTCATCAGTAACTTGTTTGATGATAAGTAAAGAATCACCAAATACAACTAATTCTATAAGATTCCAAGATATAGCTAGTTTTAATCCTGCGATTAGAGCTTCATATTCTGTGATATTGTTGGTACATGGGAATGCTAATCGAAATGATTTGGGGATAACATGTCCGCTAGGTGTGATAAGAAAAATACCAGCCCTGAGCCATGGAGATTACAAGATCCATCAAAAAATAGAGTCCAAGTTGGCGTGATGTCTATGTGTAGAAGATCTTCATCAGGAAAAGAAAAATGAAGTGGTTTGTGCCAGGAAGGGGTGCCTCGGCAAGTTGGTTATGCAAGGGCCTGTCCTTTAATTTCCTTCTACGGAAAAAACTGACATCAAATTCACTAAGTAGTATGACCCAACTAGACATTCTTCCCTGTGAGAATGGGTCGGAAAAAGATACTTGAGAGGATCAATCTTGGCAATCAACTTAGTTGTGTGATTGAGAAAGTAATGACGTAACTTATGGAATGCAAAGGTGACCGCTAAGCATACTTTTTTGATTTGGGAATAATGTACTTCATGCTCAATAAGTGTTTGACTAAGGTAATATACAACCTGTTCTTTTGCTTGATCGTTATGTTGTGCTAACAGAGCTCCTATGGCATGTTCAGTGGCAGATGTATAAAGCAACATGGGTTTATTGGCAACTGGTGACATAAGAACAGGTGGGCTAGAGAGGTATTCTTTTAACTTAGCAAAAGAGTCTTGAAATCGTGGTTCAGTGAAATTGTGCATCTTTCTTGAGTAACTGGTTGAAGTGATGGCACTTATCACCAATTGTGATATGAAATGCCGAATAGATTGTATTTTCCCTGAAGACTATGTAATTGTTTTAGGTTTTGAGGAGGAGGCATTTCCATAATGGCTTTGACTTTTACAGGATCCACTTCTATGCCTCTCTCGTGAGACAATAAACCCTAACAATTTACTAGAGGTCACTCGAACACACATTTCTTTGGGTTAAGATGAACCTTATACTCACGTAATCTATCAAAAATGTGTCTCAACACACCTAGATGCCCTATTCGTGTTTTTGATTTTGCTAATATATCATCAACATAATCTTCCATGATATCATGTAACATATCATGGAAGATGACAATCATTGCTCGTTGATAGGTGGCACCGACATTTTTCAAGCGAAAGGCATGACCTTATAATAGAAGGTGCCCCATGGTGTAGTAAATGTCATTTTATGTTGATCCCCTTCAGCAATACGTATTTGATTGTAACCAAAAAATCCATCCATTAAGGAGAGCATTTCATGGCTGCCGTAGAATCAACAATCATGTCTATATTTGGCAAGGGAAAGTCATCTTTGGGACAAGCCTTGTTAATGTCTCGGAATTTTGTGCATATCTTAATGTTGGGGGTTTTCTTGGCTATGGGAACTATGTTAGATATCCATGCCGAATAATCAATAGGTCGGATAAAGTTGGCTTCAAGAGTTTCTCGAGTTGGCTTTGACAAGCAATGCAACTTGGGGATGCATTTTGCGTAGTTTTTGTTTTACATAGGCTTTGCATCCGGATGCACCACAAGGTGGTGTACTACAAGAGATGGATCTAGGCTTGGCATGTCCTTATATGTCCATGCAAATATATCTTGGAATTCAATAAGGAGTGTTGTGAATTCCATGCATTCTTGGTCAGACAAGACTAATGCCAAGTTGTAAAATTTTTGGTTGTTTGGTGGTCCAATGTTTATGTCTTTAGTTTCTTCTACAAGCATTTTAGATGTATCCTTTTTGGAGAATGATGCTAATGGTTGATGTAGGTCATCGGTGTCGGGTGATTTAGGGGAGTTGGTACAAGATTTTTGTGTGTAATGTTGAGACTTTTTATTGACATGTTTGTTTGATAGGGTGGCGATGAGATTTTGACTATGGGAAATTTTTTGTTTGCGCTTCTGATCTAAATTTTTGAAGGTGAAGGATCGAATATTTTATTTCTTCACCAAAATAGGTCGATTCATCTAGATTGATTTCAAATCCTTTTCTATGGTGGAAGTAGGGATTTGGTCATGAGTTCAAGGAATTCTTGATGGCTTCATCATTTTGGAACATGTCCATGGCCACATGATGTGGTTAGCCATGGTCTATGAGAGTTGGATGTGTAGGCTCAAAATTGATGACATTAACAGATAAATGTTCAAAGTAAAGATGTGTTTCAAGTGAGGTCCTCAAAAAGGCTACGTGGAGACCTGGTGTCATTATCAAAATGGTGTCATCGTTATCACTTGAAATTATTATGGGAGCAACATCAAACACCTTGAAACCTAGACCATGTTTACCATGATGTTGTGTGTCAATTGATCGGGTCTAAATGACCTTGTTCATTTGGATGAGTCCTTTACCCTTCCATCGCATGTTTTTCATTATTGATGAGCTTTGGTAAATTGAGGGGACTCATAACATGGAGCAAAGTCGTCATTATATAACCAAGATCTGAAGAACTTGGAATATGTTCGTTGTCAAGATAACCAATTTTTTTCCAAACTGATTGTCCCATTTGGTAAGTGGGATGGATTCTCAGATGTGGAGCGTTGGGTTTTCCATAGCTATGTGGGGATTTGTTGATGTAAAAGGAGTCTTCCATCTTTTGAAATTGATATTCACCGCATCTTGTGTCAATGATTTTAAATGTGTGGGATGGGGGACCAATAGGTACCTCATGTGGTGGGGAAGTCAGTTTGGTAGTTTTAAAAGATGAAGAGAATGGGTTATAAGAAGAAGGGGTGGATTGAAGGATGAAGTTTGGTTATTCACAGGAGAAGGTATCTTAATAGAAGAGGTGTGGTTGGATGAAGAAGGTTGACTAGGTGAGGAAGAAGATGGTGTGGTGGAAGAATAATTTTTTGGAAGAAGAAGCTTGATTAGTGGAAGAAGATGATTGATTAGTGGGAGGAGGACTGGTTGAAGATTGTTGACTAGCGGAAGAGAATGGATTGGAAAATGTGTTTTGGTTAGAAGATGATGGTTTTGGATCATTTTAGGGAGTGTATCGGATCGATGTGTGTTTCGTTAGGGATTATGTGAGGTGGAGCATACTTATCTATTGATGGACAATAGTGATCATGTCGATACCATCCTTGAGGAATCTACAATACTCAAAGGGTTGAGGATCCACACGTAACGTAAATTCCTTGTCCAAATGAGGAAATTTAATACATTGGTGGAATGTTGATGGGATGGATTTCATGGCATGAATCCATGGTCGGCCGACGAGAATGTTATATGCAACTTCTACATCCACCACATGACATACCATGTTTCTAAGGTGATGGGTCCAACTTGGAGAGGCAACATGATTGTGCCTTCAGAATTTTTTCTCACTATTATCATACCCACGAATGGTTATGATATTGTTTTGTAAATCATTTTTAGTGTAACCTAGACAACGTAAAAGTTTCATGGAACAAATATTCAATGCGGATCCATTTTCGATTAATACGTGCTTGATCTTACGATGAGTTATATAACCCTCGACGTATAAAGAATGATTATTAGTGATGTTGGGATTAAGAAGGTCAATGGGACCAAAGGATAAAATAGGATTGGGGACTATAAGATGTGTAATTAAAGCCTGGAATTGTTGTGAATTGATGTCCTCGGGGACACAGAGCATTATTCAATGTTTGCATAAGGATGCGTTGTAGTGGGAGAAGAATTAAGTAATTCCATGATGGAAATTTTGTTGCATAGTCTTCTCTAATTGTTTGACAATATTGAATGATGGCGTAGGTTGTGGAGTGGAATTGGTGGCGGAATTAGATGGTGGATTAGGAGGTGATGGGGGATGAAGTGGTAGATTTTTTTGTTGTAGGGACCCACATTTTTTTGTCTAGTGGTGATCACACAGTCAGTTTTGATCTTTATAGTTGCCACTAAGTCTTGGTCATAGTCTATGGTCGAGATGACTGAGTCATACTCGACATTTCTTGATGATTGACCCTTATCTTTTGAATTTTTATCGTGGTTAGGGAAGGGATTTTTGAACATGTGAAGTTTTTCATTAGGTGTTTTTGTCTCAGAAGTATTTTCAACTTCTATGTCTCCACGTTCAATCAAGTCTTGGACGTAATGGCGGAGTTGCATGCATCGATTTGTAGAGTGCCCTTTTATGCGATGGTAATCACAATATTCATTTTCCTTATACCAATTTGGTTTGGGTTTTCCTTCTTGAAGGGTTTGATGATGGGATATGTAATCATGTTGGCATTTTCCAAATGATGAAAGACACTAGATAGACTTTCTTCGAGAGGAGTGAACTATCTTCATCGGTCCCAGAAGGAACTTCCTTTCTAGGGATTATGATTGGTTGTTTGGATTTTAATGTGTTGATGGGATTGTTTTGAAATGTTTTGGACATGGTGGGAATCAATAACGCCATCATTGACTATATTTTGATTTTGGTTAAAGAATTTAGATTTTTCCTAGTTTTGAGGGGTGTCTCGATAAGGTTGGTCCCTAAAGGGTGCTTTAAGTAAGCCCTTAGAAAATGGGATTTTTCAATTTGTGTTCCCTTTTCAATGACTTCTTCAAAACTATTCAAACAATGCATTTGCATGTGGAATGATAATTCGGCATTGAGATTAGGAACAAAAATGCTAACTAGTTGTCTCTCGGGTATTGAGCAGGGAAATCGGCTTGCAATTCCTCGCCATCGTTGTAAAAAGGAGGAAAAGTTTTTGTTGGGCCTTTGCCTAGTGTTACAGAGATCAAGCATGGTTATTTCTGAGTCTAAGTTATAGGAAAAATGTTTGATGAATTTCTCCAATAAGTCTATGAATGTCATGACCGACCCTTTGGGAAGATGGAAAAACCAGTCTAAAGCTTGTCCTCCTAAACTTTGGGGGAATAATCGTAAAAGATATGTGTCATGATAGGAAACTTCCTAACATTGCATGTAAAATTCCTTGACATGTTCACGGGGTCACCTTTGCTTTTGTATTTATCAAATTTTGGGATTTCAAAGGATGATGGAAATGGTAAGCGTGATATCTCGTATCAAATGGATAAGGACACAATTCTTCAAAGTTGAATTGTTTTGATTGTTTTTGTAGTCCTGAATGGTGTCTTTCATATGTTTCCATTCTTGTGCGAATGGAGAGGCAGGGGATGGGTTATCAAGAATGTCGTGAGTATTGGGGTCTGGATTGGGGTCTTTTAATCTTTCAGCTCTAGTAGTTGCTTCCTCAAGTTTCTTTGTTAAGTCTTGGATTTTAGTGAATAACTCATCGGTCGAAGAGCTATTTGGATTGTTTGGTATTTCGTTGTGATAACTTGATTCACCGTTGTCGATAAGTTTGTTTAAATTTTCAGTCCCGAAGTCGGGGGTAGTTTTCCCCCATGGCTAGGATGCGTAATAGATATTCATTTTTGTTTTGTTCTATCACCCTATTTACTTGTTCTTGTTCTTCATTGGTGAGTTCTAGTTGTGTGACTTCTTCATCGTCATTTTCATGATTGTGACTACGTGTGAATACCATGATGAGATGTGCTTGATTAAGCTTAAAAAGTGGGTAGGAATTTTGAGTAGGTGTGATTAAATGAGAACTTGATTGCTTTGGATTTAGCTTGAATAAGCTCGTGATGACTGATAAGGAGAGTAACTCAAACAAGTTATCTCAATATGATTGTGATATAACTCAAGACGAGTTATTAGGGAATTTGTTTCACGTTGTGTAGATTTGGCTTGAACAAGCTCTGGATTGTTGATGGGAGAGTAACTCAAATAGGTTAATCTCAATATGGTTGTGATATAACTCAAAATGAGTTATGAAAGGATTTGTGTTGGTTGTGATTTGGATAAACATGATGGTTGACAAAATAATGAGTGAACTCAAACAAGTCACCCAATATTAGTTTGATATAGCTTGAAACAAGCTATGAAGGATGTTTTGACAATTGACGATATGGGGAGTGAATGCTAGTCACTCAATATCAATTGGATATAGCTGAAGACAAGCTATATGGTGAAAGCAAGCTAAGCTAATGAAATCGGTGTGATGTTTTGGTCTGCGTTGTTGGATTGTTTGGATTTTTGCTTGGTATTGAATTGGTCGAGAAATGATTTTTGTGGAACACAACTAGGGTTTGAACTTTTACAATAAACACATTGATATCAACCAAGTTTTATGATAAAACAATGCTAAACTATTTTGTTTACAAACAACAAGCAATCATGTGGATCAAATTATTTTGGCTCAGGAGGTAAATTCTTTAGGAATGATCATTGTTTCATGCAATCATACAAGTATGTTGTGGAATGATGGATGCAGGCTCTTATTACTCCAAAAAGATGTGTCCTCGATATACCCTAGTCTGATATACCTAATTCTATACGGGGATAGAATTGGTATGGGGAACCCTTAGAGCACTGGAGGAGACTCACCAATTCTTACTTTCCTGCTTGAGTGAATCACCACGTCCAAAATAGGTTTTGTGAAAAGGTGGAAGGTGATGGGGGGATGAATGTGTATGGTGTCCTTATAACTCCCCAAAGATTTACAGGGATGATGCCCAGGCTTCGTTGTTACAACTATTTAGGTGTGACTCACATGATGTCACATGACAACATTACCTGTAAGTGAAGAGTAGGGGTGAGGTAAATACCGAAACGTTGTGATGAGACTAGGTCTCAAAGTGTAATGCAGATGTGAATGTTGTTGGTGCGTGGTAGTCAAGTCCACATCACCGGTGTAGCTTTGGTGGTGATGAAATCCACCTCGACTACGTGTAAAACAAAATGATGAAGTGATTAAATGCAAGGTTCTTTCCAACTTGAAATAAATCACTGGTGGAAAATAATTGCATACCTGAGCGTGCTAATTTTTTTTTGGTTTCAACAATTTTCTTTTGAATGGTGGTAGTTTTGCGGGATATTTTTTTTTTTTTGCATTTTTGACAATATTCTAGTGATGTGGTCCTATAAAAAACAAATTAGTAGTTATCCTATAGACAAAATGTTAGGAAGAAAAACAATCGTGGTTGTTTTTTATTTTCTAGATCACTCGAAGGCGTAGGAAAAGAGCATACACAACCAATGACGACCGAAACAAATATCAATAGTGTGATGAAATAAAATTGATTGAGATGATAGCTAAAACATAAAATAATAAGGAAATGGATCCTGCAATGTTAGAACAAGAAACTAAACAATCACGACCATTTCTGATTTTCAGATCGCTTCAAGGCATAGGAAAAGAGCATACGTGGATACAATTGGAATAGATTTTTAATTTTTTTAATAATTATTGCAATTAATTGTGATTATGAAACAATGATAATGATTATCTTCACAAAAAAGAAAAAACAATGAAAGAAGAGCGTTAAAAATGTTACTAGAAGTGTCGTCATGGAAAATTGGAATGTAAGGCAAAAAAATTTTGTTTTACGGAGCCAAGTGGCCCCCTGTATTGGTTAACAAGATTGATGATAAAATAATGGTGAAAAGGTCCTGCAAGAACATGATTAAAAGTTTTCCTGCACACAAATTCACAAAAACAAGTTGAAAAAAATAATTTCTAAAAATGGTTATTATGACACACAAAAATGAACAAAATTGATCGTGAAAATGAAATGCTAAAATAGCTAATTATTGCACACAAATCTAATATTAAGTGACCCATGAATTGATGGATAAATATTTGAATTTATATTAATTTGATCAAATGGATGAATTTTATTGAAGTCTTAAAGGTCTAAAAGACTTAAATTAGGTAAGAAAATAAGTAAACATTCGAGTTAAAACAAATGAATTAAAAATAAATAAACATAATACTAACTTATTATGTAAATAAGTAGTCTTATGACCTAAATTAAGGACCTAATAAAATTGGGGACGTAATGAGAATGAAAAGTGGTCTATAATGAGGTCACTTATAAATAGGAAGTGGATTAATGGTGGATCAGGATGGTAGGTTAAATGGAAAGGAAAACCAAAACGAAAAGGGAGTGGGAAGGTAGAAGTGACGAAAATGTGGACTTTGATGGATGATGAAAGGAAATGGGAATTGAAATTAAGAGCCTAATGTGAAAGCTGAGTGGAGTAAGAAACGTGAATGTAGATAGTATATGGAGGACTTTTAAGGAAAAGGAGACGCCGAAAGGGTGAATGAGATTGGAACATATGTATGAGGTCGTATTATGACAATTGAAAGTGATATGTGTTGTTGGGAGCTACAATCAAGCACATGGTTTAGACATTATTTAGGCATCCAGTAATGTGTTGATAACTAGCGAATTGTTTATAATATTATCACAAAAGTAGAATAAAGAAATAAATAAAGAAATTTGATCTATCCTCACGTCATGTCCTAGTGTGGGATCTAGAATAAGTATGTATAAAAGTTTTGTCGAAAAATATTACAATCCACAACTCGATTATATTTGTGTCTGTTGCTGGGAAACCATCATGCCTTCCTCGCTGGAATCTCCTTTCAAAATCCTATGAATGAAATCGATCTCCCTCGTGTTAACGTTCCACTAGAATTTGGAAATCATCGTCAAAATATCATGACCAGAGAAATGATGGTGGACCGAGTATGAAAAAAACAAATAGTCTTTGAAAATCGATCCACGTGGTAATGAAGTAATTAAATCTTTCGGCGTGGAGCAACCCAAGTCCAGATCTCAATGCCAACGTTCTTTCAATACCACTAAGAAATGTCCACATCAATTTCATATGCTTAGCATGTGCCATTATAAGAATGCATTGACGACTAGGATATGTTCAGAATTTCCAAAAAAATCTTCAAAGGTGATTATTAGAGAAGATTCGGTCGTGAATGCCTCACCGTGAATAATATAGATAGGAATTAGATATTGAATAAGATAGATCAGTGAATGAGAATAATACAAGGAAATCATGAGGAAATACACAAATCAGGAGAAAAATAGATGGAGAAGTTGAATCCTTCGCACTGTGTATGAAAAATAATGAGTTGGACACAAGCTCAAAGCTTTTTGTTTTTTTTTTTTTTTAATGAAGCAACAGTGGCAGCACAACTTAGAAAATTGGTCTTAGGAACTGGTATAAAACATACATTATGGCTGAGTAAGGCACAAAAAGGGCGGGAATAGATAGATCGAGCAACAGAGCTATTAGAGACGAGAAATCCTGGAGATGCAACAAAGGTAATGTGTATACTAAATGAAACACTATCAATTTGCCAACATTCTGAGTATTTGCTTGAATTGAAAGTTCTGGCTCATTTGTCACGGAAATATGAAGAGGTCATACAGTTATGTGAATAAAGCTAGGATTTTGCATAACAGAATTACTCCGCATCAAAGATTGATTTGCAATCCGGAAATGAAGAATCACTGGGGAGCCTGGTGCCAACACAATAGAGTAGTAAAAGGTGGTATAATGTTCTAGAGGTTAGTGATAGTTTTCACGTGCGAGAGATCAATAAGAACAATAGTCAAGAAGTGTAGATTTAGATCAGAGCACTACCTTATCAAGCATGAGATAATGCTCGGCGTTAAGAGGAGTTGGGGAGTGGGAATGGGGAGAATGTGGAAGGGGGATAAGAGGGTCGACGTGGAAGGGAGTTGCGATGTGGGTAGTCGGGTAAGGATGGAGTTGGAGTGTTTGCAGATGGAGGTGAGAGAGTGTGGATTTGGAAATAGAGCGACAGGATTCATGTTTTAATGAACTCGGATGGGGGGGGATGGGCAAGATGAGGGATGCCGTTTGGGGAGGTGGGGAGTGAGATGTGTGGATTTTGGTGAAGCTGACCAGGGGACGTGGGAGTTGGGTGAAGAGATGAGTGGGGATGGGGATGGAGATGAGTTGAGGGAGAGGTCTTGCAATGGAAGTTCGGGTGGAGAGAGGGATGGATGAGCAGGGAAGGGGGATGTCGGTGTGGGGAGTTTTAGTTTAGGATATATATTTTATTTTAGTTTTATTTATCTAAATAAATATACTTATATATAAACTAAGATTC
This sequence comes from Taxus wallichiana var. yunnanensis, assembly GCA_018340775.1. Classification (NCBI taxonomy): domain Eukaryota; kingdom Viridiplantae; phylum Streptophyta; class Pinopsida; order Cupressales; family Taxaceae; genus Taxus; species Taxus wallichiana. The sequence goes on along the minus strand of CM031243.1, from coordinate 311,748,025 downwards.
ATATATATGCGAGATTAAATTGAAAAAAATATAAGAAAATGTTAAATAAAAGAAGATCTTAGATATAGGTTTTTTTTTTTTTGAAAACACGGTGTATAGTTACCTTAAAAATGATATGAAAAGAAATAAATATGAGCGATTAGAGTTGTAAAATTAAGATCTAGATGAAGGAAAAAAGAAAGAAATATATATTTATTTTTGTTTTGGGTTTTTTTGTAAACAAAGATTGAAAAGTATGAGTGTTAGGAAATAAAAAAATATAGGGATTTAAAACAAAGATTTTAAAATGGATGAGTAAAGAAGATCATGCCCACAAACAATTATTGTAGCAAAAAGAAATAAATAGATAAAGAAAGTAATTTTCCGGATTGGTTTCCCATACCAAAAGTTGTCATCCACGGCGACCCATGAGTAGCTAGAGTAGGGGATGAATGTTCTTTCTGCTAGACACCGAGCACTGTGAAGATCAAAGAGATGATGAGCGTCGTAATGTCATTGTTACTATAACCTGCATATGCACCACAAGACACCACACAACAAAAACACTACCCACAGCATGAAGGTTAACCAAAGAAGGCCATAAGGCACAGAAAATGAGATAATAATGAACAATAATAAACAAAGAATGGATAAAACCACTAATTGGGAAATTAATGGTAACAGATCAAAAGTAACCGGGCATGCCAGAATGTAAGCTAGGAAAAATACACTACTAACAAGGAAGTAAAATACTAACAATAATACCTCCTCCTTCGTGTTCCATAGAAAACCTCAGAATGGGCTAGGAAACATGGATTGAGCCCGATTGCATGATATGTAGGTGTTTTTCTTCAAGATGGAGCAAGGCCTTCCTGCAACAATGATCCACTTACTTTGCACCAAATGGGTAAAAGGATTATGGATTTGGGGTGCTTCAAGATGAGGCTATTTGGGCATTAGGACGAGGTAGAAGGATGTTCTTTGCTCAAAGGATGCAAGAACTTAGATAGGGCATTCAAGCTTATTCTCGTGTCTTTAGAGGGGAAGGGTAAGGCTTGTATTTATAGCCTGGGGAAGTGATTAACTTAATTTAAGTAATCATGGTTTGAAAATGTGGGCAAGATTAGGTGAGTGGGGACCATAAAGAATGGGTGAGGATTTGATTTTGGATTTTTAATTCATAAGTGGAGGATTTTAGGTGAGTGGGGACCATGAAGAGTGGGTGAGGATTTGATTTTGAATTTTTAATTCAATAGTAGAAAAACATGGAGAATAATGACATGTGGTGAGGATTGGGTTGGCATCATATGTACATGAACCTCACACACTATACTACACACTACATATTACATACTTTGCACATACTCAATATCCTCTTATCACAACATCTACTACAAACTACACACATTATACGTCTTACCCAATCACGTTATATCTTTCTCATCTACTTCTATGCGCTGCACTCATTACCCTATGACACACTCTAGTTCCATGGTCCATACTCGACTGTTGAGGGTCTACATCTAAAATGGACCTCACCACACTCACGTGTTCATTCACTCACTCACTCACGCACGCACTCTCTCTATGCTCTACACTTTATCGATCACATCTTTCTAGTGCACACATTCAAACCATTTCCGATAACGCACTCTTGTTCATGGCTCATTCTTGATCGCTTTGAGGGGCATGTATAAATGAACCTCACTTCATGCATACACATCCACTCAAGGGGCATGTGGCTCCTATCATTCTCTGCATTCCATTCTATCTCATTCACATCATACTTGCATATCTTGGTCGAATTTACTCTTGCTTACTTATGCTTTTACATGTACACTTTATTACACATGCTAGATAGATATCTTGTATGTCATTATCTTTATCATACACACATGCACGTTCACTTTCCTTTCTAGTTGTGATCGTAGACTTTACACATGTAACATGGATGTTTGGCGCAATACCTCATACCGGTCCATAGTGGCTCTGGTGGCATCCACTTTCGTTACACACTACAGATGTTATTGTTTCATTTTTCATAGCACATTACTTTATCGGATTATACACACTTTGAAATAATTTTCATCTTCCTAACATGCTAACAAGTGCTTCATGTGCAAAATTTGGTTTGCAGAGTCAATTTGCTTCCATGGTTGTCTAACACTTTGCTTGTCATTGTTTACTCTTTGTATGCCATTGTTTTGCGGTGTTTTTCCCTTTGTCCCTGTGTGCACACTATCCTTTTGGCTTCATTGACCTTGATTGTTTTGCTACATTGTGAGTGATGTCTCATGTTTGCAACCCACATTTCGCGATCTACATATTGTTTTCTTATGTCTTAGCTTACACATTGTCTTCTTAGCTTACATATTATCTTATACATGTGTGTTTGTCTTTGTTTGTACTAACACTTGTTTCTAGCCACTTTGTTTGTGTGTGCCTTGGTTTCTACCAAGCACACTCCCTCCCCCGTAGGGCATCAATTTCAACACAACGGTCGGTCCTCCTTTGGGTTGCATACTCCTCAGTGATGTCGCATGCACCCCAAATGAGGGCGTCATTTGGGTGAATCAGTCACCCCATACAATGTTTTACTGATCACAGTTAAAACAACATAGTACCGATACAACACAATCATCAATTTTAGATAGGGATCAAAATCAGACTTGGGTCCTTAGCACAACATAGACACGGGGCCCAGACCAGGACAGAAGCGCTTGGGCTCCCTTGACCCTTCATGGACGTCTCGACCTATCATATTGTTACGTGAGGATCAATGCTAGAACTTCGTGCACATCGAATATGGGTTGCACTTCCAAACACAAGGAAAATCAAGTACAAAAATACGGCGGAGTGTTTGACATGCTCATAAATCAGAATGAAGGGATACATATAGGAGTGTTGTGTAACTCATGCGCATGACACGCGTACACAACCCTATGACCTATTCAACAATGAACAAATCAATTATGACCTATTCTCATTAAGTGAGATGACTAACCAACTAGGTGGACAAGACATCAAATGACGATGATCAAGTCATATACACCAACACTCCCCCTTCATCGAAGTTGAGGTAGAGGTCATGGAAATTCAAAATTAAAGAGAACTCTCCTATACAACTAAGAAATATGTGTCAATGGGGGCTCGACTACTAAGCCTGATAAGGTACCCATGTACAAACAACATCTTTCTGAAAGAAGAAGAAGATAAGACTAGCTCCCGAAAACTAGGTCTGATGAGGCACCCATGTACAATGGATCTCAAGTAATGGAGGAAAAACCCCTAAGGGAAAACATCCATTTATAAGAGATAAAAGACTCCGTAAACAACCTAAGAAAGATGCGTCAAATGAGTCCCGATAACTAAATGCCTAATAAGATACTCATGTACAACCGTAATCTTTCTAGAAAAGAAAACTAGAAAGCCGAAGTAGATGGGATGTTACGAGAAGACCTCACTCAAGAAGAGACCGCAAGTGAAGATACTTTGCCTTAGTGAAGGGTTTGGTAAAAATGTCTGCAACCATATTAGATGTCTGACAATACTATAAATCAATGATGTCATCATGGATCAACTCCCGAATGAAATGCATATGTATCTCGATGTGCTTCATCTTCTAATGTTGAACAGGATTTTGAAAAATTGAGATGGTGCTCATGTTGTCACAGTAGATGATAGTAGGTTGTCGATAGTGAATACCAAACTCTGTCAAGATACCTTGTAACCAAACAACTTTTGTGGCAACATTAACTGCTCCTTTATACTCTGCCTCTATAGAAGATATCACAATTCTTGCTAGACCAACTAATAGGACCCGAACCAAGAGAAAAATTGTAGCATGAGGAAGATTTCCAATTATCCAAATCACTGAACCAATCAGAATCAATAAACCCAACCAAGTCAATATCCACTCCTCTAAGATAGTGAATGTCATCAGTGTAAGTGCCATGAACGTAATGAAGGATCCACTTAGTTTCTTTCCAATGCAACTCATGTGGCTCCTACATGAATCTGGACATGATCCCAATGGCATATGATAGATCAAGATGTGTGTGAGTAAGGTAAATCAAGCTCCCCACCAATTGTCGATTGTTGAACCCTACTACTCATAAGCTTTATATCGAGAGAAGTGTGAAATTTAAGGTTACATTTCTAATGGAGATGAGAACGCTTTGTAATCAACAAAAGTACGAATCACAAGGAAAATCAAGTACAGAAAAGACAACGAAGTGTTTGACATGCTCATAAATCAGAATGAAGGGGTACATATAGGAGTGTTGTGTAACTCATGTGCATGACATGTGTACACAAACCCTATGACCTATTCAACTATGACCAAATCAACTATGACCTATTCTCACTAAGTGAGATGACTAACCAACTAGGTGGACAAGACGTCAAATGATAGTGATCAAGTCATATACACCAACATGATCAAGGCGATTACACAACATTTTTCGATTCAACATAGTTTACAACACTTCACACATTGGCTTTTACAAGGCACACAGTCCTTAGCACTCGACATGCATGCACTACACAACATTTTCTACTTTCACGTTAGATCGAAACTGTTTGAACCGGATTAGATTTTTACACACCATCTACAGTGGTGTTCTACATTCATGGGAAGTAGTTAAAGGTTGGAGGATGACACCGATTTTCTCCCTACACTTATTCCATGTCTTGGCATGAGATCACCCAAAAAAACTCATGATCGGTGCAATTGGCGTGAGATCGCTCGAAAAACTCTTTCTTCTATAGAATCCTTTCTACACCATGTTATTCATCATGGATCAGGTGCACATGTTCCTTTTTCACATTTTTGCACTTTTACATACTTTTTATGCATTTTGATCATATACATGCATATTTGACTACTTGTTCGTTCTTCTCTTTTGTAGGTTTGTCCTTATGGGAAGTGGTAGTCACACACTTCAACAACAACACATTGACAACAATCAAAATCAACAACAGGTACAATCACAACATCTACTGAGATGTGTTTCCGCCCTATGGTCATTTTCAACATCAATTTTTGCACTTTCTCCTCCTTAGCATCCACGCTCCACATTTTTATTACTCCACATTTTCTTGTCTCTTGACACGTTTTTGCCATCGATCTACATGGTTATTAAATACACATATCTTATCTACTTTATGTTATCGAGATTTCGTTCAACAACATAAAGTGGGGGAAAATGTAGACAAAAAATCACGCACTTTGGGTATCTATCTAGTCCTGATCATATACTATTACTCATATGATTCCTACATAAGAAGAGTGCTAATTAACCCATGTCTTTGGCCATCTTTCTTTGCTTCATGTTTCATCTTTTGGTCTTACACCTTCTTTCCCAGTCGACCTCGATCCTTCCATTTCTTTGAGTCTAGACACCAACGCCCAGCCAGGACGCCAACGTCGGGCGTCCCCGTCCCCCTCCGGGTTCCCCCAACCTCTTTGTACTTTACTCACATCTTTTGGGTCCTTTCTAACTGTTTGGGCATCTTATCTTTTTGGTAGTCATCCTTTTCAAGGTTAATTACAAAATACAAGCAAGAGAATCATATAAATATAAAGTTATGTGATCATAATAAGGGACCAAACACTAAGCATTAGCTATCACCACCTAAGGTTGCATCCAAAGGTTATTCAAGAGCATTCAAGCATCCATTCAAGGGTAAGGGACTACATTCTTCTGCATAAACTTCATAGGAGGGGAAGTCTATTTTATTCCATGCACACATCTATTACATTTCTTTACATCTAGTTACTTGCTCGTTATCAAGTGTGACACGCACAAGAGCCACCTAGGGCACAATTCCACACCTATAACTACATTGGGTTTGAAATGTAGTGCAATGCTCAGTCATAAGTTCACTCACTTGACAGCTGAGGATAGTTTGACCCCTCATTTGCATTCTTTTCTTTTTGGTATTTAATGCACTTTTGAGGATTTTCCAGTGAATTATTTATTGTAGGTTATCGGCGACCTCGGCGAGCATTGTGAGACATATTAGTGACCAAAGGCAAAGGACAACAAACATCTCGCAACCCTGCGAAGGAGGTTTTCATAGGGTTTTATGATCCTGGCGATCACGGGCGCCCCTCCCCTTTCCAGGTGACCCAGTCTAGGCATATCGTCATCTCACACATTTTTCTGAGGCTCTGTGCGATACTTCTCCCTCTCTGTTCACTTGGTCATCACTTTGGCACAGTCCAGGATTAATTGCGAAACAACTAAGTCATCTTATCTCCTCTTTGTAACTAGGGTTTCAATACTTAATTGCTTAATTTGCTTGGGTCTATTTTATACTTAATTGTTTATTTATTTACTGCTACATAACAATCAAATTTAGGCATTTATTTCAATATTTGCTTAATCAACATGAGTGCTGAAATTACTTCTCCCTCCTCTAGTTGTCTGATAGACTACGAGAACTTCTTGGAGTTTCATTGTAAGGAGGAATGGTGGAAGACTCATTTGTGAGACTTGAGAATTTTTGAGTAGTAGTATGATATATCGAGAGGGCATTGGTAACTAAAGGTATGATGGAAAACTATGTCTTTCAACATCTTTGTATGTATTCACTTGAGTTTGAGTTTGTTCTCGTGGGGAGTTGTAATCCCTATTAATTTAGGTGCATCTTGAGGATGAACACTAATGCTAGGGTTTGACTTGCACGTTTGGCATTGGACATACTCACAAAAGGGTTATTTTCTATGCCTTTATTATGATTTTTGTGCAGCCACCTTGAAAGTAGTCCAATCATCTTTAGCATTGAACTGGAGGACCTCGAAGTAATTGGCTTCGACATGGTTTTTTACCTGCACAAAACATGACAAGGGATAATATGATATTTATGTTCAAAATATTGACATTGAAAACATGTATTAGACATATTTATGTGTACAATTCTGAATGTGATGGGAATCACTAACTTGGATGCTAATTGACTCTTTAAGGTAATGGAAGAGGACTACCTACACAAAAACTCACTTTTGGGGTCTTCTTTGAGTATAATTTTGGAGGTTCCTTTTACATAATGCAACCCATCATAGATGTTATTTGGTTTAAGAAATGACAACATGGCATGGGGAGCCATGAAAATTCTATCCAAATCGAGACCTTATGGGCGGTGTGTTCAGAGACAACAAAGTCACACATCCATAATGAAAGAAAAAATAAAGAACTCTAAACATACTAGGTGGACTTTGTACAATAATCAAGGCACTAGTTAGGTCAACAAACAAAAGAGGAAGAACCCTTTGGTTATATTCTAGATTGTGTCCATCATTATACCATGTTGAGTCGAGATAGATTGAACCCAAATTTTAAGAATAGTTTATGAGGGAATTCTCTCGCTAAAATAACTTATTAAACATTTTTTTCAAACCAATGATAAACAACATCAAACTCAAGAGTAGGTAAAATAATATCAACATGAGAGATATTATCTCATGGAATACTTTTGACACAAATTTATATGGTTGCTTCCACAAAGGCACTAATCTTGAAAGCTTCACAATCCTTAGTCAAAGTTAATATAATTAAACTAGAGTAGTGAGATGCCATCTATATGGGCCTTTACTTTAAAAAAGCCAACAAATGTTAAGCATGTAAAAACTAATCCCATAAATTAAATTTTTAAAAATTTAATATCAAATACATATGAACCAAACAATAAATAATGAAGATTTTTGGAGCCATAGAGACATTGAAGAACATATCCAACTCACAAACTATTTTAATATGAGGAATCTAATTCGTCTTAGGGTAACAATCTCTGTAAAATAACGGGTAAAACCCTCCCTTCTTTCATTTTCAGGGTGAACCATGTGTCCAATCTGTGCGTCTCTCCTACTAAAATATCGACATCCTACCAATGTTGGGCTTGAAAGTCTCTGTTTTTCTCTTCAGTAAAGGCAATAGACCCATCACCTGCAACATGGCACTAGCATCATCCTCCCAGGTAAGCTTTCGAGGCCCATAAATTAGTCTTCTCCTTTAAGAATGTATTTAAACGTGCAAGGCCAAATGAATAAAGGGCAATGAAATCAATTCAATTCAAGATACATCGCAGCATTTGCCATGCTATTTATTACAGAACATGCTTTCATCTTGGGGTCAATAACTATTGTTCGATAACTGCACGAGAATCTCAGTCAGATTCAGATTTCATTCAGAAGGTATCTAAAATGGTTTTGGAGGGCAGTTGGGATTGTTTGTCCAACACCCAAATCAAGTCGAGGCTGACTTCCCCAATTGTGTGCGACATCCTTCTCCGTGTTGGAGAACATAATGGAAGAGTGGCCTGGAGATTCTTCTTATGGGCTCACAAATTGCCAAACTACCAGCACACCTTGCACACTTATTGGGTCATGATTCATATTCTAACAAACATTAATCACTATAAAGCTGCCCAATCATTGGTGCAGTCCATTGCTTACAAGAATTTGCTTTCATCTCCAGCAGTACTATCTTCTTTGCTCAATGCCCATGGCAATTTGGGCATCAATTCTGCTGTCTTTTGCATTGTAATTAACTCATATGCTCAATCTGGAATGACCCAAGATGCAGTCCAGGTCTTTAATCAAATGGGTACTTACGGAATCAATCCCACCGTACATTGTTGTAATATCCTTCTAAGCAGTCTTGTCAAGGCCAATTGCACAGCTATGGCGTGGAAAATCCACAGGGAAATGCTGCAGAAAGGAATTGCTCCAAATGCTCGAACTTTTAATGTAATGATCCATGCTTGCTGCAAACAGGGTAACCTGCAAAGAGCGGAGCACTTGATAATGGAGATGGAAAAGAATGGATTTATTCCAGATTCATATACATATAATACTCTTATTTCTCTGGTTTGTAAGAAAGGAATGATCTATGAAGCTTTGAGCATCCATGGCACAATGCTGGAGAAGGGCATTCAACCAAATATTGTGACTTACAATGCCATCATACACGGTTTCTGCAAAGAAGGTAGGATGGAAGAAGCATTGACATTTATGAATGACACCGCTGACCTGATTCCCAACCATGTCACGTACACAATCATGATTGATGGATATTGCAAAATAAACAATCTGCCGGAGGCATTCAGACTGTGGGACAAAATGAGAGAACAAGGGCTGGTGCCTGGAATAGTTACACATAATGTCTTCATACATAAGCTATGTGAGGAAGGAAATTACAAGAAGTAAATGTCTTTTTGAATGAAATGGCCATAAATGGTATTCAACCTGATCAGTTCACATGCAATACTTTGATTAATTTTCACTGCAAAAGAGGTAACACGGATGATGCATGGAAGCTTCGTAACAAGATGTTGCATAGTGGGATAGCTCTTGACATGTTTACTTACAAAGCTCTTATCCACGGATTTTGCAAGTCTGGGAAAATGTTTGAAGCAAAGCAGAACCTGTTCGGCATGATGGGTGGAGGTTTGTAACTTGAAACTGGGTTTTAATTTTTAAAGCTTTTCTTACTGCCTTTTTCCCATCATTCTCTGCAAGGCTTTGTCTGTGTTTGTTGGTTGTAAGCTTTCTAACTCCACTGAAGAATTGGCGGTATGTGTTTGGCAAACCAGAAATGTTCTCAATAGGAATAATATACTAAAAGTTTGGCTCTCTGTTGTTTCAGGTTTCATGCCCGATTCCAGTGTTTACTCTTGGCTAATCGATGGTTATTGTATGCAACACGATGAAGAGGAGGCTTTGAAGCTGCCTGACGAATTTGTACAAAAAGGTTTTAGTGAAGACATCTCTATCTATAGCGGCATCGTTCAAGCATACTGCAAGCTAGGCAAGTTGGAAAGTGCCCAAAAACATTTAATAAAATGTTGGAAAGGGGTCTTGTTGGTGATGACCTTATTTATGCAACTCTTGCTTATGCATATTACAGAGCAGACTGGAAAAACAAAGCTTCAGAACTCGCTGAAGAAATGAGTTTAAAAGGCCTCCTTATCAATCATAAGACATTCTATGCACTTCTTAACTCAAATCCAGAGATGGATAGAAGGCTTCAAATGTTCTTGATGGAAATGATAGAGAGAAGCTTGGTTGTCAAGAATGTTACTAAGAAAGTGGTAAACATTGAACAATCTTCCAGGATGCCATATTGAGGAGCCAGACTAAAACTATGACATCAAACAGTTTCAAGAAGGCTTGGTGGAAGAAGATACCACTTTTGAATTCGATGAATGCACCTTCTAGCACAACAGATCAGGATTTTTCAAATACTGACTGAAAGCAAACTAGCAAAGTTACGTGCTTCTGGAAGAAAATGGTAACTCGTAATGTTCTAAAATCTCTTTCAAGGATTGTGTACATTCTTTTGGGCCTTGGAGGAGTGGTAGAATAAGTTAATATCATCCCATTTGCATTTTTTTGTGGGGGAATGTTTGGGAGAATGTATACAATTCAAGTTTTCAAGCTGTAAAGTAGGTACAAGTTTAATACTGGAAAGGTTCTCGACTATCAAATTGCATTTCATACAGCAAATGGAGGAAAAAAATTAACAGAAAAAGTAGCACATTCTTTAATTAGCTAGTGCGGCATTATCACTATCTTAAAGTTACTCCCACAAGCTGAAACATCTTAAAGTGATATTATATATATGTTACATTTTGGTATGTTCAATGGACTTGGCTGAATTGTTACAGTAAATTTTCCATTCTACAAAAACAATTGATGTTTCTGAAAACCTTTTTTATGAAATGCATGGCGATTTCAATTGTGTAGGTCAAAAAGCATGGCTTTCTCAACGCTTGCAAATTCTATTTACAGACAATTGTGACCTTAATGGCACTAATGATTTATCTGACAAAGTTTTCACTTGAGAATACTGGATTACAGCCAAGACCATTCATCATTTGGAGGAAGATACCCTCGAATGCCATATCAGGATAATTACTTTGACTAGAAAGCTCCTTGAGCATGGAAGCAATAAATAGGGTTAAGATGACGAATGAAATATGGCCTGTATTGATAATTTTTATCTAATGACAATGTGATCCGTGGGTGCAGGATCTTTAATTCTTTATCTGAAGAACTTTAAGTCTTCATCTGTATGGTATGCGAGGAAAGGAATTGCAAGAAGAAAATGACCTCCTCAATGAAATGGTTGAAAAGGGTTTTCAATCTGATCCATTCATATGCAATACTCTGATTCGTTTTTAACTCTCAGAGAGGTAACGAGGATGATGCTTTGTAACAAGAAGCTGCAATGTGGGCTAGCTCCTGACATGTTTACTTACAAAGCTCTTATCCATGGATTTTGTAAGTATGAGAAAATGGATGAAGCGAAGTAGAACCTATTTGAAATGATGGATAGAGGTTCTTACATCAAAGTGGATTTTAATTTGGATATTCTTACTTCCATTTTCCCATCCTTTTCCACAAGGCATTTCTCAAGTTCATTTTTTCTTGGTAAGGTTTGCAACTCAACAGAAGGATCGGCAGTATCTCTTCTAATAAATCAGAAATGTTGTCAATAGTATTATTGAACTCGATGTTTGGTTCTATGTTGTTTCAGGTTTTATGCCTGATTCCAGTGTTTACTTGTGGATAATTGATGACTATTGCATGCAAGACAAAGAAGAGGAAACTTTGAAGGTGGCAGATAAATTTGAATAAATAGGTTTTAATGAAGTTCTTTCTATCCATAGCAATGTCATTCAAGGATTCTGCAAGCAAGACAAGTTGGAAACTTTGGTGATAGATACTACAATTGTTTTCGTGTACTACAGAGCAGGTTTTCAAAATAAAATTTTAAAACTCTGTGAAGAAATGGGCTCAAAAGGCCTTCCAATCAATCATAAGGCCTCCTATGCCCTTATTAATGCAACTCCAGAGTCGGATAGAAGAATTGTGGTGTTCTGGAACGAAATTATAGAGAGAGCTTGGTTGTCAAGAGCGTTGCTAAGAAGTGGGAAATCTTGAGCAACCTTCCAGGCTGCCACATCAAGGAACCACATCAAAACTGCAGGACTTCTCTTGGGCAAAAAATTCAAGAAGGTTAAGTTGCAGGGGATGTCTCTTATGGCTTTGATGAATGCAGATTCCAGCACAACATGACAGAATTTTTAGAATATGAAGCAAACCAAACTAAATTTCCATGTGCCCGTGGAAGAAAATGGTAACCAGCAATGTTCTAGAATCTGTTTCGATGACAGGATCCATCCCTTTGGGTGTTGGATGAACGGTAGAATTACTGGAAAGCGTGAACATTGTATGATACTGGAAGATTCTTGGCTTTTAAATTTCATTTCATACACCATGTGGAGGAAAGGTTTGATTAGACAAAGTAGCATGTTCTTGAAAAGCTACTGCAGCATTGTCACTATCTTAAAAGTTGTCCATGATGTTATTGCCACATACTCAAACATTTGTCAAGTTTCTTGCTTTATGCATATTAGGTTTTACTAATCTGTGTTCAGGTTATCCCCTGCCCATCATTGAAAAGGAAGCGAATCCTGAAATTCAAAGAGCCAAAAGTGCATGCTGGATAGATAAAAGACAAAAAATATGGAAGGGAATGTAAAGTTTTAAAGGTTGTTACATACCTTAAGTAAGGTTTGTATGTTTTTGAATTTTGAAATGAAGAAAGATTCAAAAGAACTAATGCAGCAACTTTTATGGTATTATGAGTACAAAATGAACAGAGAATTGTTTGAAAGAAGGATTAAAAAAACATATGTTCTTTCCTTCACAGGCAGAATTTATGGATCAAACTTTGCAATGTCAGAAAGTCTTGCTAGGGTGCAACTCATAGAAAAGTTTATGGCCATGAACAATCAAAAAAGTCAGTAGATGGGATATCCAAAGGAATTTGGAAAGTTTTGTAGATGGTACATTCAAAAGAATTTAAACCTTCCTGGATATAGCAAATCTGCTGCCCAAAAAAATTGAAAGTAAAAAAGCATAGAGAACTATTATAATGTCTAACTTTGAATTGTCAAAGATGTTGAAAAGTATTTTGTTGTAATGATACTAGGGAATTTAGTCTCTATATTAAACCTAAGAGGCAAAAGTATCAATATAATAGTAGACAGTTAATTGTTTTTCATGTAGTTGGAATTCAACACCGTATCTTTAGACAGCGAATTGTTTTAAAGGATATTGTTTGCCAAAATGTGACTGATTGCCTCACTTATCCCGCTTTGTTGCTCTTCTGAAAACTTTGAATGTCTCGATGCAAGTTAACAGTTTCTCATTGCAATGTTTTGCAACCTCTCTGGGCTTCCATCAAGGTTGCCATACATCACCTTATGATGTTTATATGATAGTTGTTGATGCTCCCTTTGATATGATGGACTAGTTATAAGAAATTTGGGAACTCTGCAACTGTAGATTGAGTGTCTACTTGCAGCCAACAGTTTGGTGATGATACATTTATTATTCCCTAGGCTTTCTCCATTGAGCCTCTTATTTGTTAGGCTCATAACCAATCACTCTCCTCCTACAAGTATTTTGTGGATTTATGTTGAACTAAAATGTTATGTGCGGAGTTTAAATCATTATATGAGATGATTTCTTATTGTAGTTACACTTGTTTTCTTCATTGCAAATCATCACCCTTTGAATTTTTAGCTTTGACAAAAGATACATTTTTCCAGTGTCCACAGCTAGTTAAAATGTTCAAAGACTTTGTTTTCATCTATGTATACACTTTTGATGTCGGCAGTTTGCTATTTTAGAGGCATGTAAAACCTTAGTAGTTGCATTTAGCTGGCCATTTCAGGTTATGTGCGCAGCCTTCGACCAACATCAGTGTGGTGGTTCAGAATCAACCTTTGGCATCAACATTTCAACCCCAAAGAGTGCTCACCGGAGGCACATAACAACACTGGAGAAAGTTTCTGAAATCGACCATGGAACTTAGATGTGTTCAAAATCTGCAGCAAAGCTTAAGGAAACCAGAATAACAGACTTACATGCAAATATTAGTGTTATGTTACAATCGCAGAAGTAAATTTATAGTGGAACCATGAATTGGAGGAAATACAAACATTCTATTAATAAATTAGTCCCATAGTAGAAAGAATATTAACCCTCAACTGGACCACGCATCTCTAAGGATTTTCCCAATTCAAGACAACCCATCTATCCTATTTTATGTATTTCTCATGCCACAATTATGTTACATTCAGAAACTTTTTGCTCGAGTGTTCCATTCCATTGGATTGCCCAAATATTATTATTATGATATTTTAAATAAGCAAACGATAAAGAACATACTGCCCTGTGAAATACGTTGAAGATATGTTTATCTCATATTTACTAGATAAGATAGTAGTTCTAAGAAATGCAACGTCTTAGAGAACACAAAAATAGGGAATTAGACACGATGTTTGACTTATATTAATAGCATGGATCTTATTACAATCTAGAAACTTATCTCCAAAACCCATATATGGTATGCTCAAAACCGCCCAATCATATATAATTATGCAAAACAAGGGCCCTCAAACTTGCTACAAGTCACTATCAAAAGAGGTGATCCCCATAACTAGGCAATATTTTGCATGATCCAAGCAGTCATTATCAAACATAATTGTCTTGTTAGACTACTAATGATTGTGCATAGAAGGATCATCTTTCTGTGCACAATGCTCTTCTTTTAAATCTGTGTTGTCTTCTCTATATATTTATTAGTAGATGGGATGTGTGAAGCCATTCGAGATCCATCCTTGAGACTTCTCTATATGTTGATCAATACTTAAACAAAAGCCTAGGTTAACAACTTCACTATCTCTATTTGTTGTTTTGTCCTCGAGACAATTGATGCTTGCTAAGGAGGGATAAAATTTTATAGGGCCACCTTTTCCAAATCTATCTCGTTGTCTTGTATTGTGTGTCATCTTCTTTGTATGTTGATCAATAGAAGTGATGTGTTAAGGCCTCCATCCTCAAGGCTTCTCTAAATGTTGATCAATACTTAAAACTAAAGCCTAGTTTAATTACTTCAGCAACTTTATTTGTTGTCTTGTCCTTAAGACAAGCTGATGTTTAGATGGGAGTGACAAAATTCTATATGGCCACCTTTTCCAAACCTTTGATAACAAAAGTTCCCTTGAGTGCCAATCTATTATCAACATGCTTGTGAAGGTTGTAATACTTCTCAAGAACAAAACTATAGTTGTCTTCTTGTTGAAGGTCATCATGGCATGCAAATCTTTTAAATGTTGTAAAACTTCTTGAAAACAAAAACTATAGATGTCTTGTTGTTGAAGGTTATCGCGGCATGCAAATTTTGGTACTTTGGCTTTGTGGTCCACTACTCGCTGCACATGTTCTCAACTCACAACACAAAAGACAAAATTCAACCCTTAGCAATTGTAAGTTGAAGGTATAGCGAAGCACATTGGCAATGATGTTGGATTTGCATTGTCTTTACCTCCCTAACCTTCCATAGTTGATCCTAGAACTTGGACTATTTCATTACCACTTCCTTGATCTATGTTTCCTTCTACTCTAATCCATGTTTTTAACTCCTAAGGATTGCATTCAAATCTTGCAAAGTGAAGATATAACCAATTGCACCTAATCCAAACATGTAGTCGAATGCATGAATCGTTTGCAAGTTGAAGTATTGTACAACTTCCTTCTTTACTTTCTCTCTCCATTGCAATTAAGTCCTTAGACTCCATCTATTATTTACCTTGACTATTACATGGTCTACTATAGTGAGTAGTGCGCTAGCTTACATGGACACTTGAGAAATAATCTATTTCGCCAACTTGGAGTTCAATCCCTTACTATTTATAAAATTATTTGCACTCACAAGGCTTGGCTATTCACATCAATTATTAATGAGCCCTTTGTCTACTTTCTCTCTCCATTGCAATGGAGTCCTTAGCAACCATATTACTAATTGTTCTCTTTGGAGTGAGTAGTATGTCACTTGCTATGGACCCTTAAAAAATCATCTATTGCGCCAATTTCAAGTTTTAACCCCTAACAAATTTATAAAATTCTTTGCCCTCTTGAGGTCACCCTATTCACATCAATTATTGACAAACCCTTTCTTTGATATTCTCTTAACCTATAGCTTGCACTTGGATATGTGTGGTGACTTGTGGCTAGCTTAATATCCTATCTCTCTTCTTATTAATATAGATTAATATAGAAGTAGAAGACCATTCTAGGGCCAACACACAAGCCAAAGATAAAATGTCATTTGGCATAATAGTTGTGGATCTAGAAGACAATGATCCACACTTGCATTAAAGGCGTAGGTTTCCAAAGCCAATGTCTAAAATAGGGGTGGGGTCTTACTTTAATCCTAAGGTTTAAGAGTAAGGCAATAAACAAGAACTATAAGATATCTAGCTATGTGTTGTAATGACATGTGGTAGTAATAAACGAGGATAAGATAGGGGGTGGGGTCTTACTATAATCACGAGGTTTAAGAGTAAGGTAATAAGCTTGCACTATAAGATATCTAGGCTAAAGGTTGTAATGATACGTGGCAATATGAACCAAGGGTTGTAAGATACAATAAAATAGACCATGATATGCTACTCTATTTGTTGTCAAAATATTTTGTGAAGGACAAAATGTAGATTTCGTTAACGCTCATGGGACTAAGACCCTTCGCTTCGGGATGGGGAGACTCCCATTTATTGAAAGCTAGAAATATATGTACACTAAAATATCTCCGCGGTCAAAGACTAGGGAATATGTAGAAACACCCTTGTTGTGACTACAAAAATATATGTGAGAGAGAAGGAGGGAAATATAGGTGAGGAGAGAAAAATGAGGAAAATTGTATTAATGAACTAAACCCATTTCATTAACTATAATCTAAAGAGATTTACTGATTTTAATCGGAAGACACATGTAAACATATGCATATTATAAAGGGTGTGAAACAATAATAAAGATTGACACAAAGTTCAACTAGCTGATTTTCATTCTATTTCAAAACGTACAAAGTCCGTGTCCTTACAACATTGTCATACATTTGACTGAATGAAAAAGGGAGAATGGAGGAAAAATACTAAGTAGGAAATAGAAGAATTACAACATGCTATAGAGAGAGCAAAAACTGATCCCTTGGAATGGAGAGGCCATCCCAATTTATAGTCTCCTTACATGACCTTTCATCTCCCTACATGACTTTTCATATTCCGGGTTTGAAATAAGTTACTTTTCCTTATTTTAAGAAAAAAAATTTTACAATGAAGGAATAGAAAGTCACTTAAGTGAGATAAGACAGAGAAAAGTGCAACCTCAACAAAGAAATAGAAATCACTTAAGTGAAACAAGTCACTTTTACAAAAGAAGTGATTTCTTCATGAAAGAGAGAAGAGACGATCATGTAGGTGGAGATATGGATCCATGGATACATCATTGCCTTTGGAGGAACTTTGACATTCTACACATTCAATCGGAAGTGTGTGACCACATCTTGGACTTCACCTTCTCATGGAATCAAAATGTTCTCTAAAACATTGACCCATGAATCTGCCACTTCCAAAATCTTCTTACCTTGCCCAAATATATTTGGAAGGTCCTTGGTTGCTTATGAGATAGTGTTGTAGATTTTGGCCATCTTATTCATCGAGTCCACACAAACATTTTGAGGGTGAAATAGTTGATCTTTGATCCTCTTTACAAAATGTTCATTGAATTCCTCCGTTGTTCTCATCTTAGGATTGCTATCATCAAGTGGTGAACAACCCATGTCTCACAAATCCACACCAATTTCCGATTTCAACATATCATTTTTTTCCACTAGGGGAGAAAGATCATTTATTGCATCCTTGAGGGTCTTGATTCTCCATGTGATGGTTCTCACCCATTTCTTTGAAATACCTCCTTCAACTCGCACGAAGACTCCTTTGGAAAGAAGGATGTTTTGATTTGAGTTGGCTATGGACCTACCATCTGGAATCAAATCGTACCAGTGAGAAAATATGGTATTGCATGCCTCCATGATGTTCTTGATCTTGAAAGTCATTGTTTCCACGTATTCGCACACCTTGTTGATTTTGTGTATGAACTTACAACCATTGTTTAGAATACTTTCAACCCATGATTTGGTGACTCTCCCTTGCTTGCTAAATTTTCGAATCTCTTCCATAGTATTTTGATCCAGGCTCCAAATGGGGGAGAGGGCTCGAGCTGGAGAAGAAGTAGAAGCATATGGATTCAAAAATGTTGTGATGTAGGAAGAAAGCACACGAACATGATCTTCCAGTTGTTCTTGAGTCTGTTTTCCCTTTTCCACCCTTTTAATCATCCTTGAGACCGATTCTTTCAAATTGTGTACATCCCCTTGAGGAGTGGATTCTCAGTGCAGGATTCTTCTTATATCATAGTCGGTTAGAGTCATTTCTGCCTCGGGCCTTTCAACACGTGGTTCTACTACTTCCACAAATTGTGCTCTTGAAGGGTCAATCACCAATCTTGAAGTAGTTTTATATTTCTTGACTATCTTGCTCGCTTTTAGGATCTTTGCTAGTGCATCAAAACTTAGATTAATAGCTCTCACAATTGTTTGCTTTTGTTCTTCTATCAATGGTAATAATATCCAAGAGAAATAAGGACGAAGAGAGGAAGAGGAGGGTGACAAATTTTGCAAAGGTATGGGAGAAGGATGATGAGAAGAACAAACTAGTGAAGAAACATGAATGGTGGGTAGAGGTGAATGGGAATGAGGAGAACTCCTTCGAGGAGGATTTACAAGAAGTGAGAATGATTGAAGTATATCTTCCTCGGAAACTATGGGGTTGTCCTTAGGAGGAGTGGAAATTTCTCTTAGATCAATGAAATTAGTAGACTTCCTTCTTACAAGCAATTTGGAGGAAAATGAAAGGTGAGACTTATTTGATGTAATGGAATATTGAGGATAAATTGAGGTTGCTGACATGTGACTTTGAACATTTGATGTAGATATTGGTGTGAGATGTTCCCTCACTAGATCTCAAATCAATGCTTTTACTTGCAGAAGTGAAATCTGACACTTTGTTGAGAAACCAATTCTTATATCTCTTTAGCACTACAATAAAGTACGGTCTAAAATATCACCGATTCCCTTTTGGACCAAGCAACTGACTTCAAATTCTTATTTTGAACATGCTCAGTAAATTATTAGTCAATGAGGTCGGTGTCATCATCTATCAATCCCTCTGCAACCCATTCTAACATGAATTCTCTCATCTATTCAAGATTCATGCTCATGTAATCTCGTTAGAGAACCTCAAGATCGTCAAAACAATTAACCCATAAGTCTTCAATTTCAAGTTGGTGGGTGTTAACATAAGTAACCCTCATGTTATTCTTGAAAAACTCCTTACTGTCAAAGTTGACCCTTTTAGAATAAGAATGCAAGATAAAGGGGAACATGGTGGACTTGATCTTCTAGGCATCTATAACATTATTTTTGGGCTAAGAAGTATAGCCTAAGTTTTGTAAGTGCATAAGGTTTGGGCGCACAAACATAGGGCGCAAAAGTGCGCGCGGGAATGTAGTGAGATAGAGGCGCGCCCAGGATTGGGACTTAGCCGTTTTCAGCATAAGGCTATTTTTGGACATGGAGTGTGGAGCACACAATGATATGAAGACTTGCAGACTATGCTAAGGTTATTTTGGGCTAACAGAAGATCGAGTGCCATGCAAAGTTTTGGACTAATAATAGGATTTGAACTAGGAGTTAACTGCAGAAAATCTATTATTAGCGCTTGCATGATTTTGTATTCTCATGTAAGGGTGCATGGCTATTATTAACATGTAGCCTATTTTTAAAGGTGCATGGGCAGTGAAGGGCAAGTCCCCACCCCTATAAATATGTATTGATTTGCACGGTTTAGGGATCCGATGTTTTGTAGAGTTATGTTGTTGGTTTGTACATGCACATGACTCTTGGTGACATTATTATGATGTATGAAGCTTTTGCATTTTACAAGTATTTAATATAATGGATCTCATTGGTTGGATATTGGTGTTAGATGTAACTAAACATGGATCTTGCATGGTAAATCTCATTATAGTCATTGTTTAGTTAATCTTCCTTATGGTTAAGATCTAGATCTGATTTATGCACTGTGGAATGTTTACTATCTGCTATGAATATGAACATATATATATTCAATCATGCTAACATTCTAGATAAGCACCTCTAAAGAGGGACCTGGTACCCTTGCACACTTGAGTTAGCGCTCGGTTCAAACTGAGTGATGTGTCAAACACGCCTTGTGTTATTGGCAGTAAATTCTAGGCTACAACATTGGTTCCATTGTCGGGACCTCTTTTTCAACTATTTTTCAAGATGTTGTGTAATGAAGATGTATTGGCTGACCTTGACCAGTATTGAGTGGTTAGAAGATCTAGAAGAATACTATGCTCGTAGATTCAGCACTGGAACTGATTTTAATGCACACATGTGGGTTGAACAAAACCTATATCATGAGCTATACGAGATGTTATTTTCTTGCTTCCCTATAGAGCTATATGAATGGTTGGTTGTTTATGCATCTAAGAGGAATCGGAGATTTCGAACGCTTGTTTGGATGCAAGAAGAATTCCATGCCTTGTACGATGCAGATCTAATTTGGACGTGCTCTATGGATATTTGGTTCCATGGTGGTGTTCGAACATCTAAACATTGGAATACGCAGTTTAAACTTACTCTTTCCCGGAAGTTGTTGAGTTCTAATTCTTGCCGAGCCCGAGAGGATCATATTTGTGTGGTATTCCACTAGTGATCAAGATCTTGATTGTAACCCTGGATTTGGAAGAGAATCCTATGGCTAGCTAAACTCCACGCACGGGGGGGAAGGATTGGTAAAGATGGTGGACCTAGTAGCATAAATACAAAGAGAAGAAAGGCCGCTTAAGTTTAATGAAGTGCGCGAGAGGGATTTGATGAAGCGGCGTGAGATCGCGGAAAGAATGGTGTTACGGAGAGAGATGGCTCATGAAGGATTTGGGGCTCACGTAGAAGACATGGAGTAGAGCATCTGGAACTCCCCATTTGGGTAAGCATGGCGAGAACCCTGCTCGACTTCAAATGAAGGTTTGTCAGAGAAAGAGTGTGGGTGTGGGCGTGCATCTCAACCTACGATGACCTAGCACGTGTGCTTGGTTTCCAGATTCTACAACAGATTTACAACAAGAAAGCTAGTATGGGAAGTAGAGTTCAGTAAATAGAGTTAATTTATAGTCAAGTACAATAGTGAATCGGGTAGCATATTCATCTATGGCGCAATTGTCATCTATTTTATTTGGAGGACCATTTGGAGGTATCATTTCGGTGCATCATCAAGCACAAAACATGGGCACATAGAACATTGGCATAACATCTGGAAGTAGTGCAACTTCACACATTGTGGGGGTTTAGTTTAGCACAAGTGTAGGAACACAAGGTAGTGCATCCTTTGGCCCGTTACCTTCTAGAGGGGACGGATCGGGAGGATCAGGTGGCTTGGGTGCTAGTGGATCTGGTGGAGGTGGTGGAAACACATGAGGAAATATAGGCTCCGGGTTTGGTGGGCAAGGTCCGCACCAACCTCAACAAATTTACATGGATATGTCTCTCCGTCTTCCAGAGTATAAAGGCATTAAAGATGTAGCCGAGAATGTTCATATGTGTGAAATATTATAGTGCGCCGAGGGATTACAACTCTAGAGCACAAGGCAAGTCATTTTGTAACTATGTTGCAGGGTGCGCGCACAACTGGTATAGAAATTTTGATCCTGATCAGACTTGTGTGGATTATACAGTGTTGTGAGATGCTTTCTTAAAATAATTTCATATCCCTGAGTTCGAGCAGAAAAGTATAAGTGCGCTCAAAGACATTAAGCAGGGCTCTACTAAGAGTGTTCAAGAGTATGATACTTGGTTCAAAACCCTTTTGTCTAAATTATCTTATGACATCCATCCTATCCAGCATGTACAGTGTTTTTTGGAGGACTCGTTACACCCTTTTGAAGAGTGCTTTCACATAAGACTTATACATATCCGCACGAGGCACTTGAAGCAGCTATGCGCTAAGGCGGTAGGAAGTGTAGACACAAGAGTGAGCCCATTTTTGGAAGCTCAGATTGCAGCAATGGCTAAATAGTTGGAGAAATTATCTGCTAATTCGGCACATGAGACGTACAATGGAATTTGGTGTATAGATTGTGAAGTAGAGGGCATACTAAGGATAGTTTTCCTGTAAATCAATGTGCTCATTGTTGTTGGATTGCGAGATATGTCATTTGGATCATAGTTCAATCCGGTGCCCATTTTTGCAACGCGCAATAAGGAAAAATGTGTCTAGTTTCTTTGCAAAATTTATAGGTCATCCACTCATGATAGTCAAGATTGCCGATTAATTGATCAAATTCATGATGCCATTGATGTTGGGGTGTGTTAGATAGGTGTTACTAATAATTCTAAGGAGAAGGGTGAGCATCATGACTATGATCACAATGAAGGACATTCTAATGGTGGTCGTGGTAGAGGTCGAGGATATCGTGAAGGATTTAGAGGCTAAGGTCGCGGGGGTGGAAGGATTGATTTCCCTTGTGGGACTTGTTATACGTGTGGATCCCATGATCACTACAGGTACGAATGTCCATAGAACATTATTTGTTCTTTCTGTGGAAAGAACCATAATTATGAAGAGTGCCTAGACTTGTATGAACATCTGAGTAAGAAGCATAAACAAGAAAATAAGGGTGTGAGGATGGTTAGAGTACAATGCGCGTGAAGAGAGGACCAATGGATGCGAAGTTAACGCTAGATCCAAATTTGGTGCTTGTGAAGATTAATGCATGCGCTGAAGTGGAGCACAAGAGATATTATCCAATAGAAGCCTATGATTACTAAGGAGGAGGTATTACATGTGAAGTATCCATACCCTATGCATCAGAAGGAAGTCTATCAAGAAACCATGGAGGTCATTAGGAATTTGCAGGGTGAGATACAATGTTTGAAGGAACAGTCGTGGAAGTTAGAACAAAAGAAAGCAGTTGAGCTCCATCAGATGGATGTTGATGATTTAAAGGAGGTTTGCAAGATCATGCGCCAAGAGAACATCATTCCATTGTTGGGGAACTGGTTGAAGGGAAACACTCTGCATGTTGGGCTGAGCATGAGAGACATATTTTGCATGCTAACCTTCCTCTGGATAGTTTGGATTACGATAAGGAGATTACTCTAAATGTCATTGTTGATGGATGGATTTTGAGTACCATTATGATTGACACATATGCGCAGTGAATGTTCTCACTTTAGACGCATGGATTCAAATGGGGAGGCCACCATTGCAGCCATCTTCTAATGTGTTGTTTATGGAAAACCAGACTAAGGCCACACCAATTGGAGTTTTAAAGGATGCATCAATTACTATTTAGGGGGCCAAGTTTACTAGGGACTTTGAGGTTTTAGCTCTCACAGTAGTAGAAAAATTTCTAGCATTACTTGGATTCCCTTAGTGTTATGCAAACAATGTTGCTCTACACTTAAACAAGGGGTATATAAGTTTTGAAAACAAGGAAGAGCGTGTTATTATCCCTTTGATAGATGGGAAATCTACACCCTATGTGGAGCCCTTAAGTGAGGAAGATTTAAATAGGATTTATGTGCACACCATCCAAGATCTAGAAGTTCTTAAGCCATCAAAATAAGGGGTTCTTCAATGGGATGATGCACAATCTGTGAGCGATACTACAAGCATTGCATGTGATAACTAGGCACATGACATTTATGAAATGGTTGGGCACAATGTGAAGAATGCGATTACGTGCATAAGTAGACCGCATGGTATCGAGGCATTTGGGAAGTAACTAGGTACCACTATACACCGGTGACAAAAATCTAGAAGTATTCATGTTTTCTATGGAGGTTCGGTGGGAGTTTCATATAAAAAGAAGGAATATGCTAGTATATAATTTACTCAGGATGACAATGCATTGGTGGATATTACACAGGATAATCTTTTGGAGTGGCAAGAGGTAAGGATAGCCTTGTCGGTTAAGTTCCATAGGAGAAATGCACCTATATAAATCTATGAATTTCATGGTAATGATCCCTGTTCAAAGCAATGTGAGAGACTCTGGACAGAGGGGTAAGAAGCTTTACCACCTTTGATGTGGGTGCACAAGTGTTATTTCTTCTTGTGAGGTTGCGCACGCACATGGTATATCTATGCGGAGTTGAATAGAGAGACTAGAAATTGGCAAGAACTTACTGAAGGTATGATCCAAACCTTTGAATAATTTTTTTCTAAACCTCCGGTGAATGAGGTGTTGCAGGTCATAAAGTGCTTAACTATAGGAGATAGTGCAAAGACTGAGGAGCTCCTTTAGGAGTTGTTAAGTGAGTCAGACTTGGAGGTGTGCTTTGAAGAAGAAGAAGCAGATGCTGAATAGCTTAGTCGCACCTGCTTAGAAAAAGAGAATGGTAAGATGGTCTTTATAGTTCATGACAAGGAAGTGGAAAACTTGGATGTTGAGCATACAGAAGGTACGTGTGAAGTCTTAGACAGTGCGGATGAGAAGGCACACCCCTACCTTGAGCCTATGAATACCAAGAAAGTGAACATTGGAACGGATGCTAGACCTAAGGAGGACATTGTCGGAGATTATTGGTGTGACTCTGAAGTTGCTAAAATCATAGCATTGTTTGCAACTTCCAGGACTTTCTCCCTAGGGGCTATCGGGAGTTAAAAGGAGTATATGAATCATTGGGAAAAATGAGAATCAACCTAAAGGAAGGTGCGCGCCCAGTTCGGAAGAGGCCTTACAGGATGAATGCGAACATGCACGTTAAGGTGAAAGAATAAATTGTCAAAATGTTAATTTTTGGGATCATTGTGCCCATCGAGGAGTCAGAATGGGTGAGCCCTATGGTGATCAGAATCAAGAAAGATGGGATAATCTAGATTTGTGTGGATTATAGGGAATTAAATGTTGCATGTGTGATTGATCCCTTTCCCACACCATTTACTGAGGAAATCTTGGAGGGCGTTGCAGGGTGCGAAATATACTCCTTCACCGATGGATTTTTGGGTATCATCAGGTAAGGATAACAAAAGAGGACCAAGAGAAGACAACTTTCACAACTGAGTGGGGAAGTTTTGCATACATAGCTATGCCCTGTGGATTAAAGAATGCACATGTGGTAATTTCTCACATTGTTGTACATGCATTATAGAATTTTATTCATAAGTTCTTACAGCTTTATCTGGATGATTACATAGTCTATGGGGCTTGTGAAGGATCATTGTGATAACTTAAGGATCATGTTTGAGAGATGTTGACAGTTGAGAATCTCATTAAACTTCAAGAAGTGCATTTTTGCCACACCCTTTGGCATTTTTCTTGAACACATCATTTGTAAAGAAGGCTTGCTAGTGGATCCTACTAAGGTTGTTGTGATTTTTGTCTTAGAAGAATCTACTAGCCAAAGTGAGGTGCGTAGATTCTTAAGGCACACGGGATACTACAAAAGTTTATTGATGGATATGCAAATATCGCGCGCCCTTAGAGGAATTATTAAAGGGAAAAGGAAAGTTCTATTGGGGTGAGGCACAACAATGTGCATTTGAGATTATGAAGGAAAGGCTTACGAAAATGACTAGTTTACATTTTCCTTCATGGTCCAATCCATTCACGTTCATGTAGATGCCTCTGGCATGGCCATCAAAAGATTAGGTCAAGCTGGCAAAAGGGATTGTTGACCATCCTATTTGCTTTGCTAGTAGGAAGCTAACTCCAACATTACATAGCTACACAACTATAGAGCATGAGGCATTTTCTATGATCTACGCACTCCATAATTTTTGACAGTATTTTCTTTCTACCCCATTCATCTTTTATACAGACCACATGGCATTGAATTATTTGGTGAACAAACCTATTTTACAGGGGTGCATATGTCATTGGGTACTATTATTCTAGGATTTTAACTTTATTGTGGTGGTTAAGCCAAGTAAGAGAAATTCTAGTCCAGACCATTTATCGAGGATTCCATCAAGAGAGGACGATAAAGCATTAAGGACACAATTCCATATGCACGTTGTTCGAGTTAAACCGAGAGCCCTCGGACTTAAAGGACATTGTTGCCTTTTATGCACATGTGTGGTGCCTGAGGGAATGAAGGATTTAGAGAAGAAACAACTTGTCATTCACATCGCGCCTTATATGTTGATCAATGGAGACTTATACAAATTAGGTCGGGACAAATTTTTGCACATGTGTGTACTTGAGCATGATTGCGAAGCAATTATGGAGGAGGCTCGTGACAACATGCGCAGGTGGACACTATGCGGGAGACGCCACCACGTACAATATTCTATTAGCTGGTCTATGGTGGGAAACATTATACAAGGATTACAAAGAGTATTGTAAGGCATGTAACTATTTCTAGTGCCTTGGATAGCCTAGGCATAGAGATGAAATTCCTTTGAGGCCTATTACCGGTGCAGAGCCTTTTAAGAAGTGGGAAATTGAATTTACGGGCCCTATCTCCCTAGTCGTGTGTAGGATAGGATCGCGCTACATTATAACTTGCATATACTATCTTACAAGGTGGGCGAGAGCGGTGCCTACAAATTTGGTTTGAAAATCTGTCGGTTAGGCAGGTCATGGGGAAACAGGCCAACGGTGTGCGAGGCATAGCCCCTCTTTGAGACAAAGAAAAGAAAGCGGTTTATTGTGCTAATCTATCAAGTAGGAATCATGCAAATCTACACTATTCTAACTTCAAGGGGTTTGGGATCTCATCCCAGTAGAGGTAGTTCCAACAACGAAGTAAAGGTAGGAGAGAAGGAACAGAGGAAGGATAGATCTGAAGGAAGAAAAAAAAAGAATTCCAAGACAAAGGTCGAATGTTTATGCTTTGGCACGGTAGTAAATAAAGCCAAAATTACTTGCATAAACAAATAAATCAATCTTGACTTGAACAAATGACAATAGTAGAAATGAATCCAATAAAATAAAAACATAGATCTAACTTAAGAAATATCTTATGCAAATAACACACATATCAAGCACAAAGTCTGAATACGTGTATTAATATTTCTTCTGTTACAAGAAAGCACAAATTCTTTCTCTCCTCACTTATCTTTTCATACAAAAAATGTCCACTCCTAGAATACAAGTATTCTAGTATTTATAGAAGGAGAGGAGGAAAGAAGACAAAAACAAACTAACTACTTACAAAATATCTTACAAAATATCTAAAAAGTCAACAGTTGACTTGGGCAAGTTTTTGGATGGCAACATCCCATGGTGCAACATGGATGAGGTCATCATGTATGCCAACAAAACTTTTTAAATATTTTACAAAAACGTTCAACGCATCCTAGAAAGAAGGGACTACTCTTCGCAGTGTAAAAGGGCGCACTTTTCGCATGTCGACACGACAATTTTTCCCCTTTGTAAAGTGGCGCAACTTTCAGCACGTCGACACGAAAAAATTCCCCTTTGTAAAGTGGCACAACTTTCGGCACGTCAACACGATAATTTCTCCCCATTGGCGTAACTTTCGGCACGTCAACACGACAATTTCTCCCCATTGGCGCAACTTTCGGCACATCGACATGATAATTTCTCCCCATTGGCGTAACTTTCGGCACGTCAACACGACAATTTCTCCCCATTGGCACAACTTTTGGCATGTCAACACGAAATTTCTCCCCAAAGGAAAATGGCACACTTTTTGTCGTGTCAACACAGAAATTTCTCCCCAAAGGAAAATGGCGCACTTTTTGTCGTGTCAACATAGAAATTTCTCCCCAAAGGAAAATGGCGCACTTTTTGTCGTGTCAACACAGAAATTTCTCCCCATTGGATTAGCTAAAAATGGCTAAGTCCTGAAACAACTTGATTTTTTGAAAGGGAGTTTTGGGCTATTTCAAACGTTATCAAACTTCCTAGGGGCCAAAACAGAATTTTTGGTATGGTTACCTGCAAATTGCCCTTGTCAATTTTGCAGGATAACAGCTGGCTCTTTCTGGGGACTATCTTTGAGTGAAACTTAAGGGTAGAGAATCCCAGATTTTCATGTGCCTATCCATTGGGTTACAAAGAGTCAAAAACAAGGGCGACGAAAAAAAAAAAAGGAAGGGACACACAACAAAAGAAAGCAAACACACAACAAAAGCAAACTATACAAAGAAGAGAGCAAGCTCTACTTCCTAAAGATCTTCAAAGTGCTTCCCGTTATAGGGAAGCGGGAGCTCGATTCCGTCTAGATATGAGAGATAGAAAATATTCTCTCCGTTGAGCTGCTTGATCTTGTATGGCCCTCTCCAAAGAGAGTCAAACTTCCCGTGCATACCTTTTGGTTCTCTTCGTTTGTCCCACAGAAGAACAAGATCTCCCACTTGGAAATCTCTCTACTTAGCTTTCTTGTCAAATAGTCTCTTCACTTGATTCTGATGTTTAGTGATCTTGTCGACCACTTTCACTCACTTTTCTTCAAGTTCCATCAGGTACATAATCCTCTTTTCAAGAGAATTCTGAAAAGTTTCATCTTCAATTGCTCGAGCCAAGCGTAGAGTAGGAAGTTCTTTGGAGATAGGAATTTTAGCATCGATCCCATACAACACCTGGAAAGGTGACATGCCAAGAGACCTCTTTGGAGTGATATGATCCGCCCACAAAGCATCATACAATGACTTGTGCCAGGACCACTGGTTTTCATCAACTAGCTTCCGTATGATAGTTACTGGTTCTTGTTGCTAGATTCTGCCTGACCATTTCCTTGAGGGTAATAATCAGAGGCATGAGCCAAGGTTATTCCGTATCCATAACAAAAACCAATAACTTCCCATGAAGAGAAGTTGGAAGCATTGTCAGCAACGATTTTGTGTGGAATGCCAAATCTCACAATAATATTTTCCTTGATGAAGTTGCAAACAACTTCAGAAGTGGCATGCTTGATAGGTATGGCCTCCACCCATTTTGTGAAGTAATCTGTTACTATTAGGACGTAACTATGTCTAGCACTTGATTGAGGATTGAGTGCTCCAATGAAATCAATTCCCCATTGTCTGAATGGTTCATCAATGATGACGAGCTCTGAGGGAAAACGCAGCCAGCTTTGGTTTGCCAATGAACTATTGGCAAGGTTTATATTTCGCGACCCAGGTGGCTATATCTTGAAATAGTGTCGGCCAGTAGTACCTGGCCCGAATGATTTTATGTGTTGTCATGGATGAGGAGAAGTGACCACCACAGGATGAGTCGTGAAAACTCTCCAACAATTTTACCTGCTGCGGCTTATCAACACATCGTAGAAAAACACCGTCAATTCTGCATTTGTACAATCCATCATCCCATATGACATATCTTGCGGCTCTGAGCTTCACCATTCTCTTTTCCTTTGTGGTTAGGTGAGTTGGGAACTCGCCATAGGTGAGAAAGAACATGATGTTAGAATACCATTCATCGTTGGTTGCAACAAACAAAACCATGGGCAAAGAATCCACTTTCTCTAGTTCATTTTGTTCTCCATCAATGTGATCTCGCTTTTTCTTCGTGTACCTCTGAGTCTTCATTTTCAGCCATTAGCTGACATAGGCCTTTACCTCTTACCAACTTGGTTGGTCTGATGTCTAGATCATATTCTTGGACCTTTGTGATCCAATTCCCTCGTAAGCTTCGAACTCTGTTGAGTCGAATAGACTTATGACAAATGCCATGTCCGGAACCAACACTACTATATGAGAATTTAGAATATAATAGCAGAAAAAATTGACTAATTTTACCATGGAAAAGGCATGCTTTTTCAATTGTGACATCTTCAGTTCATGAGGATTAAGAGGAGAGCTCATGAAAGCAATCAAGGATTCAATATCCTCAGAGTTATTTTGCATCAAGATAGCTGATACAATATGCGCAGATGCATAACTGTACATGATGAAGTCTTTGTTGAAGTCAGGACACACCAAAACAGGAGCATGAGCAATGAAGGTTTTTATGTCTTCGAATGATGTCCTACCTTCGTCACTCCATCGAAATGTTTGGGACCCTTTCATCATATTAGATATATGACGAGTCTTCTCAGCAAAATCAAGAACAAAGCGTCTAAGAAAATTTACCTTTCCAAAGAAAGAGTGAACACCAATCTTGCTTGTAGGAAAGTAAGGCTCTAAATAGCCTTGACCCTTTCGACATCTATCTTAGTTCCTTCTCTGCTGATGACATGTCCTAGCAGCTTTCCTTGGTGACCCCAAAAATTGACTTCTTGGGATTTAGTGAAATCCCGTGCTCTCGGCATTTGATCAAGACTTGTTCCAAATGATCACAGTGATCACTTCATCTTTTGGAGAACATGGTCAGGTCATCTAGGTAAACTACGATGAATTTTCCCATCATACCTTTAAATGCAAAGTCCATTGCTCGTTGGAAGGTGGCACCGGCGTTGATCAAACCAAACGACATTCTGTTGTAGGCGAAGGTACCCCAAGGAGTGGTGAACGTTGTTTTGAACTGATCTTCAGGCGTGACTTGAATTTGATTGTAACTTGAAAAACCATCAAGCATAGACAACATTTTGAACCGGTTACTACCTGTAGCACTTGATCCATTATCGGCAGTGGATAGTTATCTTTTAAGGATGAATGGTTCAAGTTGCGAAATTCCACGCATATGCGTATCTCACCATTCTTCTTCCACACAGGCACAATATTTGCAACCCAAGTACTGTGATGAATTGGAAAAATAATTCTTGCATCTAGCATCTTCTGAATTTCAGCCTAGATGGTACCTGAGATTTTGGGGTTGTAGTGTCTTTGCTTTTGATGGAAAGGCTTGATGTCATCCTTGAGCGGGATGTCGTGCTGAATGTCCTCTAGCTTGAAAGACTTCAGATCAGCATAGGACCACACCAACACATCCATTTACTTTTTCAGTAACTTAATGAATTTTCACTTTTCCTCGGGCATACAACACTTCCCAATATTCACGGAACAAGGATGTTCTGCAGTACCCAGATTGACGGATTCAATTTTTGGAGAAGAGGAAGGATCATCCTGTCGCTTTTTCTTGACAAAACAGTCATGATTATCAAATAATCATTCTAAGGAAACCAAACCTTTCGGAATCTTATTTCCTTTGAGTTGTATCACTGTTTCTTTTTTAGATTCATGTGCTTGACCGGTGAGAGACTCACGACACGTAGAAGTTGATCCATCGAAATGAAGTTCTTTGAAATTGTCAACTTTCTCCAAAAAAGTGATAAGTTGGTTGTCATCATTGAACACTTTCCAGTCGTTGTGAATTATCTGGCACACTTGGGTGAAAAACCACCTCAATGGTATATGTATCTATTTTAACCCTGGGTGAGGAAGCATGAGAGAGGCTGAGACGGCCAACGAATTGGCCATGTCATTTTGAGCTCGCAGAATTGCTTTGATTGAGAAAGCGTCAAACTCTTTGATGTTATCTCATACTGCATTGCGGTAGTGTCTGAGCCGATCATTTTTACTTGATATATCCCTTTTACCTGATTGACAATTAGCTCAACATCACCTTGCACTCTCAGATTCTTGATTCCTTTCTCTTTTGCAGCTTGCATGCCAAGTAACAAGGATTCATACTCGGTAGTATTATTCGTATTGAAGAACTACAACTTGAAAGAAAAAGGGAAAATCTCCTCTTCATGAGATATTAGAACAGCCCCAACACCGCATCCACTTGTTACACAACTACCATCAAACTGCAATGTCCATACTTTGTTGAGATCCTCTTTTTGGACAAGAATGTCCATTTTATCTGAGTCAGTGGACAAGAAATAATTCCCCATCCCTGACGATTCGAAAAGAATCGAGCCTTAGGGTCATCGGAGTTGGTGACTAGATATTTATTTTATGACTCTGGTTCTAATGTCTGCATCACTCCTTTGACAGGAATCCTAGTTTTGGACCAGTCCATATGAATTTCCCGCCAACTTCTTTACAAAAGCTCCTCCCTAGCAATATCATGTATGCTACTGGAATATCAGCTATGAGAATAGTCATTTTTACCCTTTTCTCAGGAAATGTCACGAATGCGAACTACACATCCTTGATCTAAAAAATCAATGGTACCTATTTAGTTTCCATGGAGTAGCATCTGCCAAAAGGTTTAGTAAGTGTGAGGCCCAAAGCATGGGCAACCTTTGCTGGCATAACATTGTCAGAAGCTCCATAATCAATTATACAATTACTTAGTTTATGACCATTGATCAGGAGAGATAGGTAAAAAGGTTCAATTTTCCCCGATGTGGAAGTCGAGGCAACATTTACGTGAGACGTAGGAGGAATGGGAAGAATTCCTTTTGGGGAAATGGGAGGAAGGATGTAGTCTAGCTTTGGATATACTTAGTTAATCTTACAAGTTGCTCTGGGTTGGACTGAAGGTACTCAACTTCAGACATCTGGATCTTGGTCTTTTGGCATGATCAATTATATCAAATGCGACCAAGGGTTGCGCTAACGAAGGAATGAGTCCTTCGTTTCACGTTTGTGGAGGAGGATTACTGGTCTTTATGGGATTGGAGGAAGGCTGAATTGGAGGAGAAATATGAGGAAAATATTTCTTTATAAAAGGTTTAATAGGAGGTTGAGTAGGAAGGGGATTACCTCTTTTAGTGATTGTTGGAGGAGGAGTTACCACAGCCTTTTCCTTTTGTTTTTCAGCAGTAATTTTTCTTCTTTTCCTTGTGAGCGAGTGAAAACTGCGTATGATTTTCCACTTGTATACCCTTGGGTACCCTCTTCTTCATCAGATTCCTTGTCTTCAAATTCCATATACCCAATAGTAGAGTCACCAGTCGGTTTACCGACCTCCTTATCATCTTCATCTTGTGACGAATGTTCTTCGTAATTTGGATCATCTTCTTCAATTTCAACCAAAGCATTAACCGGAGGGGCTTCAATTGCTAACCTTGGAGAAGCAGCAGGAAAATACGGCCTTTGGGGGGCGTTGTTGGGAGTGAAGTTCCTCTATGGGATATCCCGGTACGGAGTGGTAGATGATGTTTGAGCCAATTGCTTCTTTAAAGAGAGAAGTCATTGGCCATCTTCTAGAATCTTTGGATCCGAGGAGGTAGCTTGAGAAGAAGTTGAAGCCTTTGATTTTTGAGATCTCGTCTTAACTCACCGGATATAAGAAGGTTGTCTTCTATCCGAATGGCCATAGCTTGAGCAAGGGACAAGGTGGGTATTTGTTCCTATAAAAGTAAGAAACTTACTTTCGAACTCATGGTGTTCAAGAAGAAACACTTTTGATTCTCTAATGTCGGCATCATGGCAAGCGGCACATGGTTGATTAGTGAATTGAAATCGGGTGATAAAATCACGCATGGTTTCATTGGCCTCCTTCTTCATGTGAGTGATTTGTGATAATAACACAAATGCATCTTCTAAAGGTTTGTATCTGTCTTCAAATGCAGTCCGCAATGTGGCCCAATTGGTGATGGATCCAGCTGGTAAATGTTGGAACCACTCTGCTGCAGGCCCTTACAAGGTCTCCAGAAAGAGACATACCGATACATCCTCATGAGTCACGTCCAGAATGTTGCATGACATAATAAATGCAGCAATATGTGCGTCCATGCTTTGATTTCTGCTCCCATCAAATTTTGGGAAATTTTTGTGATTTCCGTGAGGGAGGGGGTTGACTGGATGCAAAGAATGCTAGAGGACCCATGGCATTTCCCCATGGTACAGGTAGATTTATTTCCATTTGAAAAGTAGGAAAAAGAACATGAGTAGGGAGTGTGGTTCCACTTAGCAAAAGAGCACTGCAAGTTGATGTCGAGGCACCTTGTGAAATCCGGCTCTTTCGTGGAGGCGAGGCACTTCTTGCTAATCGATCCGTTGAACTTAGTGATGTGAATCATGCTAGAGTGATACTAAAATTGTGCCTTCGAAGTAGATCAAAAATTGGATCAACTTCTCCACGAGCTCTTCTGCCACGAGTAAATTGTTCACCCACCAAAGCATCATTCAGATCTGCAACAATTAAGAGCAAATTTACAACAATCTTTTTGTTTGTACTTGCTGATTTTCTGATTTTTTGGCAAAAATTAGCAGCATGTACTTTTTCAATTTTTAATTTTAGCCTTTTTAATAGAAACCGATTGCGATTTTTTGACAAAGATTAATAAGGATTAAAAGTGGGTCAATTTAGAAAGCTGATTTTCATATCTTTGACTGCATTTCACAAGGTTTTGAAAATATTATGAAATATCATATTCTCAAATCTACCTGAAATATACATGTTTTTGTAAAAAATCAGTGAACTAAAAGCTCCTACTTGGTCCAGATCTATGGATTTGTATAAGGAAATTTTCGGTTTTGATCACTTATGCAAAAATTTTAATTTTTAACAAAGAGTTAAAATTTACAATCTGGTAGTGATTTTTATAGTTTTTTAGTTATTTCCTTAGTTTGATCCCCAAAGTGGAGTCACCAAAAACTGTTGGTTTGAAAATCTATCGGTTAGACAAGTCATGGGGAATAGGCCAATAGTGTGTAGGGCATAGCCCCTCTTTGAGACAACAAAGCGAAACTAGTTTATTGCTAATCTATCAAGCAAGAATCTGTGCAAATCTACACTATTCTAACTTCAGGGGGTTTGGGATCTCATCCCAATAGAGGTAGTTCCAACAACGAATGAAAGGTAGGAGAGAAGGAACGGAGGAAGGATAGATCTGAAGGAAGAAAAGAAATGAATTCCAAGACAGAAAGGTCAGAAGGTTTATGCTTTGGGTTGGTAGTAAACAGAGCCAAACTTACTTGCATAAACAAATAAAGCAATATTGATGAACAAATGACAATAGTAGGAATGAATCCAACAGAATAAAAACATAGATCTAACTTAAGAAAGATCTGATGCAAATAACACACATATGGAGCACAAAGTCTGAATACATGTATTAATATTTCTTCTATTACAAGAAAGCACAAAGTCTTTCTCTCCTCACTTCTCTTTTCATACAAAAAATGTCCACCCCTGGAATACAACAAGTATTCTAGTATTTATAGAAGGAGAGGAGGAAAGAAGACAAAAGCAAACTAACTACTTACAAAATATCTAAAAAGTCAACAGTTGACTTGGGCAAGTTTTTGGATGGCAACATCCCATGGTGCAACATGGATGAGGTCATCATGTATGCCAAAAAAATTTAAAATATTTTACAAAAGCGTTCAATGCATCCCAGTAAGAAGGGACTACTCTTCACAGTGTAAAAGGGCGCACTTTTCTGCATGTCGACACGATAATTTTTCCCCTTTGTAAAGTGGCACAAACTTTTAGCACGTCGACACAAAAAAAATTCCCCTTTGTAAAGTGGTGCAACTTTAGGCAAGTCAACACAACGATTTCTCCCCATAAAGGCGCAACAACTTCAAAGCACATTAACACAACAATTTCTCCCCATTGGCGAAACTTTCGGCATGTCGACACAACAATTTCTCCCCATTGGCGTAACTTTCGACACATCAACACGATAATTTCTCCCTATTGGCACACTTTTTGTCGTGTCAACATAGAAATTTCTCCCCAAAGGAAAATGGCACACTTTTTGTCGTGTCAACATAGAAATTTCTCCCCAAAGGAAAATGGCGTAGTTTTTGTCGTGTCAACACGAAATTTCTACCCATTGGATTAGCAAAAATGGCTAAGTCCTGAAACAACTTGATTTTTTAAGGGAGTTTTGGGTTATTTCGAACGTTATCAAACTTCCCTAGGGGCCAAAACAGAATTTTTGTATGGTTACCGCAAATTACCCTTGTCAATTTTACGGGATAACAAACTTACACAAATTAGGTTGGGATGAATTTTTACACATGTGTGTACTTGAGCATGAGCGTGAAGCAATTATGGAGGAGGCTCATGATGGCATTGCAGATGGACACGATACGGGAGACGCTTTGCGCACAAGATTCTATTAGCTAGTCTATGGTGGGAAACATTATTCAAGGATTACAAAGAGTATTGTAAGGCATGTAACTATTTTTAGTGCCTTGGAAAGCCTGGGCATAGAGATGAAATTCCTTTGAGGCCTATTACTAGTGCAGAGCCTTTTGAGAAGTGGGCAATTGAATTTGTGGGCCCTATCTCCCTAGTTGTGTGTAGGATAGGATCACGCTACATTATAACTTGTACATACTATCTTACAAGGTGGAAAATATCATGCACAAAGGATTGCATAAAGCAGCTACAACAACAAGGTTTTTGTGGGAAAATATTATCAATAGGTATAGATGCCATCTAAGTTTAACAAGTGATAGGGGTACTCATTTCCTTAATAATACTATTAGGATATTATTGGATGAATTTATGGTTACACACCATAGGACAACACCTTATCACCCTCAAGAAAATGGAACTACTAAGGCCTTCAATAAGATATTGATCCATACCTTAACAAAAATTGTGATGTTGGAAGGAGAGATTGGGATGATAAAGTCTTTGTTGTACTCTGGGCATACATGACAACCTACAAGAGGTTGAATAAAGCAACACCCTTTCAGTTGGTGTTTGGCATAGAGGTAGTTCTACCAATGGAATTCATGCTACCTTATTTACATATTGCACGTGCGGGAGGCTTGGTGATGAAAAACACTGGAAGATTGAATTGAAAAATCGACGCCTTTGGATGAGAGGTGTGCCATAGCAAGATGGAGTCAAAAGCAAGAAAAATATAGGCAGAAGGCATGGCATGACAGACACATTAAGGATAAGAAATTTGAGGTTGGAGAAATGGTACTTTTATATGATTCAAAGTTTGTGTGCCACCTTGGAAAGCTTAAGGTGCAATGGTTGGGACCGTATGTTATCACTTATATACTTGATTCAAACACTTTCTAGTTAGAGGCGTTGGATGGGACGTGATTTTATGGTTACTTTAAAGGGAGTGGGCTGAAGCCCTACTATAAATAAGTCTTATTTGTGTTTGTAATAAGGTAGTGTTGCCACTTCGATTATATTTATTTTATGTATTCCATTTCTATGTGTTTCCTTTCCTTGTTGCAATGCTTTGTCAATTTAGTTCAGTGTTTTGTGTAATAAGCACATTTGCGCCCAGAAGCTGATTATTATTGAAGTGTTTTCATGCACAAAGGACCGCACATACCCTTAGTGTGGGGTGGATAAAGAAGGATTGATTGGTGCCTTATTTTTAGGTTATGGTGCATGATAAGAACAAACTCACCGGTGATCAGAGAAGGGACGGGTTTTAGAATAGAAATTTTTAATGAAATTGCTCAAAGTTAAGACCATGCATGGGAGGATGGAAGCTCAAGATAACGCAAAGCATGTCTTTGTAACATTGGTGAATTCTTAAAGAATCACATTGGATAGGTACTTTGGCACAGGGAAGCATGGGTAGAGGAGATCTGTGGCAAAGAAGTAGTGGGCGCGCCAAAAGGTTATGATAGAGGTGTGAAAATTTGAGGCACGGAAGAAAGAATGCAATGCACGGGGAAGCGCAAATGCAAAATTAATGCCGTGTACGATGGTAGATGGGAGCAATTAATGTGAAGGAGTTTTGAAATTCGCTATAAGATCGACATTTTTAAATTCCTTGTTACCTTGCATTGTTGAAGCGAATGAGTGTGAAGTCCGAAGAATAGCTGGAGACGAAGAGTAATATATAGATCGACAAGCCATGTAGGATCAAAGCACATTATTGACTAGCATTCAATGCGAGAATTGAGGTTTGGGTGTTGGTGCATATGTTCTAAGGAGGGTTCGTGTGATTAGGGTTTGAAGAAGACCAAGTTATAACTAGGGTTTGACAGATCAAAGGGTATGTTTTGCACTCATGGTACACAAGAGTAAAAAGGTGATAATTTGGAGGTTGTAGAATGTTCCAGTCAGGCGAGGAAGGAAGTATGGCACCACGATGGGCTCCAGTTATTGAGATAGAGGCCGATGAAGTGGTAGAGTACTAGTTGGTTGAAATGTTGTATCTGGAGGGAGTAATTGAAGGGCGACCATGGACAACTAAGATAACACAATGTAATATTTCTAACACTAACCATAGAATGGATAAGTGCATGAAGGATATTGTCACTGAGGTCATTAGAAATACTAATCGAAGGACGAAAGATGGAAATAGGGTTTTGGACGACTTTGTCAGGAAATTTCTTGAAAGTGTAGGGGTCATGCAGATTCTTGAGTTACCTTACTTTGGGAAGCCCGAGAAATTGTATCAGTGGCTCATGTCGCGAGTACATGAAGATTTCTTTTACTTCGTGGGTAGAAGAATGTAGATTACCGCTAAACTAGTTGGAAAGGTAACAGGGTTGTGCAAATCCAAATGGGATATTTCTGGTGACTTATCGATGATGAGGGTATTGATGCAATGGTCGATGCAATTAAGTACAAAAAGGGGTCGAGCATTCAAGGTAACCAATATTAATGACATGGCCACAAGGGTCACAACAAGGATGGTGGTGGGGTAAGCTAGGTGCCTCGAACGATGGGATGGGGTAAATTAGTGCTAGTTGCACATCATGCACAAGATGTCCAAAAGACCTATTACAACATCGCTAGATACATTACAAGAGCTTAGTTGTTGAGGTGCATGTCCGAGATAAAAAAGGTGAGAAAATTAGTTGGGGCGCTATTATTCTGTTACTTGTATTCAATGAGGTTGGTGTACCTGATGGGACGAGGGAGAATGTTTAGGAATTCCCCTTAGAGAACAAGTCACCAAAGAAAGAAATTTTCAAAGTATACATTGCATGGCTCCATTTCAAACACATACAAGGAGCGCCAGAAAAAGTGGTTCAGGAGGTTGCAATGGGCATTTGAAGGGGAGTGGCACATTTCACATGAACTTCTTACCATGTTGGATGGCTAAGCAGAGTTCATTTTTACCAACATTTTAGTTTGTGGCAGTTTTATATGAAAACGGGCAAGAAAATCCCCTGGTTTAAGTTGTTTTTCACTTTTACTATGCGTTATTTTAAGGATTTTGTGAACAGGTTCCATAACACAAACAAACTTCACTTTGTTGTTGATAAGGTAGACGTGGTTATACATATCCTCTCAGTAAAACCTATGTATGGCCAAGTCAAGAAGCGTATATAGAAACAATTAAAACAAATAATATTGACATAACTCCAGGAGACCATGGCCGTTGGAAAAATTGAACCAACACACGTCTATGTGTACTTAAGGTCATGCTTCAAAGATGGGAAGGTGATTAAGGGCAACGACATAGCTCTGTTGGGTCCTCTAAAGAAGAAGTAGATAGTAGGCACCTCAAGTCCGGTAGCACCTATGCCCCCACTCGGGAAGAAAGAAAAAGTGCCTACGGGCTTAGAGAATGTTTTGGAGCATCAAGAAGAGGAACAAGATGATAGTACAGGACTGGACCATACATGAAGGATTTTACACAAGAGGTGTACGTCGAGGATACGGCACTAGGACTTCACAACTAGTGAGGAGATCACTGTGGGTAACTCCAGTGAAGAATTGTGAAGAACAAAGGAAGAAGCACTGAAATATATACCGGTAAAATATAAATAGGAGGATAAGTCCTCTCCTCAAAGCGTGTAACAAGATGTGGCCACTCCAAGTCTAGAAGTGTGGGATGATGAGGAGATAGGTGAAAGAATAGTCTATGAGGAAGTTGGCCCAAGTGTAAGTGCCCAAGAACCTGTTGGGGATCAAAGAAATGAAGGTGGAGATACAGAGATCATAGTACGTCCTATGCGTGAAGAAAAATAAAACGAGGAAGAGGAAGAAGTACAACAAAGCATTGACACTGAGGCACAATAGGATGCAGGCATCATTGCATAACATGACATTGGAGAGTGCACCAGTGGAAATAGAGAAAATGATGTGGTAAGGACTCGGAACCTAGGATACACAGATGATGCAACTAAGATTATTTGTGCTCGATTTAAAAGTACGTTTCCCAAAGAACAATTATATGGCTGGGATTTAATGGACCTAGAAATGGAAAAAACGTGCACTCATAAACAGTTTTCTTGGAGAATGCAGACTCACATGGATGAGCCTAATTTTGATATTTGCAAGGAGTCATGTGTCTCACACAGATGAGGAGGGTGCCACATACGCCATATTACCATCAAGCCCACACAGTTGTCCGATGAGCAAGTAAGTAATGTGTTGGTTAAGGTATCTACAGAAGCTATGAGCCGTAACATTGATAAAGTGGAAACTATAAGAGCACTTTTGGATGATAAGAGGGATAAAGAAACCATGTCGGGTGACTTACCGAGGAGCAGGATAAAGCAAAGGTAGAAAAATAGAATGTGCTTAAGATGGCCGAACAAATTGTTGATGAGATTATGGAAAAAGGCCAGACTTTCAAGAGAACATGCCAAAGGAGTTTCTGTCCACTCTTCATTATTTGCACACAATAGTTCAATTAATTTTAGAAGAGGGACCAGTGCACTTTCCAATACCAAAGGATACTTGTAGAAGAGGTAGCGAGAGCCAAAGTTGTCATTACAAGGAAAATTGCCAGTTATGAGTCCATTATGCAGGCTTTAAGAGATGAATTTGTTTCATCGAATAGTTTGTGTAAAACAAATAAGGTAAGAGGTTAGGAGGAATACCTGTAAAATCAAAGGTTGAAGGTAGAATGTGCGCATTGTTGACTTTTGATCCGAGATGATCATGGAGAGATTCCCTTTGGCTAGGAGGAACGACCTATAAGAAACACAACAAGACCACAAAATAACATTAATAATATAGGTTAGTGGATTGCCTAGCAAGTGCTAGATCCAGAAGTGAGGTGCTTCCTAGAAGGTTGTCAATCCACTTTCAAATATAATTTAATGCAAAAATACCATGAAATAAGGAAATCTTACTATATTTGTACGATTTAGGTATCTTATGCTAATACAATAAGTAAATCTAATCTAACATGTAAAGTTATGATTAGATTCAAAGGTTTGGTAGGTTGTTCTAGGTTTTGTAGGTTTAACGAGCTCGATAAAGGGTTTATGACTAATCGGGTTTGGTCGGGGTTAGTTTTGGTTGAATTGTAGGCTTGTTGGTCGAGAGGGTATAAAATGATACCAAGACTGATATCATCAGTGACCGACGCCAGTATAGGTGTGAAACCGATGGTGGTAGGGTAAACCGATGTTGATAGGGGTAATGGGTAATAACTTATAAAATGGCTTTTGGGCCTCTCTATGATTGCACTAGAGAGTGAGGAAGGTGTGGTTAGACTCGTAATATAACTGAGAAGACTCAAGAATACAAAGGAAGAGGTTAGGAAAGGTGGAAAGGATTAAAATGGTTGGGTTGGTGGATTGGTGGGAAGATGGAGATATCCGGGTAATAGCAGAAATGGAAATACTAAAAGAAGTAAAATATCTATAGTAAAGTAAGCACAAATGATGAAAACCATGTTACTTACTTGTTGCTATGAAGATCTCATGAATGAAGGTGGCTGGTGGTTGATAGGCGAGGTGATGGTCGGCTCGGTGCCCCGACAATGTAACTTATGTGTTCCCGTGGATACTTCGATGATCCGGGAGAGAACTCGTTGTTTGTGCTACCATTTGGTGATGTGTATATGTCATTTAGATAAAGGTATGTCTCTGTGATTCATGCTTGATTGAAATAAAACTCACAAAACTGAATGACCAACCCGTGTAAAGAGTTGCAAAATTGTATATAAAAGAACCAATGGCAGTTTAGGTGACCGGCGTCGGTAGGATAAACTAGCATCGATTACAGTGAATTAGTCAAAGTTACCAAAAATAGCCTGATCTTTAATATGTTTGGAATGATCTTGATTGATAATCCGGGTATCAAGTGAGGGTTGACATGTATATAAGTGGGAGTGTTGTTGGAGAAGGAATAGGACTTTAATTTTAGGGTTTGAAAGAGTCCTAATTGTTTAAGATAAGTAGAGACTCAATCTTAGTTAATTAATAGGCTAGGAATAAGTCCATGGTGAGGTGTCTAGGTGATGTGGCTAGGTGAGGTGTAAATTAAATTAATTAAAGTAATTAAGTTAATTAATAATGTGAGGATGAACATTAATTCAATTGTAAGTAATTAAATTAATATGAATGCGGGGTAAGGGGTCATGGTTAGGTGAATACGTTACGTTAATTAATTAAAGGGGACTAAGGGGAGTGTGACCCAAATTTGGTGTCTACATAGTTAAAGAAATTGGATCTAGCATTGACTATGTGTGTAATGCCAGATGTAATCATCAAGACAAGGACTCTAGCAAAAGAAGATGAGGTCCTTCAGAAGCCAAGGATGAAACACTTGGGCGCGTAGAAAGAATTACGCTGGTAGAAACTAAGTGCAATGTGCTTGAGGCTTGCCAGGATTCTACACAAGGAAAGAATTAAGGAAATTGGGAAACTCATCATGGAGAAGATGGATGTAATGGAGGGAATGGTCTCAAGTATGGCCAATATTCTCAGGATTTTATAGAATGAAGGTGGTAAGATGACTCTTGATGAATTGGAGGCCGTAGTTGTAGACATTCCGGATAAGAAAAATAAAGCATTAAGTGATTGGTATACATTAGAGGCAGAAGTCCATAATGAATATCCAGAGTTGATCCTGCCAGTAGAAGAGAAAGATACCAAGTAGGTTGACTTTACTTTTGGCAGTATTCCTTTCATTCTTTCATTCGTTGTTCTTTAAATTTTGGAGGGATAAGTTGTGATTACCCATTTCTAGGGGCAGCAATCCATTTAGTGTGGGGTAATGTTGGGATGAGAAGTATAGCCTAAGTTTTGTAAGTGCATAAGGTTTGGGCGCGCAAACATAGGGCGCGAAAGTGCACATGAGAATGTAGTGAGGTAGGGCGTGCCCAGGATCGGGACTTAGCTGTTTTCAGCATAAGGCTATTTTTGGACATGGAGTGCAGAACACATAATGATATGAAGACTTGCAGACTATGCTAAGGTTATTTTGGGCTAACAAAAGATCGAGCGCCATGTAAA
Organism: Taxus wallichiana var. yunnanensis; assembly: GCA_018340775.1. Taxonomy (NCBI): domain Eukaryota; kingdom Viridiplantae; phylum Streptophyta; class Pinopsida; order Cupressales; family Taxaceae; genus Taxus; species Taxus wallichiana. The sequence goes on along the minus strand of CM031243.1, from coordinate 311,705,137 downwards.
TTTTGGACTAATAATAGGATTTGAACTAGAAGTTAACTGTAAAATATCTATTATTAGCGCTTGCATGCTTTTGTATTCTCATGTAAGGGCACATGGCTATTATTAGCATGTATCCTATTTTTAAAGGTGCATGGCGGTGAAGGGAAAGTCCCCACCCCTATAAATATGTATTTATTTGCATGGTTTAGGGATCAAATCTTTTGTAGAGTTATGTTGTTGGTTTGTATGCGCACATGACTCTTGGTGACATTATTATGATGTATGAAGCTTCTACATTTCACAGTATTTAATATAATGGATCTCATTGGTTGGATATTGGTGTTATATGTAATTGAACATGGATCTCGCATGGTAAATCTCATTATAGTAATTTTTATTTAATCTTCCTTATGGTTAAGATCTAGATCTGATTTATGCCTTGTAGAATGTTTACTATCTACTATGAATCGAACATATATATATTTAATCATGTTAAAATTCTAGATAAGCACCTCTAAAGATGGACTGGTACCCTTGTGTACTTGGTGAATGCTCGATTCAGTTTGAGTGATGTGCCAACGTGCCTTGGGATATGGCGAGTAAATTCCAGCTACAACAATTATTACAACAATAAATTCCAAGTTTGTTGGGGAAGTTAATGCCTTTGTCCTTTCTATCCTTCAACTTAGAATGCATGACACCCAACTATTTGCATAATTCGGTCAAAACTAGCTTATCATTGATATACCTTGGGAGCTTGTATAGGTATATGTCGAATCCACCAACCCGAAAGTATGAAACAATATGAATTAGCTTCTAGTGACTTGATTGCAAAGATAGTGAGGGCATCATTGACTCATCCGAAATGTTACAAGCTTCCCTAATGAGTTATACGAGGGTGGTACGCATATATCATCATGTCTTCTCCCGAATCTCCAATGGTGGACAATCCCATCCAAATCCTAGTTGCAACGATGGAATATACAAGGTACGAGGTCATGTAGAATTCACTTGTCGAGGCCACACCCAACAAGGCATCATGCAGGTTGTCACTGATGATCGACATGATTCAATGTGTTGTGATTCTTCACATATTATATTCATGAATTCAGCCACCCAAGGCTTGAATTCCTTTGTTGTGGGTTCTCCCATGGCTCAAACTAAGAGAACAATCATATCTTAGAGCTCTTTATGGAAGTTTTCTCTCACTAGCATTTTAGGGAGCTTAGAAGGACCTTTCTTTTGTACTTTCAACCATGAGGTAGCCAACATATTTTGGATCTTGGATTCCTGGTTGTTCCATTCAACCAAGGTGTTCTCTTTGGTCATAACCAAATAAATATTTCTCTTCCATATCCCAAAAGTGGTGTCGATGTACACTAAGTCTAGTTGAGTCAAAAGTGATCCATTTACCACTTTGATCTCTTGGTTTATGGGATCGTAATGATCAAAATATGACAAGAAAAAATCCATACATTACATGGATAGAGGAAATATCACCCGATATAATCCACTGCAAAATATTCTACTTACCATCGAGTTTGGTTACCTCGTGTCATCATCACTTTTAATTACTTGAAGTCAATGAAATCCACATTGTTATCTCCGATGTTGGGCATTTCAATGATTAGGACAGAGATAGGATCATAGCCAAAATACATGAACTTCATATTTGCTTGACAATTGAAGTGGAAAACTAGTACATTGTCAAGGAAAAATTTGAGTTTTAGCGGGATTTTAATGAATCGGAAAACTAAGATATATACTTCACCAAACTAAGAGAAATAATCAATGAAACTAGGCACACATGGATTCATTTGAAAGGCATTGATAAGGATATTAATTGCTCCAAATTTGAGGCAATTCTCTCACGGAGATCAATGAGAAATGATAAAATGGGTTCTGGGCATGACTTAACACATTTTAATGGGAGTTGCAATGAAATTTTGACGAGATCACTCGAGAAGAAAAAATATTTCAAAACCTACAGGACTAGATTGGTTTGAAAGGTGTTGTTGAGAGGAAGAAGTGCTCGAGGTTTTTGTAGATGTCTCCTGGGATTTGCAGGAAATTACAAAACAAATTCTAGTTGCAATGTGAGTTTTTTAATGGAGTTTACAAGCAAAATGTTAACAAATCACATGGAATGAACCTATCCACTCTTACATGTGATGATAAGATCAATGGAAATGCATTTTGGAGTATAACCCATGGGAAAAAATCATGAATATTATTATTGGGGTTTGCAAGATATGAGAACTTGGATTTCTTGGAAGAACTATGGAAAAAGGGGTTTATAGCTGCAAATTTCAAATGGGAAGATAAAATAAACCACTTTGTTACATCACTGATATCTAATATCATCTTAAAGGCATTTTCATGGAGGAAAAGTATGCATATATTCAAAGGATTTTATCCATAAAAGCTCAAGATATGAACAAAAATGGATTGAGCAACACTAGGGCATCAACAAGCTTTCATGGAGGAATGAAAGGAAGAAATGAAGTTCATGGAGCAAATGGAGATGCACTTTTGTTATAAAATGAAGTTGAGTTGGTTGGGAGGTGCATTAAGTGATTTTCCTTATCTTTTTGGAGGGAAAACACATTTTTGAAAGGGAGAAGGAACTTAACGGTGTATTTTTGACTTGTGTGAGGAACTCAAGGTTCCAACCATGCACTTTTGGTTCCTAAGTGGAACCTAAACACATTTTTTACTTCCGTGAGGAACCCCTAGGTGCACTTTTGGTTCCCAAGTGGAACCTTAAGTGAAAAATGCAACCTCAACAACAAATTAGGACATGAGAACCAATAAAGTGCATGTCAATGGGAAAATACAAGGTGGAACTCACATAAATGACAAAAATTATAAGCCCAACAATAAATAGAATTCAGAACTCAATTAATGGAAAAAAAGTGTAAGCCAACAAAAAAATAGAATTTGGAACTCACTTAATTTCCAAAAGTGTTCTTTTGGTTCTTATGAGGAACCAAAGTGAAAAATGCAAACTCAATACCAAATTAGAACCCCATATTTCCCAAAATCACATTTTTGGGAATCCTCGACTATGGAATAGTGTTATGATTCAATAAAAAAATAAATCATACAAATACAGTAACGAGAAAAATCCCCAAAATCTACAGCAGTGGAATTATAAACTAGAATAATCCAAATTAAAACAAAGTACACACACATAACACAACATGTACCGTGGTTCACCCAATGTGGGCTATGTCCACCAAAGATAGAGATCTCAATATATATAATAAAAAGAGTACAAATCAACTCTTCCCACAAGAGTACAATGCATCTCTCCAAGAGTATCTCCTCCATATCTCTAAATGGATCTACATGAGTGCACTACAATCATGCCTCCAAACCACCACCAGATCTCACATAACCAAGAACCACTGCATCTTTGAATTGTAACTAAGATCTCATGTGAATATGCAAACAAGACCTCTCAGATGGGTTTACCAATGTGCTACCATAATTGTGCACCAAGAAGTAAGTATCTCTTCCATCATTGTATCAACCTGTGCAAGCATGAAGAAAAACCTCCTCTACTGATATACTGGATATTATATACCCATAAGCTATCCAATGAGCTACAATACTAGATCTCTATGGACCAATAATACAACATGGTCTCATGGATCTACAATATAAGATCTCACAACAACATGTGGATCTACAAGAAGAAACCATGTGTTTTGCATATTATTCAAGCCATTGCATTGAGACTAAACAATACAAAGGAAATACGAGAGAAGACATTACCCTCTTCTCACCATTCAGATGTACCTATTATTTCCTTATGTTCAACTTCTCTCCATGAAAGCTTTATCTTCATGTAACCATCTTTTTGTTCTTATTATTCTTCATCCTCTCAACCAAGGATTCCACATGCAATAATAATCAATTAAATGCAATATATATGTTCTAACCCTAGATTTCAAGCTTATATAGGCATATAAAAACTTAGGGAAACTTAGTTATGCATTTACAACCTTTAGATCACCTTTATAATCAAAGGTTGGATCTAATCCCATGAGTTAAATATAAACTTTCACGTACAAGAAACCAATGTTGGTTCTCGGCGATGTTGGCTCCCACCCTATCGGACCGATGTCGGTTCCCAAGTGTGCCCGATGTCGGTTACCCAACCGATGTCGGTTACTATGTATTCTAGCAACTTGTAAAGCATGCTACCTGTGAAGCAATTCAGCTCCACAACTCAACACATTTTGGAGTTTCATAAGGAACTAAAGTGCAATTTGAGCTTTAAATTAGAACTAGGTACTTCCAAAAAGCACACTTTGAATTGTGATAAGAGTTCCCAAAAGCGCATCCAAAGGCTTGGAAAATAATTGAAGGTGAAACTTTCACCCTCGGGAAAGAGTATGGATTTCAAGGCCATATGACACATGATATTGACTTGAAATCATCTAATGATTATATTCCCACCATTTCCAAAGGTTTAACATGATTTCTTCTTGAGTTTTGAAACAAAACCCAAAAGTGATCAAAGTAGGTATAACGAGGCAGCATGGGGCTTTTGCCACCGAGAAAAATTAAAATGATCAAAATAAGAACTAATGCAAGAAACATGTGAATGAATCCATGGTACCTCTTTTGATTATTTTTAGGGTTCCCAGATCCATCGGGAACTCGAAACCTTCCATGTAAGTTGACACTTCAATATGGCTTTAAATTTCACGAAGGGTTTCCATTTCGATGCCTCCAAAACTTTATCTTGAACATACTAGCATGTAATAGACCCTGAAATCTTTCCATTGACTATTTTCTAGGATGTTGCAACCACTAGAGTCCCTTGAAACCTTCCACACAAGTTGACCTTCATTCGATGATTGATAAAACACCTTTTCCTCAAAAAGTGCCAGTGATGAATGTTTTCCCAAGACTAGTGTCAAGCTTGAAAAATCTTCCCTAAATAATATTGTCATGAAGTATACTCAAATACATTTCAATGACTATAATTTAGGATTTTGAAACCACCCAAATCTCATGAAACCTTTCAAACAAGTCAATGTTTGCAAAGAGACAATTTTGATCAACTTCTTTGAAAAATGGATAAATTTTTGTAGGATTATCAAGTAATATGACTATATATTTTACATGCCAACAATATCCTATTCTAACACATGATACATCAAACATGATCAATCATTCATATAGAAAGGAAAGAGAATGGTTAATGATACTTACCTTTTTAAGACACAATTGATGTGTTAAATCCCTAGGGTTAATAGCACATCATGAAAGATTTGTCATGAGTAGATCACAAGAGGGATATGTAGAAGACTTAAGTAAAAAAAAATTAGGGACTCAAAGAATTGGCAAGCCTTACTAGTACAAATCCTATTCTTGTTGCTCCTAGTAACCCTATGCTCCAAAGTAGACTTCCAAGTATAAGATCCACCAAACCCTAAAGCTCTGAAACCTTTAAGGACATATTTGTGAGTGAAAGTATAACATACTATGTGATGATGATATAAGAAATGATAACAATGATGCCTATTTATAAAACATACCCTGGACTTGTAATATTTCTTAGCAAGAACATCAACCATGGTTTATGCGAGATAAGCTGGAAAAATGGTTCTTCTTGATTGTATTGACCATGGTTGATGGTCAAATTGGCCATAAATAACTTGATTAAAAGGTAAGAGAGAGAAGAGAATTGAGGTAGATAAAATGTTTGGAAGAGTTATGAAGGTGATGTGAAGGGTATTTGAAGGTGTTATAGGAAGATGTGAATGTCATAATATTAAGGATATCAAGTGGTCATGAAAATATAGTAAGGGGGTATTAGAAAAGTAGTAGGGAGGTAGCGGGAAGATGTGCTAGGAAAGTTAGGGCATTTCCACACACAATGAATTTTACCCTTGGTATTTTTATCCAATACAACCTTGCTCTCGGTGCACTCACCTTGTAAGGCATACACTGCGGGGGATCAATGCACCAATAACTTGCAACGAGCGATAAAGCGCTAGTGTAGTGCCCACTTCCCTTTGGAACCTTTTATTACTGATCATGATAATGTAGACTATATGATGGACATTCTTATAGTTTGGATTTAGTATGCGAGTTAGATGTCGAGATCATGGATTATTGTTGATCTTGATTTGATTATGATGCATGATGATTATTAGATACACCTTATATGTGGATGATGATATATTATTTGACATGGATGTTGTTCAGACATGTGATTTTGGATATTATGAGTTGATCTAGAAATGGATATTTTATGATGATGATATAGTTGTTGATTAAAAATGCAAAGGATGTATGTTATAGTGTTAAATTGCCTTGATGTTGTTGTGATTTTCATACTTAGATGAATTTGTGATTTTATTTATATCATGTTGGATGTTCTGATATGGCCATGAGGCCGAAGGATGTATTTTTTTTTGTAGGTTAAAAATCACAACAAACATCGGGGGATTGGAGACCAACCACAATGGAATTCTAGGTGAATTCAACAAGGTCACCATGGCAACTCGTTTTATTGTGTTGTGTGTTGTTTTGTTAGGGATTCCCATGGGGGATTTCCTTTATATGTGACCATGGGTTTGTGTATTTTATTAATGTGTTTCTTTTATTATTGTTGTATGTATTTTATTAAGTAATGTGTTCTTTTCTTTTAATTAATTAAAACTGTGATAGAGTAATGAGAGGAAACATGTGGTTAAAATTTAAATAAATCAAATTGGGATATGGGAAAGTAATTATAAGAGTTGTTGGCTGTTTGTATTTAATTATGTAAGGATTGTGTAAGTGTGTAAGAGCTTGTGTAAGTCAGATTTTGGAGTTAGAAATACTCCACCTCCATGGAAATTCGAATTTTCCTTGGGAAGGCTGTTTTTGGAGGCTTGTGGGACAAGTAAAACTTGTCTCATGCCTCTAAATTTAATTCACCAACCATACTAATGGTTGGAGATGTGATTTTTGACTTGTATAATAAATTTTATTATTCATGTTGCTTGTTTTGGATTGCACTTTCTTGCATGTTATTTATTTTTGTTGTCCCTTGAGGTGTGGGCTTTCTGGAGTGTGCAAGTAACTTGTCATATTTTCACCCACCTCTTTATTGTGCTTGGGGGAATGGATTTTGTCTTTTGTGTTTGAATTGGAGGATGTGTGATGTGGCATCCTACATGGATCCACATCATCCTCTTCTCTCCCTCTTCTATATAATTCAAACTCTCTTCTTGTTTTGGGTTGTTGAATCATTTTGCAACTTCCTTGGGGGCACATTTTCTTATTGGAGCTCTTCTTTTTTTGGAAGAAGTTTGGAGAAATATTTGCATGCTTGGGAGATTGTTGTTTTGGACTGTGTTCTTGGCTTTGAGAGTTTGTTGTGGGAAACAAAAGCTACCATGGAAAGGTAGGCGTTTATTTCTTCCTTATTGTTATTATTTTCTTGTTGTGTTGTGTGTATGGAGAATGTTTTATTGCTTTTGTTGGCTGGTTGGGTAGACTGCCTTAGGGAAGGTGTAGGAGAAGGCTATGGGGAATCCATGTGGGGGGCATAAGGAATGCCATTGACATCAGAGTTTTGTGGAGGGAGTTTGGGTTTGGGATCCACCATGGAAAAGAAATAGCTTGCATTTCTTACTTTGGGGTGGGCATAAGGAAATTTGTGGGGGGGCATAAGGAGAAACTTGTGGGGGGCATAAGGATGTGTGTGGGATGAATTATTTTGGTGGGTTGTTCTGGTGGATTCCCAATTCCCAATTGGGAGGAATAAGTAGCTTCCCCATAGACCTTGCTCCTTTGGCTTACATGATCAAGACTGAGTTCTGTTTTGAAATATTTTTAAAATGTAGTTGTGAACTGTTGTTTTTGTGTTGAATTGTGTTTTAAAGGAAATGTGTATGTGAAAGAATGTTGTGTGTTGTGGAATCTAGTTGTTGCCATGGGTTGAATTGCATCTATTATTGTATTTTGGTTGGGGCTCAGGGGCCAATGATGAAGGAATGATTCTCCTTTCATTGGATGTATTGGTTGGGTGGAGAGCGTTTCCTTTCCCCCTCTTTTGTTGTGATCAACTTGGAGAAGAGAAAATGTGCATGTTCTGACATGGAGCAAGGAAAAACGTAGTTTGACAGTCCCTTGTGAAAACATATTTAATTGTAATCCTTTCCCACTTGTTTTGGATGATATTGTAACATGTATTTAGTGAAGAAAGATGTATGTAATTTGATTATGAAGTTAGATATTCAAATTGTAAAAGACATTTAAATTCTGATTTTGTTTATTGGAAAGAAATGAAAATTCTGTTAATTGCATTCAAGGAATGAAAGAATGTAAAGATGTTTCTCTTTTGAAGTCAATAAAGAATTGCAAGTTCATCTCTCTTTTGCATTGTTGTGATTGAGTTGGAATATCAAACTGTGAATGGAATCTCTGTTTAATTGCAAAGGAAAGAAAATACGCATGAGAGAATTATATTGCTTGTCTTCTTTTGATAAATATATGAAATTGGAAATCAGACTTTACCATCTAGCTTTGAAATGAATTTCTTACATACAAATAAATGTATTAGACCATATTAGAAATAAGATATTACACTTAAATGATAAATTGAATATATAGAATTTTCCTTGAAATGAATCTCTGCTGTAAATTTTAAAATTGGTAAATTTAAATAAAATGCATAGTTTGAACCAGCACTTAACAATAAACTTGGAATTGATATAATTTAGCATGCTAAGACATTAAGGAACTCAATTGAAAAAGAACACTTAAGAAAACAAGTTTAAGACTTGCAAATTCGAGCCAAATCCTTCTCTCAGTATTTTTTCTGTCAACTGTTGGAAAATTACAAATTGGAATAAATTGAAACAAATTTATTTTCCCTAAACAATTTAAACCCTCCCTAGATCAACCCTCCATGTATTTTTGGCATGTAGAGTGAAGGATGAGATCCAATTTAATCGAATTTGAAAGTTGGAAATTACCAGTTGGCTTTTTAAAAAATCTTGCAGATCCTTTTTGCAAAATTGACCCCTTAAACTTTATCAAAATGTAAATTTTATATTTGTTGTTCAAAGATGGCATCAAGATCTTTCCAAAAAGTCCTTGTTTTCCCAAAACTGAGCTTTCTAGCTCAAGTTATGGCACTTTGAAGTTTTTGTGCCTTAGCGGGAAAATTTGGGAAAATTTTCCCTAGCGGGCCCGCAACCCAAAACCTTCATGTCTAATTGTCCTTAGAAAAAAAATTAAAAAAATTAGGCCCGGGTAAAATTTTCATCTTTTCCTCCATGACTACTGACCAATCAAAGGTCATCGTGTGTCCTCACAGGCAACGACAAAGGCACGCAGCATCTTTTTGCCCTTTAACTTTTTGAAAATTAAAAAAAAATCCTTTTAGCCCCACCGGCCCGGCTTGCCACGTGGCAGTTTTGGGTGCTTGCAGAGGGGCGCAAACCCTTTGTTATTTTGAATTTTTCCTTTAGAAATTATTCCTAAAATTTCCCGTGACCCCACACTCCCGCCCTAGTCTTTTTGAAACCCTTCCGCGGATGCACGGGTCCGCAGCGTCAAAACTTATCCTTTCCCCTCCCTTTGGTGAAATTCGTAATTAAACCCCGCCATTCATCCCTTCCTCCTCTTCTTCCCCGCTTTGGCCTGTTGGTTGACACATGTCCACCGGGGACCCACGGAGGAGCGGGAGAAGTTTTGAATTTGCACCGCTCGGGGGGGAAATTTTCTTAAGCCGCCCGTGACACCCGCCAACCCACCAAAGGGGTTTTCCCCTCCTCTTGACACGTGTCTCCTTGGGGAAGATTTGACCCCTAAAGTCCGCTTGCTCATATCTTGAGTTCCTGAAGTAGTTAGGAGGACTTATTTATATCACCGGAAAGGTGAGAAAATTTCCTATCCAATGGGAATGATTTAGGGAAATTTTGGAAGCGTTAGGTATGATAAAAATCAAGTTGAAACTTTGAGCCTGTTAGAGAGTTGGGTATTGGGGTAAATTACTCCTTGAACCTAATTGAAACTTCTAACCCTAAAATTTGAACCATGTGACCTTGATAATTGTTAATATATGAAAATTATGGTCTAGTAATTTTAGACTTGTTCTGAAATCTGTTAGTGGCAAATTTTGCCTTGTAACCCTGTTATAGACACTCTCAATCAAGTTCTGGGAGTGGGTAAGTGAGACCTTACTCTGTTGATTTTAATTATGTATTCTTTTCCTCACTGTAATTTAACCCTACTCTTGTCTTGATCTTGTGGAATTAAATACCTTGGGTATTTAATTGTTTTGGGTCCCTTAACCCTAAATTTTTTAAATAGGGAATATTTAGCTAAAATGTCAGTGTAATCAGTATTTAAATTAATCCCTAGGGAGATTTGAGCTAGGTATGGACTTATTACATTTTGCTTTATAATGTGAAATTAGTAATTATTATAATGGGAAAAGTTATCAGTTGAATTTAATTGTCTTTGAGACTTTGGTCGTTAACTCCTAATCAAAAAAAAATTATTCCATAATTTTCTAACTAAACCTAGGTTGTTCATGGGTCTCAAGTGGGTTGTTTTAAACCGGGCATCATAGCTAGTAAAAGTGAAAAATAATGTGTGTATATATGCCCTAACTAAAAATCATAAGCTGTACGGATGAAAATTGACATGCGACCTTGACCACACTCGACCCCGAGGTCGTGCGGGGAAGCAACCAATGTGGAAATATGTGTGCCTAACTATAGAAGGATTAGTGACTAAGATCGGTAGTGTGATATCCTAGTAGTTGAGTAGGCAAAGGGGAGATTTAGAGGCTATGAATGAGTAGCGTAAATTCCATATGGTTTATCTAGCTTGAATCTCAATTTTGAACTAGTTTGAAATGTACAAATTAACTAAGATGAAACTAACAATCTATGTAGCTGCTCAAAGGAAACTAATCTAAACAAATCACAAAAAATGAAATATTACAATCACAAACAACAATTTAATTTTATTCTAAATAATCTATAAAAGTTAGCATAGGTGAATAACGGTTTAGTTCTTAGGTATGGACTTAGCATAGGTGAATAACTAAACAAGAAAAATAACCCTATGTGGTTATTCACCTATGCTAAGTGTATTGAAACTAAACTAACTCAAAGCAAGAACTTGTCCAAATGATCTATGATAAGTAGACAACCTCCTATAGATATTCTCTCCTTCATATCCATAGGTATGGGAAGAAGAGGATCCATCATCGGGAGCTGCTATTAATGATTTAAACCCTCTTGGAAATTAACTAATTACTTATAAATGAAAGGAAGATGATTTCTACTACGTGATATGATGTAACAATGATAAATTACAGCGATGAAGGAAATCAAACAACAACTCAAACATAGAATTCACATAACAGAGGTAAATCCAGATGTGTGATGACTTGTCCCCTCAGTTTATCCTTTCTTTCTTTGTGTGTCCATATGAGTCCAAGGAATTGGGAATGCAAAGGCAAGTAGTAGAAGAAGGTGCTTGAGTAATGACAGCTTAAAGGCAATCTAGTTGCAATGTAGGTGGAAGAGAGATAACACAAGTGAACAGAGCTTGGCTATGCAATTTCTAGCAAGATTGTGGCAGCAATACTATGTAAGATACACAAAATTATCGAGGCCATTTGCTTGAATACAAACATTGATTATATAGGAATTGGTTGGGATGTGCCTTCATGCACAAGGCATCCTTGGAGTGCCAAATCATTGGGTGAAGAGGTATTTCAAACTAATTAAATCTATTTTAAAATAAAAGAGGGAAGGAATAGGAAATTTGGTTCTGAAACGCACCCTAGAAGTCAAGTTAAGTGAAATCACACGTGTTAAAACCACGCATGAAAATTTATGGAAAAATCACATAAGGCGCCTCCCGAGGCGGTGGTCAAGGCAGCAATCCTAACACTAAAGGCCAAAACATGCACAAAAATGAGAAAGAAGCTGGAAGAAAGCATGGAAACACTAAGTACAAACATCTAGGCTACAAATATATACTTTGAATGAGTGTAGGAACTCAAACACCTTCTGAAAGGACATGAATCATCATTGGGGACCTTTTGTAATTGTTTTTCTAACAATGTATCACGTGTAATTTTGGGTACGTACATATTTCCCCCTCAGAGAAACATCTTAGCCATGAAGAGGCATAAAATGTAGAGTCTGAGTATGGCATTCCCCAAATGGGGAGTCAGAATCTATACCTAACATGCCTATATGCCGAAGTGTCACCATCCAAGCTCTTGATACATACAAAACAAAAAATAAGATTCAAGTGCAGATAGATAAAATATCAAAAAATAAATGCTAAATTAAATTGACAAGAGGACTTACCATTTGTGTAGGGATATATAGATATACCTATGCCAACGCTCCAGCCTTGTGGACACATACACTCAAAACAAGGTTTAAAACAAAGTGTGTGTGTGTGTGTGTGTGTGTGTGTGTGTGTGTGTGTGTGTGTGTGTGTGTGTGTGTGTGTGTGTGTGTGTCAAAACAACTTATTTTCAATTCATTTGCACATATTCTCATTGTGATTTTTTTAAGCTCTAGGCCCATGTGACCATTTCATTTGTGAGTATGTTTGAATTGGAATGGATTTAGGAATGGTATTTTTTGCATTAGGATAAGAACTCCTAAGAAATTCATAACTAGAGTGGTCATAAGGGGCCTCAAAGAGGCGGATAGGTAGAGTGCCTTTATTGCTTAGTCTCCATTTTTTTGGCATTTATACGATTTTTGTATATGTAGGGTTCATTGTGAGTGTTTTGACCACACCTAGTGAGTGATGACATTATACACAAACTCAATTTATTATGATATATATATATATATATATATATATATATATATATATATATATATATATATATATATATATATATATATACAAACTCTTCTTTTTGGTTTGGTAATTCATTGTATCTGAGTTGACTTCTTCTTGGCTTACTTCACATGTGTACTCTAGATGTTTAGAATTTCTACTTTTGTATGCTTTTCAGAATGTATGCAATGGATATGAGTGCTAACAAGATGATTTCTTTTTGTATTTTATAATGCTTATATATGATAATGCAATCACATTGTAATTTTGAACTTTAGTTTCTCTAATCAACTTTTGATACTTTGTATTATTTTGGAAAAGAAGTGACGAAAATAGTAATATGATAAGTGAACGAACTTGCCCCACTCCTAACTCCACGTAACCGGTAAGATGTGAGGGTTCAATACCAAGATCCAGAAGGGGCACAAGTTATAGAAATTTGTAGAATGGTAATGTTGAGAGAAAGACAAGGATTTGGCAAAACCAAATTGAGACCCTACAACATCATTCTACTCAAGTTTTCTTCATAGTTTAAAATGTGAATTGCTTTCCATTTTATCTATACTTAGATCCGTAGATGGCCACTTGGTTGACAAAATCTATTTTGAGGTTTTAAAATCTTTTGGAATTTTGGAAATCTAACTCACTTTGTTCTGATTTATGATTTCACAACATTTGAATGAACTATTTCTAGCTTTCAAAATTTTCAAAGATACCCCCTACACCTTGCCCCATATTACCAGTAGGAAGTATGGGCTCATCACCATGGACAAGGCATAGGTGAGTAAGGGCACTTATCTCCTTTCCCAACCATACATCACTAGTAAAATACGGGCTCAACACCAAAGGTTGGTAGGGAAAAGAAATGTGTAAAATAAAATTTTTCGTGGATTTACATTTGAATTATTTATCTAGGAAAAATGTCTAGAATGTTCTTATTTCTAAAGAGATGTATATGGGATAGATGTGACACCATGAAGCTTCTAGAACAAACCATAGGAAAAGAAACCTAATCTAGAAGAAACTACAAATAGAACCAAGTATGTAGGCCTTGGTATGGTTATTGTCAAAGATTTGTCTTATCTTATTTGAATTGATGAAATGATTTGGAAATAATTGATGATACCATGAGGATTTGAAGAGATATGATTTGAATGTTTTGCCAATGTTTTCATAAGTTTTAGGAATTACTATAAGAATAATTCCCTTGATCACAAATTTATGAAATGAACTAGCTAGATGAAAATGCAATGTGGATGCATTAATGTACATATGGAAATGCAAGTGAAACTACATGTCATGATGTCTAAGGTGAAGAAAGTTGACAAATATCAAATTCTTCACCCCTAAAAGTACACAATGGAGAACCATGATCCTCAAAATTTATGTTCTCTTGACAAACATTAAGGTTTAAACTTTACAACCCTTTCCCTAACATTATATGTCCAATCATTAAAATAATTTATTTGAAAGAGGAGTTTGTGAACCTCTTTGTCACGTTCTTGAGACATGGTGTGTGGGTGAGCATGATTATGTTGCTTAGCCTTGTTTCTATGTAGAGCATTGTGTTTACTTGTGACCCTTGTTGAATGATGAGGCCTTGCCCCATGGATATGGAAAACTTAATTTTAGATGCACATTGGTTGGAAATGGGGTTTAGAATAGAAAAACCCTCAGAGATGGTTTTAATGGGCATCATTTCAATCTCAAATCCCTCTTCTTCATTTGTTAATTCTATCATGTTTACACCTAGACCTGGGTCATCGGAGGGAAGAGATGCTAAACCGAGAAGACTACCCATCTTGTGTGGTTTAAATGGGAGGAAGATCAGATAGTCACTCTCTAATATTTTCATAATTTCCATTATGGTTTTAGTGGACATTGTTTCCACAAATATTGATTTACCCTTATCTATTTTTTCCACCTCAAAATGTTTTGGGTCAACGACTTCAGCCTTTGGCATGCTTGGGGTGATCGGGACTAGCTCTTTTGATGGAGGTGGTTTTTCAATTGATTCGAAGGAATTTCATACTTCATATGGACTCCTTTCTTCTTCTTGAGGTTTTCTAAGTGTATATTGAAGGGCTTAGGATCCCCTTGAGCGATGAAGACCTTCCCCAAATGGAGGAATCTAATCTCCTGGAACATGGTAGAAGGGATAGCCTTCATTTGATGAATCCAAGGTCTCCTAAGGATCATGTTATAACTTGTTTCCCTGTCGATAATGTAAAAATCTATCAATATGGTTTTTATACCAAGCGTGATTGGAAGAACTATGGTTCCAATCGAGGTCACTTTAATATTTTTGTACCCCTGTAGCGTGTTTTTTGTAGAGGAAAAAAATGTCTCTCCATATCCCAACTTCTATAAGAAGAATAAGGGAACCACATTTACAGTAGCCCCATCATCAATCATGGTTCTCTTAATGAAATTTTTATAAACCCAGACTTATAAAA
This sequence comes from Taxus wallichiana var. yunnanensis, assembly GCA_018340775.1. NCBI lineage: Eukaryota > Viridiplantae > Streptophyta > Pinopsida > Cupressales > Taxaceae > Taxus > Taxus wallichiana. Next base: position 311,689,856 of record CM031243.1, on the reverse strand, counting down.
ATAAGTCAGGATCACCTCTTCGGGTAATTTCAACATCAGATGGCATCTTTTCTATATAAAAAACAAACCCAGTATCCTATCATTCTGTCTGGAGGATGTATGTCAAATTCAATATGATTTATTTGAGCACTAGGAGGTGGCATAACATGGATTAGATGACCAAGACCTAGTGCATTGAGAAACACAGAATGATGCGTAGGTGAATTCTTCAACAAATATAGAAATGAAATGTGAGAAAAGGTCTTGTTTAAATCGATATTAAATCATAGGCTCCTATTGGTTTTGAGATTATAGGAATGTCATCCTATAGAAAGGAAAGATCGAGTAGGGGTTGTGAAATGTAATCCTTCATCTGAGTTTTGCATTAATTTCTGGCTCGACCTCTAGCTTGACTAACCCCAATATTTTTGTATTATTGTTTGAACCAAGGTTAGGAGAGCTGACCTGAGATTTGTTAGAAGTTGAGGCTTCATGGTCATTTTCCTATAGGAATACCCTTGTTTATATTTTGAGGATTCACTTGGGAATCCTAGGACATTTAGGGTTCATATTTTGAGGTGTGACAGTTCAGTATGACTAGAATGTGAGTTTGTTTTAGGATTTTCTAGGAACATGTCTACAAAGAGTTACCTTTGGTTTTGGAAGTCTTTGTAGAAACTTGTTACAATCATGACAAATCCTATCGTCATGACCTTGAACCTTATGGAAACCATAGTATAGGTTAGGGTCATAATCTCTTGGCCTTTGATAAGCATCTTGTTGTTGTTGATTATAAAATCGGTTGTAGTTTTGAAATTGGTTGTTATAACCATGATTTGTTGCCCCTTGGCCAGAGTTTTGATATTGGTTTGGGCCTTGGGTTTGATTTTTCTTTTGAGAGGGATAGTTTACGTCAACTGTGTTGATCGAGGAGATAGTGTTAGGGATCTTTGATTTCCCATGTTGTTGTTATTGTTAGTGTTACCATTGTTTGGAAAACCAATGTTCTTGGCTTGATTAGTAGCACTATTCGTGGTAGCACCATGATTGCGATTCACACCCTTAGGTCCTTGGTTTTTGGCACCATTGTTTTGATAATTTGCATTATTTTGATTTGGGGATACTAATTTCCCATTGGGACCATAGATCTTACGCCCACTATCTATAGTGGCTTGGTCAATCAAAGTGCACCCTCCAACACTTCCTCGTAACTATGGAAAGGAAACTTTTGGACTTCCTCCCTAGTCTCTTAATTGAGCAAGTGAAGGAAAAGATCACAAAGTTCCATTTGGTCCATGTTGGGTGCACTTGTAGAGGAATAGAGAACTTGGTACCATCTCTGGATGAAATGGGATGATAGATTCATTTTGTTCCTATCTAATATGTAGGAACTCCTAATCCCTATACACAACAACTTGTTCATGTCAAATGCTTTAATGAACTCAGAAAAAATTTGTTTAAAGGAATGTATAGAAGCTTCTAGAATATGGTAATACCAATCAGTGTGATTCCTTCAAGAGTATTTGGAAATATCTTAGCCACTACAACATCCCAAGGAAGTAATTCCCTGATAGCAGTAGCGTAGGCCTTGATATGAGCATTTGGGTCTCCTTCTCCCTTAAATTTTGGAAGATCGGAAATGGGTGTGGAAGCATGACACCACATATGGTGAAGTCAAGAGGCTCCTTTAAGTACTCAGCGTATGTACCCATTGCGTAAGATTCCACCATTGAAGATCCTTGATGAGGAGGTGGAGGAGGATATTTGGATAAGATGCATTATAAGTGTTGACGGGAATGTATGGGGTCCCTTGATATGGCATGTAGGGAGTGGGAATGGCATATGGGTCCATTTGGGGATTTTTGAATACATGTGCATGTAAGGTGGGATAGTACCAGGATATGGACTAGCGGGCATAAAACTAGGGAACGTCGTATTACCTATTTTGGTGCATTCAAAAACACACTTCTGGCCAACCCTTACATAGGATAAGCTTGAGAAGGATGAGGACCCATCCCTAGTGTGTCTAATCCTGTGAGAAGATCACCTGGATTTGAATGAACCAGATAACCTTGTCAAATAGGATATTGTGTTGGTTGCTCATTAGAAGGGATGTATCCTTTGTTTTCAACTGGATACCCCTGTGTTCTACCCTACTACATGTGTTGGTTGTGAATTATGGGCACTTTCTAGTTCTCTAATCCTCCCTACTAAAGTAGAAATAATATCGTTGGGAGAGGATTGAGTCCCTTTTTGGGGTGTATGTGGCGTAGGGTTTGATTGAGAAGGCTCATGATACCTATCATGAATTGTTCGGTGTTATAATTCTTGTCTTCCTCAGAAGTAAGAATCTTAGGATAGGCATTCAAAATCTCTAGAGGTTGTATCCTTCATTCTATCCAAATACTCATCTATCTGATGAAGAGGATTAACTATTCGTGTAAATATATTATTTTTGTTTATTGCATGGAAATGTGAGGTCTTGACAAGACTCTATGGTAAGAACATGTTCCATTTGTGATAACAACGTGGTTTGCATTAGGTTGATTATATTGCATGTTTAATGGTTGATCAACCTTGTCCATCCTTACATAGCTAATGGGGTTTGAAGTGTAACTAGGGGAGGTTTGGACGTTGCTTATGTAATTTTCACCCCACCTTCAAAAGAGAAGGGGATTGTTGTGGTTGCACATTGGTGTAATATCTATCATAGCCAAATGTCCCACCAAACTCTCTTCCAGACATATTTTAGAAATTATAAAATACCTACCAAAATAAGGGAAGAAATGGAGTGGTGAGGTAATAGCAATGAAAGAAAAGGAATTAATCCTTCACGTTGGGTTCACCAATTTGTACGGATGAAAATTGATATGTAACCTTCAACCACACTCGACCCCCTGAGGTCATGTCGGGGAAGCCGATGTGGAAATATGTGTGGCTAACTATAGGAGGATCAGTGACTAAGATATGGTAGTGTGATCTCCTAGTAGTTGAGTTGGCAAAGGGGATATTTAGAGGCTATGAATGGGTAGCGTAAATTCCTTATGGTTTGTCTAACTAAATCTCAATGTTGAACTAGTTTGAAGTGTCCAAATTAACTAAGATGAAACTAACAATCTATGCTATTTTGAAAGGAAACTAATCTAAACAAATCACAAAAACTGAAATATTACAATCATAAACAACAATTTTCTTTTATTCTAAATAATCAAATCTACTTCTACACTAAAACTAAACAAGAAAAATAACCTGGTGTGGTTATTCACCTATGTTAAGTGTATTGAAACTAAACTAACTTAAAACAATAAATTTACCAAATGATCTATGATATGTAGACAACCTCCTACAGATATTCTCTCCTTCAGATCCACAAGGATGGGAAGAAGAGGATATGTCACCAGAGAGTTGTTATTAATGATTTAAACCCTCTTGGAAATTAACTAATTACTTGCAAATGAAAGGAAATTGATTTCTACTCTATTTGATATGATGTAACAATGATAAATTGCAAAAATGAAGGAAATCAAACAATAACTCCAACCTGGAATTCACATAACAGAGGTAAATCTAGTTGTGTGATGACTTATCCCCTCAGTTTATCCTTTCTTTCTTTGTGTGTCCATATGAGTCCAAGGAATTGGGAATGCAAAGGTAGCAAGTAGGAGAAGGTGCTTAAGAAATGGTAGCTTGAAGGCAATCATGTTTCAATGCAAGTGGAAGAGAGATAACACAAGTGAACAGAGCTTGGCTATGTAATTTTCTAGTAGGATTGTGGCAGCAATATTATGCAAGATACACAAAATTCTTAGGCCATTTTCTTGAATACAAGCATTGATTATATAGGAATTTTTTGGGATGTGCCTTCATGCACAAGGCATCCTTGGAGTGCTAAATCATTAGGTGAAGAGGTATTTCAAACTAATTAAATCTATTTAAAAATAGAAGAGGGAAGGAATACCATGCAATCAAGACTATTTTTAGGCAATTTTGTTCACAAATGCACCCTAGAAGTCAAGTTAAGTGAAATCACGCATGTTAAAACCATGCATGAAGAGTCTTGGAAAAATCACGCTGGACCGCCGCCCTCACCGTGGTAGCGGTTCAGAACCACTACCTAGGCAGGGCGGTGATCCTAACAGTAAAGGCTAAAATATGAACAGAAATGAGCAGGAAGCTGGAAGAAAGCATGGAAAAGCTACGTACAAGCATCTAGGGTACAGATATATACTGCGAATGAGCTTAAGAAATCAAACACCTTTACGAAAGGACATGAATCATCATTGGGGACCTTTTGTAACTATTTTTCCAATAATGTAGCACGTGTAATTTTGGGTGTGTACAATAACGTCACAAAAGTGTAGCATGAGATGGTCTTCAAGAAAGAAACTTGGTACACCAAAACCAAAAGAAAATGAGTGTAAATGAAGTATGTTATTATAGAAACCCTAAAAATACATACTTATTTCTAGCTTATCCTTGGATATTTATATCCTTTGCATAATGTGCCAATTTACAACTCTTTATAATTAATTAAATTAATTCTATCCCACTATAATTCACCTCCATCCTTTAGAATTAATTAAATTAATTCTAATTTCATAAACTATACTCCTATGATCATTGGATAATTTAATTAACTATTTATTTAATTAAATAGTTAATTACCTACTCATCCTCCACTTAGACTCCACTTCACTATCCTAGTCACCCCACTCAACTTCACTTCTAGAATCCTACAAAGGTGGAAGCAAAAAAGTTGCATGTATAACCACCTTCCCAGATACAAACTTATTGCCAACTGAAAATTTACTACCCCTCAATGGATATTCAATCCATTCAAACTATTATAACCTCCTCAATGTTATTTTAAGAATATGCATTCATGATCTCATTAAAAACCTTCAACCACTCCATGGCCTCTCCTTAATTATAAATAACATGTCATATCCTTTTCGACTTTCGTGTTTTTAGAGCAAGTTAAATTTGTTCTAATCATTATTTTAGATATGTTTTAATCCTTTTCTTGCATGTGTGATATAATTTATTTATTTAAGAACTTTTTTCTCTTAGATTTCATTTAATCTCATCATGAAAAACTCTTGTGTATTCTCTTTTATCACACTTTTTAAGTGATCTTGAAAATTAGAAATTTAAGTTTTCCCTTTGTCTTTTCTATTGTGATTTTCACCTCAGGAAAACTACTAACTTTTCATTACGGGACATTCTCTATGAAAGTTTTTTTAATTAAAACTACTAATTGAATATTTCTTTTCTCGTGGAGTCAAGCAAAATTTATCACCCTTTTATTAAATTTTATAAAACTCTCTTAATTAAATTTTTAGAGACGGGTGTATTACCCAATCCGCTGGGCTGTGGGAAGTGCATGGTCAGGGGCTTGAAACTCGGTGTGAGTAATACCATAGGAACCCAAAAGTAGTTGGCACCTTGAGTGGGCGCCAATGAAAGCGGGATCCCTGACCCACCACGACTAGTACACCTTTGTGAGAATTAGAGCCAAAATTATACAAAGTGGTGGCCAAGTTTGATCCTTTTAGCGGAGTAAAATATGTCTTATCGTATCAAGAGGGGTAAAGTAAAGCCAGAAACTAGCAATATTATACCTCACTCACTCGGGTAATCTTTGGTATTTAGGGAGAGGATAATTTTTGTAGGAATCCCCACTTGACCAAGCCAACTTAAGCTTAGAGGCCTTCCTCAACAACACTATTATAGTTTATGTTACGTATTACAAAATTTGTGTTCCACTCTTATCATACACACTCTACACACCTATATTTAAAACTTGCAATCAAATTTCAATTCTTGAGTTTTGGATACCCATGTCCTAACTTAAGCACATTCATTCCACATTTGAGTCTTGACCTTTGGTATTCATTTTATCATAGTCAAGCATGATCATTTTTCTAAGCCTTCTAGTTTAACATTCACATTGTTAAACTCTAAGAACTTAACCATTCTACATTACAAATTTAACATTCACTTTGTTAACTTTTAGGCATTTTCATTTCAAACCTCTTCCATCTTAGCATTCACTTTGCTAAGGGTCAAGTAATCAAACTTTCATTTAAAATATCTTCCAGACTTAGCATTCAATTTGCTAAGGGTCAAGCAATCAATCATATGTATCTTCCATTTTAGCATTCACTTTGCTAAGGGTCAAGAAATCAATATCATACATCTCTTCCATTTCAGCATTCACTTTGTTAAGGGACAAGCAATAATTTTTATTTTCAAATTCTTTCATCTTAGCATTCATTTTTCTAATAGTTGAGTCATCGATCTTCATTGTTAAACTCTTTCATCTTAACTTTGTTAAGGGTTGAGTAACCAATATAATTTTCCAAACTCTTCCATCTTAGCATTCACTTTTTTAAGGGTTGAGTCATCGATATTCATTGTTAAACTCTTCCATCTTAACATTCACTTTGTTAAGGGTTGAGTAATCAATCATATTTTCCCTAAACTCTTCTATCTTAGCATTCAATTTTTTTAAGAGTTGAGTAGTCAATCATTTTAATTTCTTAGTCTTATATTTTGGAATTCACTTTTCCAACATATAAGCACATCAAACAAATTTCAACATTCCCCTCCTTTTTCAAATAAAATGTTGGGAATGAGGCATCAAAATTGTCTCTTTCGGAAGAAAGGATCAAAATAATTTTCACATTATCTCTGATGAAGAGGACGAAGACCAACTAAAGGATCAATAAAATGATGTATCCTTAGAAGAAAACACAAAAGTTGAAGGATTTTACATAAAAACAAAAACCAATTCCTTCTTTCTCTCCCTAAATGGGATAAAAAATTCCCTTGGATTTTGATGATGAGAATTTACAAATAATATGATGCCAAAGCTGAACCAACTAAGAACATTCAACCCGAATCAAGTAAGACTAATGAAGTTGGAACAAGTAACAATAATGTTGATAACAAAGGAACATCTGGTTCTTTCACCTCACGAGCCAAATCAAGATTTGATGGATCAAATCAATGTAATGGCCAAGCAACTAGCTTTAATGAATTCTAAAGTCGGTGACAATGTGAAAAATAACAAAACAAAGATAAAAAGTGACAATGAATAAAAAAACTAAACCAAAAAAGAGAAAATCAATCCACACATTGACAATATCCCCAATATCCCATAAATTAATTCATCATTCACTCAAGAATGGAAAACAATGAAAGATACCATCTTTGGAATGCAAAAACAAAGAAAATAATTCAAATTCAAGGAGATGTGCCCTTATCCATTCGATAAGGACATCTTGCACTTACCTTTTCCTAGATATTTCAAAGTTCCAAAATTTGAAAAGTATAAGGAAAACACAACCCTCAAGAACATGTCAAATAATTCTTTATGTCTTGTCAGGAGGTATCTTATAGTGACATATATATCTTACGGCTATTTCCAAGAATATTAGGTGGACAAGCATCATATTGGTTCCTACATCTCCCAAAAGGTTTGATCACCACTTTTGCATACCTCTCAAAGAAATTCATTAAGCATTTCTCCTTTAATCTTGATTCAAAAATTACCATGATGGACTTGTGTAATGTAAAACAATGAACAATGAAAACTTTTCACAATTCTTACAACGATGGAGAGGAATTGATGGTCGATTCTCATGTTCAATTCCTAAGAAATAGTTGGTGTGTATTTTATACCAAACCTTAACAATGAATTTTCCTTTCACATGTAGATGCATTGTCTCAATAGTTTTGAGGAAGTTATTGAGAAGGGGACTCAAATCAAAAAATCCCTCATTGCCAAAGGCTTAATCAAACCTCCTTCCAAGGACAACACACACAACAATAACAATAACACTCATCAAGATAAACCTAAGTACATCAATCACAATCACAATGTTGTTAATGATGGAGTAACATTAAATCGTAATGTACATAACATTCAAAATAATCAAATGAAACAAACTAAATCGAAACAAGCCATCATTTTTCTCGATAAATAATCCCTACTCCTCATGATAATAAGTGAAGAAACTTTACAGACATTAGGAGAGAGCCTTTCTAAGCATCTTACGACAACTGGTAAGTGCTAATATGGTCACTTACCCCATTACAAAACCCTTCATAGAAGGGGAACCCAAACCATCTTGGTATAAAGCCAATACATATTGCGATTTTCATCACATTGATGGTCATCAAAACGAGATAAGTGTATGTGACTTCTCCATATATATTCAATACATCATTGATAGTGGAGAATTTTTGGTCAAAGACCCAACACCCAATGATAATTTAAAGGTGTTTTTGAATCCTTTCCCTAAGCATGAAAAGCTCCTAAGAAGGGCCAATCTTCCAATAACGTTGACTTCAATTCAATTATTTCATTCATCGAAGGGATACCTAATTTCATTACCACCACTAAACTTCTAGCTCCTAAATATGCGGTGGCCATGCGAAAAAGAAGGTTTTAGTTCCCATAGTGAAGAAACCATCAACTTCCACCATACCCCGGTATCCACCAACCCTACATCAGCAAGTAATTCAAAGCTAACAAAAAATGGTAAACCTTCTACATCTGGTCTATATGACCTAGTTAAGCATTTAGTGACAACACCCATGCATATCTCCCTCATGGAGTTATTGAAATTATTTCCTAACTTTCAATAAATTCTCACTTGAGCTCTCCATGAGGCACATTTTCTAAGAATCTCAATACTTATACATTCCAAGCTCTAATTTCTAATATTTCACCCAACATCCCTATATTGTTATTTGATCATAAGACCTATTAAATAAAAATCTTCAAAACAATAACTCTTTATACATTAAATCCTACATTACCAACTATAATGTCAAAAGAGTCCTTATTGACCATGGAATTGCACTCAAAATTTGTTTTATGAAAATGCTATGGTGTCTTGGCCACACTGAGAAGAAATTTTGGGATCTAACATTATAACTATTTGTTGTTATGACAAAAGTGAATGCCAGTCTTTTGGAACAATCACCTTGCCTATCCAAGTGGGCCCATAGATGTTAGAAACCATCTCGCCGTGTTTTTGACGTCAATACTTCATATAATTCCTTTTATGATGACCTTGGATACACGTGATGTAAGTTGTACCTTTCACCTTCCATCAATGTATCAAGCTTCCTCATAACGACAAGGAGTTTACCATTTGCTTTGCGGATGATTTTTTTAATATTATAAGCTCCTATAGGTAGATATAACAATATAAATTACTATCCACCTAAGGAAAAATCCACTAAACCTCATGTCATTTTAGTCGCTAATAATTGCATTGAACCTGATGTGCTTTTTCAACCCCAAGCTTCTTCATCCAGTTCACAACTTTCTAAATCATGGTCACCTTCTAAACTCAATTTTTCCCATAAAGGTCTCGATGAATATGCTCTTAAAAATAATTTTCATTTTGAAAGATTCCATTATCTCCACATGAGTTATGGATACCCAAATGCCCCCATTTAAAAGAATATCATGTTCACCACCTTGGTAACACTCTTTGGATATGGTATGTATACTTAGAGGATGAAAACATTCATGGCTCTGATAACTCTTGGTTATATGAAGATCGGATGTCGACTACTACGAATCCGTGGAGTACACCAAAGCTCACAAGATGATGAAAAATATGAACTAGAAAGGAAAATGAATTAGACCAAGGGAACATGGCCATATTGAACCTATTTTATATGAATAAAATCTATACTACCATGGTCTAGGTTATGAAACCTTTGAAAAGAGGCCTATAATATTTGACATAACAACTAGTGAAGAGGACTTTGACTCGAAGTTGGTGCGGTTCCACACATAGTCTTTTCAAATACCTAGCTAAAACCAACCTCTTCCTTAAAAAATATCCATTTGTACCCTTGACATCATTTATCCATCTCTTATCCATTAGGATCAACAAAATCACATCTCTATGGACCTCTTTCATAATGATGAGGCCATTGAAGAGTTTCTCGGGACTCAAGACCATATTCCCTTATTAGATCACAAGAATGGATTTGATATAAACCTCAACGCTTCGCTTACTTTGGAAAACAATTCAAGTGCTCTAGTCCACAAAAAAACAAGAAAAAGAAAAAAGAAGAAAAAGAAAAACACAATCTCTTATAGTGAAAACCTCATTGAGGAGCTATTTGAGAAACAAAAATAAGAAATAGAAAAACAAGAAAAAAGAAATGGATGTATCTCTGGTGAAAAAAATTCGAGGCACCAAGAGAGAGGAGACTCAATGTCGAGATCATATAGATGACTTGCACAAACCTATAACATCATTCCAAGACAATGATACATCAAAATATAGCACCAACATTGGTAGAAGAAACCATCACAATCAATATCGAAACAAGTGATAGTCCTAAAAACTATTACAACTTGGTACAAGCTTATCGAGAATCATAGGTTAAGTCATTCACAACACTCCTTACAAATTTTTAATATGTTTTCATATGGTCCTATAAGGATATGCCAGATTGGATCCCTTGCTATTTGTACAAAAGTTTGTGATTTTCCCATATGTGAAACCTATCAAACAATTTTTTTAAAATGCATCCTAATGTTGCATTTCTATTCAAGGAAGAACTTAGAAAGTTGCTATATGTTGGATTTATAATGTCTATAGATTACTCGAGTAGATTTATAACATGGTGCATGTAGCAAAGAAGACACCTATCATCCAGATTTGCACCGACTTCCAAGATATCAACAAATTTTGTCCTAAGGATGAATTTCCCTTACCCAACATCGACATGATTGTTGACTCTATGGGAGGACGCAAAATGGTATCCCTAAAGGATGTATTTTTAGGTTACAACTAGATTTATATTTCTAAGGAGGACCAACACAAGACAACATTTACAACACCTTGGGGTACTTTTTATTACAAGGTCATGCCTTTTGGCCTTAAGAATGCAGGGGAAACCTATCAACATGCAATGAATATCATTTTCCATGACTTACTTCATGATATCATGGAGGATTATGTTGATGACATCCTTGCTAAGTCCAAGACTAGAGTTGATCATCCATTCATTTTAAGGTGTATATTTAAAATATTGAGAGAATATAAGGTGTGCCTTAATCCAAAGAAGTGTGTCTTGGTGTTACTTCAGGAAAGCTCTGGGATTTATAGTCTCATGGAGGGGAATTAAATTTAACCCCAAAAAGTTAAAATAAATCATATAGATTCCTCCACCACAAAACCTTCGCCATCTACGGTCTCCAGGGAAAGATTCAGTCTATCCAATGCTTCATATCTCATCTTACAGATAAGTGCCATCATTTTAACCAACTTCTCAAAAAGGATGTCTAATTCAAATGGACACAATAATGTCAAGATTCTTTCACTAAGTTGAAATAATACCTATCAACTCTACCGATGCTAATGCTAGCTATTCAAGACAAGTTTATGCTCCTATACACATCAGAAATATCCATCGAGGCATTACTTACGTAACACGACAAGGGACAAGAGAAATTTGTTTATTATCTCAGTAGAAAATTGATTGATCATGAACTCAGATACTCTCAAGTTGAAAAAGTATGTTTTTTTGTAGCGTTCACCTTTCATAAATTGTGACACTACCTGCTCAACCATACAATAAAGCTTATTGCCAAGGTAGATCCATTAAAATATCAAATTTCCAAACCCATCTTAACCGGTCAAATATATAACTAGGTGGTACTCCTAAGTGAGTTTGACATAAAAATTTCAATCAAAAATACATAAAAGGGCAAGCTCTAGCAGATCAACTAGTCACGGCACCACTGTCAGGCTCTCAACTATTTCATTTTGAGTTCCCTGACGAAGACTTGTGATATGTTGATGTAGTTCCTTTGTGGACTCTATTTTTTACGACTCTTAAAACATTTATGGATCAAGAGCTAGCATTATGCTACGCATACTAGATGATGATGTTACTCCTAAATCTTACTGCATTGTTTTCCCATGCACTAAAAATATCATGTAATATGAAGCTCTAATAGCGAGGCCTAGGATTTTCTATATCTTTGTGGCTCCAAGAGCTGATAGAATTTGGGTACTCCCCTTTAATCATCAAATAAGTAAACAAATAATATCAGGTAAAGGATGATAATATTGTTCCCTATAACCGCATGGTTGTGATCTCAAAGGTTACTTCCAGTTCATTACATTTGAACAAGTTTGTCGTATTACGAGAATAAAGAAGCGAGATGTCATGGCGATTATAATTTTCCTTCTTGAATTTGATATAAATCAAACACACAATAAGTATCTCATTGAACATATTTTGGTGCTTGCATATAATCGCGATTTCACCATGGTTTGTTAAATTGTTTTCCACTGAAAACCCATGTTACCGTGATATCTATACATTTATCTAAGATAAAACCTATCTCGCTAACATGAATTCATCCCATAAAAGAGCCTTATTACAATGTGTTTTGCGCTACACTATCCTTGTTGACACCATTTATTGAATAGGATATGATGGTACTCTCTTGAAATGTCTCAATAAAGAAGAAGCAACTCAAATACTAGTCATAGTGCATTCGTGTATCTATGGTACAAATACAAAGCGGCATGGTCTTAACAAAGAATATTTTACATGTGGGCTATTATTGGCCCACTATGGATTACGATGCAAGAAATTTTTCAAAAGTGTCAAGCATGTCAACAACATGGTAATCTAATTCATGCACCTTCACAAGCCCTCCAACCTATCACTTCACCTTGACCTTTTTCCAGATGGGGGCTTGACTTAGTCAACAAAATAAAACCTACATCCTCTGATGGGTACACCTTCATAATCAATGCCACCGAATATTTCACCAATTGCATAGAGGCTATTCCTCTCACCTATGTCATTGGGTCAAATATTTCCAAATTCATCCTTAACCACATCATCTACTACTTTGGGATCCCTACATATCTTGTCACTGAGAAAATAGTACATCCTTCAAAATCAGAATTTTGAGTTAGCCAAAAATTCCATATCCACCTACAATGGGAAAATCTGTATAACCCCATGATGAAATGGTCAATCTGAAGCTTTGATAAAACAATTAAATCAATATTAGAGAAGACGAGAGTTTAAACATGGTCAAAATTGGCATATGCAAATGTATCCCTCCATTTGGTTATATCAAATCTCATTTCACACACTAGAGCCACTCCATTATCCCTCGTCTATGGCTATGACTCCATATTACCCATATAATTCAAACTCCCTTCCATCCATGTGTCACTCCAACACCTGATGGATGAATGTTAGGAAATAAGGGATAAAAATTATGCGGAAAAATCCCACAAAAGCACAACAATAGAAACTAAAATGTAGAATATATTACATATTTGAAATTAAAGGTGTAGAAAATAAAAGAACACAACTCAAAGACAATATTTAACATGGTTCACCCATATCTAGGCTACATCCACAAAACAACTGGTCCTTTTATTTTGTCGGCAAAAAAATACAATAAGGGATACACCAAAAAAAAATCTGATGTAACTTCCTCTTCTCTTTATCACAGTTCCTCACGATTACAACCAAAAAAGGAATACAAATGAGCCACACCTCATAACCCTTTTAGGGCAATAAAGAAAAAACCACCCTAACCTATACCATTATATTTGTGACCTAATAATAATTGGCCTAGCTTTTACAATGTATAAATACATATAAAATGTGGTTTTTCAAGGATGGTACCCCCCTTGCATCCCTCCGGGGTATGAGTGTTAACCAATAATATCATTCTACACAACCAATAATGAAGAGGATTACCACCAAGCACATCTTGTAGAGATAGAGATCCTTTATGATATGCGTGTTTGTGCCTTGGATCATTTGAAAGTATATCGAATCAACTCGACAAGCTTCTACAAGAAAATGAAACCCGGATAGTTTGAGATCGGTGACCTTTTGCTAAAATAGAATTTTAAAAATACTAAAAAGAGCATGAAAAACAAGGCAAGTTTGAACCAAATTGGTTAGGACCCTACATTATAACTGCTAAGTTTGGATTTAAAGCATATAAAATATCCAAAGAAGAGAATGTGGTTCATATGAATAATTTATACTCTTAAATCCTCTAAGAGTATCCCTAATCTTTGGGGGATGTCAATGTAAATGCCTATTCCACACCCTCTCCCTGTTTCATTCATTACATCCACCCAAACCACCTTGTGTCACGTGTTCCTCCTAGTTACGATGTGAATCCCATGCTCCCCGATCATGTTCTTCCACTTCCATTGTATTATGTCCTTTGGTATTCACTGGGATTGATCATTTGTGGCATGCTTAATAGGATTTAAGGGCATATTTCCTTTTCCATTGGTGTGCAAAAATTCAAAAAAATGTACAAATCAAATATTAAAAACTATAAAAAATATCCAAAAACCCAAAAATCAAAACAAATAAAAAACCACAAAAAAATCAAAAAATGTTTCACAAAATCTCAACAATTGTCAAACACGGTTCAACAAGATTGTCATTCGATTACAATCTTAAAATCATTCTAGATTATCCTACTATTTTTACTTCTCTTACCCCTAACATGTAACATCACTTGTGGGTAAGATCATCAATAAAACCTTCACGTATATCCTCTCTTGGGGCACATTAAGCTATCAATTTTTTCCTCTCATTTTAGCGTCCTTGCTTGGAAAACTTACCCACTCCAATTTTAGATTGCACTTCTTCAATGGAATCCAATAAGAGTGTCATAAGGAGTAGTTACTCCACTCTTTGTTCTGATCTAATCCCCTTGCATATATCATTTGTTGGGGGCATTCACATCTTCATATTCTTCATTGTGGAACACATTAAAGGGATGTAGTTAGATGTTATTGCAAATTGTGTTGCATTATTACTATATGTTGACTTGCAGTAGGTTATCTTGTTAGCATTTTTGGTGTGTATATAACCTTGTGTGTGTATTGTTGTTTATGTATGGTTTGTTTTACATTCTCTTGCATGTTTTTGACCAATTTAACAAGGCAAGATAACTTGGCTTATTGTTAGCTTTGTTTTATTCATTTTTCCTTTTAAATCAGTTTGTTTCCATGTTTGTTTTGGACCAATTTCTAGCATCATGTTATTAACTAGGCTCATTGTTAGCTTTTTTATATTCATTTTTCTTTGCATTTTGGGTTTGTGTTTCATTCCTCTTTGATCAATTGTTTTTATTTTGTTGATCAATTATTTTTATTCAATTGTTATCTTAACTCATTTTACCTTGATTTTTGGGCTTGTTTTCAACTTTTGTCTTCATTTTTGGACCTATTACATGTATTTTTCATCATCTTGACTTATTCATAATAAAGATGTTTATCAATTATCATGTTTATAGGGTTTGTTTACAATATTTTTGTATGTGTTTCTCACCATGGTGTTAATTCTAAATGTACAATAATATAACAAAATTAATACAACTATCATACATCATGAATAAAATCTAAGCTACAAACATGTAAGCTAAGAAACAAACATGTAATCATCTTGCATCTATGATACATCATCATACATCCATAATAAAACAAATCATCATCATCATCTACTTTAATCAATACTAACATATAATCATCCATCACAATCGCATCAAATAATAACAAAAATAAGTGTCATCATCATATAAATCATGTCATGATGTCCAAATACACTATATCCAAAAAAATGTCACATACATATCAACATACATTATTTAATCTAATTTGAATTAAATCTTATTTCAAAGTAACTTATTGTAACAAATGATATTCAAGTGATTACATACAATAATGTGCAAGCACTAAGCATTCAATAATGTAAAACCCTAAGATAGTGAAGGGAAGAAGAGACTCGGCTGATTTTTTTCATCCGAGATTGATTAGGATTGTGTATCTATTGGAACAGGATGGGAACAACATTGTAATGGTTCAATGAATATTTGGAAGTATAGAAATATGCGGGACAAAAGTGCCCACTGGGGAGGACGGGAGCATCCTAGGAACTAGTGACCGATATGGGTGCTAGTGTCCACGTAGATGCTTGGGTTCTAACTTTTATGGGTTTGAAGGTCTTCTCTCCAATATTCACTTTATCACTCCAACTTTGATTTTAGGGTTCTGATTTCAGATGTAACCTACAAAATAGATGACTAGTTACATATGCCCACAAACCACATCAAATATAATAAAAATATGTAGAGTGGGGAATCATATTGACCCTAGTGATCACCTAAAGAGTGAACTTATGACCGATCACTTCACTAAATCTTAGCATACATATAGTTCTTTGTGTGTGTGCGTGTATATGTCTCATGCCCTAGGTTTCCCTTGTACAAGTTGCACGATGGTAGCGGGCTAGATTTAGATTGTTCCAAATATGAAAAATGTGTGTGATGGAATAGAATGAACTTCCCTCTTATGTTGTGTATGCAGATAAATTCAGCCCTTGTCCCTTATATGAATGTGATATATGTATGATTTTTAGTGCTCTTGTGCCTTTGTACAAGCTTAGGTGATGATAGATAATGCTTATAGTGTTTGGCCCTTTATTTGAGAGAAGTAACTAAGTATATATATGATTCCCTTGTTTGAATTTTGTAATTGATAACTAAAAGGCTAACCCAAAGTGTTAAAAGGTGACCAAGAATTAAAAGAGACCCAAAAATGTAAGAAGAAGCAAAGAGAAGGACATGAGCAACCAAGAGGGATAGGAGCACTGGGTTATACGCTTGTGAATGGGTGCTAGTGTCTGAGACCATTAAAAGATAAATCAGTCAAATGTTGGTAGATTTGTAAGATGTGTAAGGCCAGTAAAGTGCAAGAGATAAAGTAACCAAAATTCCAAAAGGAGTTGTCAAACACTAGTTTTATTGCTTATGAATCATGTATAAATTAGTATGTTTTAGGACCTAGAAATGTACCCAAGTGCATAGATTTTGTGTCTACATTTTCCCCCACTAAAGTATGTTGATTAAATACTCAATAACATAAAGTAGATAGAATATGCATACCTTGTAATCTGGAGAAGAGTGCAGCCGATAGTGTGTCGAGTGGAAAAGTAGCCATGTGAAGCGTGAAATGATCATAATGTGAAGTGTGGTAATTAGGAAAAAGGAAGTAGACCCTAGGGGTGAAATGTATACTTAGTAACATGTTGTTGTAGCTTGTGCTTATAGATGTGAGCTTCTTCTTGTTAATTTTAAGGATGGACCTGCAAAAGAAGATAAAAAGAGTATTCAAAGTCTCGTATATGAAAAATCATAGTAACATATGTATAAGTATGTAAAAGTAGTAAAATAAAGAGTGAACCTGATGTATGAGAGACTATAAGATAGAAATTTGTCCTATTTTCTTTGTATATGTTGTTTGATGGGGTTGGGGTGATTAATTCCAAACCAAGAAAGTTTTGAGCCATGAATTTGAGCATCCTGCTGCTAAGGATGAGGTTTTGGGTGATCTCACGTCAAGAGTGATTTTTTTGGGCAATCTCACACCAAGGATGAGTTTTTTGGGCAATTTTATGCCAAGAGAAGAGTGTTGGAGAGAGAAGTATATTTTTCTCTTCTTCTATTACACTTACCAAATGATAAGTTCTACTTGAAATTGGCACATCTTGATTTGTAACTAAATTTTAGTCAATTAAGCGAATTTTATAATCTGAAGGAAAGTGCACGATCTTTGTAGATCCGTGTATGTAACCTGCTGAAAATTGTGTTGAATTGGGAAACTATATGTTTTTTCCCCTAGGACACAAATGCCCACTATTAATATATGTTATTGGGCACTAGTGTCTACTCGTGTTTTTTTCCAAGTCTAATTCTAGACCAATCTATAATGGTGTTCTGTGCCAATTTTGTCTTGTGTTGTTCTATTTTGAAACTATATGATGTTAGAAGGGTAATTTATTCACTCAATAGTTTCCCCCTTTTTTGGGTTGCATGTGGAAGATGTGGGAGGATGTGTCCCGAATGAGAGGACCTAAATTTTCTATGCATGTCATGGATTGGATACTTATATGGGGTAGGGGATGTGCATGGTAGAAATGAAGAAACATACAAACAAGATAGACTAGAAAACAAGTGTTAGTGTAAAAGAGCTAGCATGCAATAGAGTACAATGTATAAAAGGAAACTATGAATACAAGAGGTGTCGTGAAAATTGGGTTGCATACATGGGACATCACTCACAATGTCACAAGAAAATCAGGGCTGAAGTGGCCATAAGAAAACAATGATCAAGCATGACATAAGGCATAGCCCACAAACAATATCAAATAATAGCAAACAAGAAGTAACAGATAACCATGGTTATATAGGATCCTATAAGGAAAATTCCAAACATCAAGAACGCATTAGCATTTTAGAAAGATAAGTAGTATGTCAAAACATGTATAGACCAGCAAAAATGAAGTGGTAATGACAAGAAATAGTAAATCTTTGAAACGATAGGATCGTGATGTGTGGTAGGAGAATAACAAATGTATATTCCCACAAGATCCTTGGTGGGACTAGTAAAGATTAGTTTCGAGAATCATGCATCATGTAAAAATATGTAAAGGTCCTACATTCACCTCAACATACCAAGTGAACGCACATGTGTGTATATAAAAAGATAGTGACATACTAAGTATCTAGATGACATAGGAAACAAAGTGCAACATGTAAATAATATAAGCTAATAAGAGTAAATACAACCAAGATGTGAAAATGTTGTGTGAAAGTGATGTGGTGTAATATGATATGTAATATGTACAAATGAGGGGGCCACGTTACCCCCAGTGGATGTGTGTGACATGAGGTTCATTTAGGAATTGCGCCCTCAACAGTCAAGTATGAACCGTAGAATAAGAGTGCATCATCGGGTAGTAAAGGTATTATATGTGATTAATATTATATGCTAGGAAAGATTTATCATGAAGCACAAAGTATGAAGTGTAGTAGATAAGCTATGAATAGATGATAGAGATAGCCAATAGTGATGGATGTGGGGAGAAATTGCAATGCCCCCAAGTGTGCAAGTAAGGTTCATTTAATGCCCTCAACAGTCATGTATGAACCTTGAGAACATGAGTGCATCATCAGGTGGCGAGGTAGAGTATGTAGTAGAAACATTGTGTTGTATAGATAGGAATAAGTAATGGTATAAGAATCAAGTTAGGAGGGGGAATTTGATGCCCCCAAGTGTGTATATCAGGAGATATTGGAAAATAGATGTTATCATTATGAGAAATAATAGCGAAGTATATATAGTGAACAAAAGGATGTATACCATATATATAAAGTAGTATGTGTATCAATAATAGAAGGATCCATAAGTAAGAATGAGGATCAAAGCATGTATGAAGTGGAATAGAAGCATAAAGGGAATCCATAAGCATATATATATGTAGCAATGTGTGCTCATAGTGTAGATAAGAGAAAGTGCTACTAGAAAGATTGACTTGAAGTGTAAAGTAAAAGTAAGGTATAGGTGTGTATGTGCTTAGTATGGATATGCAAATTTTTCTTAGAATGTGTGACTACGGGGGAATTTGATGCCCCAAGTATATGAGTGATGGAGATCTATCGATGATGGGAGAGAGACCATGTCATGGTGGCGAGATGTGGTAATGTGTCAGGAGGATCAGATTCGCCAAAGTAAGTTGTAGCATTGAGAACAGATGGGAAACACTTTTTTATGGTAAGGGGGAATGGTCATAAGTCCCCATGTATTCTAATAGAGCATCATCAGTAAGGAATGTATCCAATTTAGGCCAAGTGGGAGAAGCGAGATCACCAATAAGCTCAGGGTATAGTAGAGGAAGCTTATGAGTATGTGAAGTAGTGTAAACCTTAGAAGAAGATGTGGTGGGAATAAAAGGAGCAGTCGAAGGGAGATATTTGATTCCAAATTTGGTGGATTGTGTGGGAATGGAAAGAAGGTCAGTAACTCCCTTTCTATCTTTTCCTAATCTAGTGTCGGTGAAAGCGTAACAAAGCATATGTTGATACCCAGGATGATACTTTGTGAAATTAGGAGGATATGTAGCAGAAGTAGGGGATTCAAGTTAATGATCAATAATGTTACAAAGGAAAATAGGGAGGGATTTGTTAAGCCCTCATAGACCACACCCTAGTATAGGAATTTAAGATATAAAGGGTTGAAGGACTGCATGCATGACATGGATCCAAGGCCATACAAGAAGAATATTATAATTAATATTATTAGGAATTACATGGCATGGGATGGGGAAATGGGAAGTGTGATTGTACCTAATACCTTCATAGGAATATTATCAAAGCCGTGAATACAAATATATGAGGTAGTTAAGGAGGCTTCAGAAAGGTTAATTTTATAAAGGAATGATAAAGTATAAATGTTAAAACCATATCTATTATCAACTAAAGCTCATGTAACCCCTAAATTATAAATGTGAACTTGAATATAAATGGGTGGATAATTATTTAAAACAGGTTGAGAAGAAATTTTGGCAAATGTAAAGGTAATATGCAAGACTAAGATCTAGTGTTCG
Organism: Taxus wallichiana var. yunnanensis; assembly: GCA_018340775.1. Taxonomy (NCBI): domain Eukaryota; kingdom Viridiplantae; phylum Streptophyta; class Pinopsida; order Cupressales; family Taxaceae; genus Taxus; species Taxus wallichiana. Next base: position 311,669,381 of record CM031243.1, on the reverse strand, counting down.
AATAAGGATCCGAGTGGTCGATCACAAGTTAGGGTTCACCAAATGATTTAATCTAATTTGAATTAAATCTTATTTCAGAGTAACTTACTATAACAAATGATATTCAAGTGATTACATACAATAATGTGCAAGCACTAAGCATTCAATAATGTAAAACCCTAAGCAAGTGAAGGGAAGAAGAAGACTCAACTAATTTTGTGTGATCTGTGAGTGATCGGGATTTGTGTATCTATTGGAGCGGGATAGGAACAATTTCGTAATTTCTTGATGAAGATTCATAATTATAGAAATATTCTTGGCATAAGCACTTGTAGGAGTAATGGAGTGTCCCAGAACTAGTGACCTTGGGTGCTAGATACTTAGGTTCGAATTTTTGGGTCGAAATTCTTCGCTCCAATATTTTATTTGTCACTCTTACTTATCTATTAGGGTTCGATTGCACCTATAACCTACAAAAAAATTAATAGTTTCACATTTATTCCTATAGGCATACAATTCTTCCCTTTATCAATAACAATAATCATCAAATGCACTAACCATGTATTCTTTTCACTTCATGCTCCTAAGACAATGTTTCTCGTCTTTAAATGATCTTTGGCTTCTATATTCTGTACATCTCCAGATCCTAAACATCATTATTCATTTAAATATTCATAACTCATTCACCAATTACCAATAAATTCAGATTTTTACTCATGCTTAATCAATGTTCTCACAAGCAAATAGCTAGATCATACTAATGAAAGGAATTCACTGTCATACTATGCCAAGTATAGTGGCTTTCTTGTAATAGAAGAGGGGAGTGAGTTCTATACAGATTTAAATCCTTATAATCACCTTATAATTTCCCTCATTAATATTCTCCATAAATTCAATAACTTGAATCAGTAATTGTCATCATGAAATAACAAAATAACACAAACTTTGTACCCAGTTTTACCTACACGACTTAGAAAATTTATGTCGCAAATATATTGAGATATAATTGGAATTAGAAGATTAAATTATGATTACTTGGGCATATATATGTGATAGGAATTCCCTAAAAAAATTAACCAATTTGGTTGTATAAAACAAATTTACATCAATTTTATCATTCATTCATTTTGTCAAACAATTGGGGTGCGTTATCAGTCCATAATAGAAACTAATCCACATTTTAAAAATACTTAGATTCAATATAAACTATTATAAAACCTTTTTATAATATCCATGTGTACTTACGGTCAAATTTTAGAGAATTTTGAATTCATATGTCAAAATTATCATTGTTTTTCCAAACTCATATTTTAAGGTTCCAAAGGGCCGAGAAGGTATTAGTCTGATCTAATTTTCTTAGATTCCAGTCTCTTAAGCGTTCACTATCAAACTATGAATCTCTTATCAAGTCTAAACCACCTCTACCAACAATCCAGGATCCATGAAACACAAGCACTCATGATGTATATCTTAAAATAATTTCTCACAACTCTGTTTGCATGCACGATTACTGAGTTTAGCTAAAATATCTATCCTCTCTTGGCATTTGAGCTTCACGAATAACTCTAGGATCAATAAGTCATCAGAAATCAAATAAGACAACCTTATTATCTATAAATCAATCACACACAATTATTTCTTGAGCATTCTACAAGGAAATTAGGAAATACAGAGTTAAAATTAGTCTTTTTTCCTCAACCTTGCAATCATTGCTTTTCATTCCTTGACTCGGTTACATCCTCCTTATTCCTCCTCCTGCAGTCCATATTATTTCATGATCCAACATCTCTCTCACTCGAATGGAACAAGATTCACTAATCATAAACATTCCAAACTTCGACTTCCCAACTATTTCCTAAAAACATGCAACAAGATCTCTATTCTTAACAACATACTAAACTAGACAAGTATATTCCTAACAACCTATGACTCATACTTATCACATCATTTCTTGATATTATGACTTATTTATCCTTACTTGACTATAAAAACCTCATATTCCTCCCTTTTACCACATTTACATACTAGTTTTACCTTCTCAATAGAGATTACACACACTTAGCCAATTTGAATACAAAGAATGGAGGGAAATGAATCTAAAGTACTATAAGACAATATGACTAAAACATCTAGCTACTGTAGATGATCATGCATCATAATTCCACCCTAAAATTAAAAAACCCTTGAGAAATAACTTCTTCCTTTTTTCCAATTGTTTTGTCTCTTTGTACTCATCTTCCACCTATGTATTGCTGATTTCTTTTCTTGCCTTGTTTGATTTGATTGTTCTTCTTGATTTGTTTGATTTTTTTCTCCTTCTTGTTTCTCTATCCACCCTTCCTCCACTCTGAACTCTTGATTACATTCTCTTTCCTTATATTTTTCTTTCTCATGTCTTCTTTGCATTTCTTCATTTTCTTCCATCATTCTTCTTCATTCTTCACTTGTACCTGCAACACTAAAAACAGTATTAGGCTGAAAAACATGACACTTGAGTGTCTCTTCCATTTGTTTCACCATTTCCTTCTTCTCCTCTTCATTTGTAGATTTTTCATATGCATTTTTCCTTTTGTCCATGTAATGGAAATCATCAAGTTTGAAGTCTAACTTCTTTGTACATTCCAAGAATCCATATGGTTCTTTGACTATCCTCTCATTTTCTCCTTTTGCTAGTTGTCCTTGTATTTATTATGCATCTAAAATTCTCCACTTAAGTAAAATTCATGTGCTTTCATTGGCATTTCTTTACTTAATGTTTACTTATCCTCTTCTTGTAACTGGTTTCTCCATTTTATTAAACTTGATAATTTATTTTGGTTGTGATTGAATGTCATTTCAACTTCATGACTGCTAGCATAACTTCTCTTTGTCGATTTTCTTCACATTCTTGACTGATTTCTTGTTCTTTCATCTTTTCTTTTACCTTATCTCTGCTTATAGAACTTATTTTATGTGTTCTCTACCTCATAGACTAAAATAATTCTTCCACCATATTCTATTCTTCTCAAGAACATATTGTTGTGTAGTATCACCAATCAACTTTTTCAAAACAAAAACAACATAATCTTCCATTTTTATCATTCTTATTGCATTTTCAAGAAATTTTCCTAGTTTATTCAAACTATAACAAAGGTGTGGCATCTTGTTATGTTTCTTCTCAAAATAGTAAGTATCATATTCTACCTCGATTTCATGTTTTCTTCTTGCCAACTCTACTTCTTGACTAGTTAAGGAATCTTTTAAATCTGATTTTGTCCTCTTGTCCTTCATTTTTCCTTTCCTTTCATCATTATTATATATGCATCAATTTCAAACCAATTTATCTTCATAAAAAGTAATATGGAGTGTTTACCTTCATCTCACCATGTTCACCAATCATCAAACTTGTCTTGTCTTTTGCATATCTTTGTTTCATTTGAGATTCTTTCTTCCATTCAATGCCCATACTTCTCACTCCTTTATTTATGTCATTATTACGTAACAAACTATGCCAAAACACCTTTAGAGTGCTATAAATATGTTTCTCAATTGTAATTATGCTTTTATCACATGCACGCATACCTTGTATAAGAAATTGAATTTTAGCCTCTAGGTTTACCTCATCTGGTTCTTGTGAGCTTACCTCTTTCCTTATTGTCAATCCCATGCTCCTTGATGCTGATATTCATGTCCTTTACTATCAAACCGCCACCCTCTTGATTGAAATCTATATATTCTCTTCATCTCCATGCATGTTTGTACTAGTACCTTGAATTCCATGCATTGCTCCTTGTTTTCTTATCATTTTTGCACTTGTTATGGTCTTGATTTGATATTTCTAGAATTTTTCAGCACCTTATTGAGGTGATTCACACCCCTTGAATTCCTTCACGAGCATTAATTTCCTCTTTTCTTTGTCACTTTCACTCATTCTTCCTTTTTGCATGCCCTCACTTGAAGCATTGTTCCTTATACTGCATATACACACTTATAGAGCTGATTAGTTTCAAAATCATAGGTTTCATATCCTCCTTAGATGCACTTAGCACCCTTTGGTCTTCCACATATCTTTCATTCTTCTTAACGTTTGCAAAAAAAAAAAAATCTTCATCACTATGTCTTGGTTTCTCTTGCCATTTTTCGAACTTGTCGGCTTGCTTTTCTCATCTCCTTACATCTTTAATCAGTTGATTATTTCTTCATTAGACAATCCTCTAGGCCTATGTGTACCTTTTATCATACTATTTCATGCTTCTTCATCTCTAAATCATGTTTCTCATGACCCTACATAAGGTCTTCTAGGACCAAACTCCATGTTCTCTCTTCCTCATCACTACCTTGTTGTAGTTTGTTGTTGTCACACTCATTTTTGTGACTCTCCTTACCTTCTTGGTTACCTTTCTCTCTCCTAAATAAATTCATGTTCTTTCGCATCCTCTCTTGGGATTGTTCTCTCTCTTTCATTTGTATTTATTGATCCATCTCTATGGATTCTACTTGTTGCACCTTCTTGGCAATACTTGTCTCATTTTCTCTTTCCAAGGACTCACTCGTCATTTCCCCTTTCTTCATAAACACTTGAACCTGATTCTTATCTTTCTCAATAGACTCCTTGAATCCAAACACCATACTCCTTTTCTCATTCCTTGTATGTTGATCTGTCAAAGGAAACAATACATGTTCTTGTCCATATTTCAATAGAAAACATTTATTCATTCTCCCATTATACACTAGTATTTTATCATTGGTCGCCTTTAATGATGAGATGACACACATCCATAGGAATCACATCATACAATACTTCATCCATAAGACTACCAATTTTAAATGGTGCCATCCATTGTTAATTAACAATAATCTAATGATCTTTTTGAACCCAAGCTAATCTATAAGGTTTAGGATGAACCAACCTTCTCAATTCGAACTTACTAACCATTTCTTCTCATACAATATTATCAGTGCTACCATTATGAATGATGACATTGCAACACTTACCTCTTGTTTTGCATATGGTCTTGAAAAGGCTTCTTCTAGATAATGAATCTGGATCTTTGGTTTGGTGTTGTAGAAGAACTCTCCTTACCAACAATGACCCCTATAACTTTGACCATTTTCTTCATAAGTCATCCTCTCCATGTCTAAACATATTTCCTCTAATATTGTCATTCTTGATCCTAAATCACTGATCTCATGCTCTATACTTCTATGAGCATTCACCAAGTCATTCATCTTATTCATCACTTCTCCCTTGATCAAATCCATAATCCCCTGTAGGGATGGCTTCTCCACCTTCACCATATTTTAAACTATCAAATCTTACACTTATGAATCAATTTCAAATGTTACATACCTCTGAAATCTATCTTCTTCTCACATAACCTCTACTTCCATATTGAAACTCCACAATCTCTTTAACAATCCACCTACAATGAACACTTAAATAGGCCTTAAAAATAATATTAGATCATCTATTAAGAATATTTTAAGCTCTCGATACTAAAAATTGATGCCTATAGGCATACAATTCTTCACTTTATCAATAACAATAAACATCAAATGCACTAACCATGTATTCTTGTGACTTCATGCTCCTAAGATAATGTTTCTCATCTTAAAATGATCTTTGGCTTCTGTATTATGTACATTTCTAACTCCTAAACATCATTATTCATTTAAATATTCATAACTCATTCAAAAATTACTAATAAAGTCAAATTTGTACTCATGCTTAATCAATGTTCTCACAAGCAAATAGCTAGATCATACCAATGAAAGGAATTCATTGTCATATTAAGCCAAGTATATTGGATTTCTTATAACATGAGGGGGATGAGTTCTATATAACTTAAAATCCTTATAATCACCTTCTAATTTCTCTCATTAATAGTCTCCATAAATTCAAGAACTTGAAACATCAATTATCATCATGAAATAACAAAATAACACAAAATTTATACCCATTTTTTCCTACACGACTTAGAGAATTTATGTCATAAATAGCTTGAGCTGTAATTGGAATTAGAAGCTAAAATTTTGAGTAATGGGTAGTCTATATGTGATAGGAACTCCCTAAAACTTTTATCCAATTTGACTATATAAAACAAAATTTACATCGATCTTATCATTCATTCAATTTTTCAAACAATTAGTGTGTGTTCTTCCTCTATAAAAGAAAATACTCCACAATTTTAAAAATACTCAGATTCAATATAAAATATTATAAACCCTTACGTATAATATCCATGTGTACGTACAATCCAAGTTTCAAAGAATTTAAAATTCATATGTGAAAATTATCATCGTTGTCCCAAAATCTTATTTTAATGTTCTAAAGGGCCGAGAAGGTATTAGTTTGATCTAATTTTCTTAGATTATAGTCTCTTAAGCCTTCATTATCAAACTATGAAGCTCTTATAAATTCTAAACCACCTCTAACAACACTCCGAGATCCATGAAACACAAGCACTCATGATATATATCTTAAAATAATTTCTCACAACTTTGTTTGCATGCACAGTTACATTTTAGCTAAAATATCTATCCTCTCTTGGCATTTGAGCTTCACGAATAACTCTAGGATCAATAAGTCATCACAAACCAAAAATAGAACCTTATTATCTGCAAATCAATCACACACAATTATTTCTTGAGCATTCTACAAGGAAATCATGAAATATAGAGTTAAAATCAATCCTTTTTCCTCAACCATGCAATCATTCCTTTTCATTCATGGACTCAGTTACATCCTCCTCCTGTAGTCCATATTATTTCCTAATCCAACCTCTCTCTAGACCAAATGGAACAAGCTTCACTAATCATAAACAGTCCAAACTTGGACTCCCCAACTATTTCCTAAAAACATGCAACAAGATCTCTATTCTTAACAACATACTAAACTAGACAAGTATATTCCTAACAACCTATGACTCGTACTTATTACATCATTTCTTGATATTATGACTTATTTAGCCTTACTTGACTATAAAACCTCATATTCCTCCCTTTTACCATGTTTACATACTATTTTTACCTTCTCGATAGATATTACACACACTTAGCCAATTTGAATACAAAGAATGGAGGGAAATGAATCTAAAGTACTATAAGACAATATGACTTAAACACATAGCTACTTTAGATCCTCTTGCATCACACATGCCCGAAACCATATCAAATATAATAAAAAGATGCATAATGGGGAGTCGTATTGACCCCGATGGTCACCCAAAGAGTGAAGTTACAACCGAGCACTACACTACATCTCAAACTCCATGGAGTTCATTGTGTGTGTGTGTGTATTCATGTCTTGTGCCCTAGGTTTCCCTTGTGAAAGTTTTACGATGATATTCAGATAGATTTATATTGTTCCAAGTATGAAAAATGTGTGTGAAAAAATAGAATGAATTCCCCTCCTATGTTGTGTATGCAGACCAATGCAACCATTGTCCCTTGTATGAATGTGCTAGATGTATGCTTTGTAGTGCTCTTGTGTCTTTATGCAAGATTAGGTGATGATATATTATTCTTATATTGTTTGACCCTTTATTTGAGAGATTTAAATAAGTTTGTGTGTATGTGTGTGTGTGTGTGCTTGTGTGTGTGTGTGTGTGTATGATTCCCTTGTTTGAATTTTTTTAATTAACAACTAAAAGGTCGACTCAAAGTGTTAAAAGGTGGCCAAGAAGTGAAATAAACCCAAAGGAATAAGAAGAAGCAAGAAAAGGAAAAGAGCGCCCAAGAAGGACAAGAGCACCTAGGTGCTTCTATCCCGACTAGGAGCTAGTGTCGAGACCATTAAAAGATAAATTAGTCAAGTCTTTGTGAGTTGTAAGATGTATAAGACCAATAAAGTACAAGAGATAAAGTAACCAAAATACACAAAGGAGTTCTCAATCATTATTTTTATTGCTTAGGAAACATGTATACATTAGTATGTTTTAGAACCTAGAAATGTACCCAAGTCCATAGATTTTTGTCTACAATGCCATCGAGGGCATCGATCTACAAAAATGTGCCTTTATCATAAGGCATATACAATATATCATACTGAGATGAGTCTTTTGGAAAGTATTGTTGTCATTTATGTCAATAGGTGTCATTGATGTCAAAATTAGTAAGTAACATGAAGTTTGATTAGTAGTGTCAGTCATTGATGTCATGTTGTGTTGTTTGGTCATGTTGTGTTGCTTGATGAGGCGGCATGGTGTTTTGAGGTGTCTTGTATAAGTATGGAGGGTTGTAGTGACATGAAAAGGTATTTCGAGTGTTGTGGTGATTTTCGGTGATTTCATGAAGTGTGTTGAAGGCTCTTGTAGGCGAAAGCGGGAGTGATGAAGTGATGAGGTGGTCAGCATTGATGGTGCAAACATGTTCAAGAAGCCTAGTCAAGAGGCCTAGTCAGCAAGATGAGGTATGTCATGGTGGTTCATGGTGTGTGGAAGTTTATTGTGTTTGGTAAGTGCATGAAGAGCATGAGGATGAAATGTAGAGACACCCACAAGTGTCGCATAATGTAGGTACATGTTGAAGTCATGTTTTTAAGGTCTATAATAGACCCGGGCCCTATGTGGCCTAATGATATGAGTTGGAATTATTTAAGCATGAAAATTTAAATCTGAGTATGGAAAGAGGTGATGCATGTTATTTCAAGTGTGTGAGTGAATTTTTAGGTCTTAGGTTGAAGGAGAAAGCAATATATAGCATTTTTAGCTCTACCGACCTTAAGGAAATGAGAAACCAAGCTTGAAATGGATGGTTTGATGCTCATTGGCATGTGTGAAGTCTGCATGGGATGCTTTTATAGAATTTTAGGAAGGTTCCTAAGAAGGATCTCCAAGCATTAGTTCAAATATTAAGGCCTTAGGCTTTATGAACCATTGTTAAGAAGGTAAGGAGGTCATAAACCCTTATTAAACCCTAGTTAGGTAGTGATGGAGAAGAAATTGATCATAATGGATCATAATGTATTTTTGACCTTGGTTAGTGATTAGAGGTTGTAGAGGAATCCTCCAACCTTCTCCAAGTGGTATTTAGGTGTCTTGACAGTGTGGTGGACCACACAGTAATCTGCATTTTTTTGAAGAATTTGATATTGCTCTTAAGTTTTTCATTGGACTTATTGAATAAATTGGTGTTTGAGGAATTATGGAAGCTATGCTATATATTTGGAGTGGTTCTAGACCAATTTTGATCCCTTAGGAGGTTTTTGGAAGTCTATTTTGCAATCTTTTGGTTTTGCGGCAATTTTTGATAGTTTTGGCGGTCCTGGTTGCAGCGGTGTTATTGGGAATTTATGCCCCAAGTGGTGGTGTCTTATGAATTTTATGATGACCCTGAGGTCATGATATTTCCATCCATGTGTCATACTTGCATGGTTGATGTGTTTTGGTATTAGTTTGAGCTTCATCTTTGAGGACTAGTTTTGTAGGTCACAAACCTAATGAGGATAATTGATCGTGTTGGTGGTTTCATTGCATGATATGATGGTTAAAAGTTGGAGAATATTATAGGAGGCATCGAGAATACTTATAAAACATTTATAAGTAGTTTCAAAGGATTTTTGAAGGTATTTTTGGCTCAATAAGATTCATATTTGGCGAAGGAGGTGTTTGAGTGCTTTAGGCATAATTGTGTCCTAATGAAGGAATGTGACTTCTAGATGTTATTCCCGACTGAGTGGTCTATTTTATGATTTTTTATGATTTTTAATATGTTTTTATTATGATGTTACATGCCCTATGATGTATTACCTAGATTTATTTTATGCTTAAGTCATGTATATAAGCATGTTCTTAATGACCTATTTGGTTGTGAGAGGATGAGAAAGTGTGAGTAAGAGGGCAATTTGAAGAGGTGTAAAAGGTATTTGTGACCATAAAATAAGGCATAGATGTTATTATGATGAAATAACAGGTGGTGAGTTATGGTTTTCAAGGTCAAATGACCTAATCAGCTTGGTGAATAAGTCCACGAGCGAGTAAGCCTAGAGGGTAGATTTGAAAAAGATTGAAGGAAGGAGAGCTAGATAAGTGTCATCATCAATTGTTGTGGCAACACTCTGAAGGTGAAAAAAATAGGTGGCTAAGTTAGTCATTAGTCATCTAGTGGGTTGATGTCTCCACGTAGGGTTCGTTCTCTACTAAATTCAAGGGTTAGTGCTCCTTGTAGGGTTGTTGTTATACTAAATCTAGGGGTTGGTGCTCCTTTTGGGGTTGGTGCTCCTTTTTGGGTTAGTACCTCACTAAAATTAGGGGTTGGTTCTCCTTGTTAGGTTGGTGCTCAACTAAATTTGATTCATTTTTATAATAAATCTTTTTTTTAGTGGGTTTTCTTCCTTCTAGGGTTTCTCACTTATATCTAGTGTTCTTGTGTTCTTGTGTTCTTGTTTTCTCATTGCTCATGTTTGGTTATGATTCTTGGTGAATTCATGGTTAATGGTTAATGGTTAATGGTTAAGTTGATGAATGATTAATGAATGGATAAATTCAAAGTGAACTAAATTTTTATTGCACACTTATTCACCCCCCCTTAGTGGTTGTGTTTCCAACAGAGTCAAGGGTGACTCTCTCCCAAACTAAGACTACCTAGTCTCTCCTCTCCACCTCTCGATGGCATTATCTACACTAATCTAACCGACCCGACAACCTCTATGATCTGTTAGACCTCATGGGTCTACTACCTACTCTCTCGACTATATTTTGGGGGTATCCAACAGCAGGAACAATTTCCTCATATATATCGCGGTAGTACCCCATCTCCTGTGATATGGCAATAATGTTCTACATCAAATCCTCCATCCCTCATGCCTCCACCATGAGTCATGCGACATATCTCTATATGGCTAGTTTTTAACATGTCTATCAAATTGGTCTCTCTTTTATTCCTCTATTGTAGTTATTTTCTCATGTTATCTCTCTCAAAAGTCAACTAATCTAACTACCTTAGAAGGGTCTCAGTATACGGTGATAAATTCTACATCCCCTATATTATGTTAGTATCCTCTCTCGCCTATAGTAAAAGCGATGGTATGGCCAATCGACCTAGAAGCGGCATTTGTCCTTGTGACTACACCAATGCACTTTGTTGCCACACATCTTGTCCTCTTGCTACTCCCCTTCCATCACCACCTCCATCTCCTCCTCCACCTATGAATCCTACCCTGGACTCGATGGCCTTAGTGGAAAAAGTGGAATTTGTAATGGTGCTCGACACAACACCTACATTTGTAAAGGAACCAAAACTGGTCCCTTTCCCGAAGCTATAAATTTGTATGTCTTGGCACCTATATTTGCACCACTAAAATACACACTAACTGAACCAGTGACTCTACTAAATCTTGTATTAGCTTTGTACTAGATTTTATTGCAGAATTTTTACCTATACATATGGCACCATTTCCACATGTATCTTTGGACCTTATGTAACCTGTATATGTGGCCCTTTTTCCACTTGAAACTCGTGAGCCTGTCTCGGAACTTGTTCTAGCATATGTTCCTCGCCCTATCCCTGAATTTGTACTGTAATTGTGCCTTGGCCTCATCCTAGCCTAATCTTCCTTTGGCTCCTCTTTGTGGTCATGTCATAGTTTTTGCGGCTATCCCTATTGTTATAGCTTTCTATAGAATAGTAATCTTCCTAGGAATAACTAATTCATATCATGCTACATACGTAATGTCATCCCTAGATCAACGATCTGTGATTGTGAATCCCATACTTTTGGAATGACTCTAAAGAATCTCACCCTTATAGGTCTCTCTCGATCCATGGACTAGATTTCACTATCTCGCTTGTAACATGATCATACCGCTACTCACCACCAAGTATATCTTGTACCACCCCAAATTGTCACCCGATACAATTTACCATGTACATCGATAGGATGTGGCTGCGACTACGATAATGAAGTGATCCACCTCAACTATGAATAGATCTATAAGAAATTTCACCCACTAATATAGTTGGTATGGCCTCTAGGTCACCATTCAAAGTTTTAAAACATCAAGCACTCATCTATAAAATGATATGTCACCCATATGGCCTCTCTAGACAACACCCATTATCTCACATCCAAATGATGAGGGCTCATCTGGTTTTCTGGTACATAAGATGCCCACTGGTCATCTAATAGCTATATGGTCCCACGCCCATATCTACTGACAAGCGTTATTGGGATCAGACTCCTCTTACCTCTATAGCCTATCAAATGTAAGTATCTATACATGTGTGCTAAGATACATTGTCCCAATGAAAATACCTCACCCTCCATAAGTTTTGCAACTACACCTATCATACCCAACTGAAAATGTGAACCAGTATTATCAGGAAACAAATAGACACTAATAAGAGCCATTAGATAAATAAACAATGAGCACTAATAGCCTATCATCCATGCACTCTTATAGGTGAACCACCATGCCCTCTCTGGATATATCCTCCATCAAAAAATAGGTCCCATATGTTTCCTAGTATCCACGTGAGATCCCCATCTCACTACATCATTCTACCCTGTATCGAACTTTAAGGATCTAATGCACATCCTCCGAGGTCACCATCATCTCACCGATTGGCAACTTGAAATTCGACTCTCATTGTGTCATTGCTCAACTAATGCATTCAATAAACAATGGTCTAGCATAATATGTAGCATTGTGCAATATATGTCAACCATGTCGCCTCTAGTAGTGTGACTAACTATCTCTGTTGATTCTATGTGAATCTCCTGCGGAACAATCACAATACTGTGACGTTCTTGCACGTCCAATGATAATGGTATCTCCTAAAAATCATCCAAAAACATTATTAGATCATATTTCTTCTACTTTAACCTCCCTAAATTCTTATAAAAATTCTCTAGCTATGCTAGCGGTTTCTTTGATATGCAAGCACGTGCACTTACATGCTAATGCACCCGGTTCAATGCTAGTGCACTCACTTAGATGTTCATTCCCTAAATTTTATGTTAACACTTGCAACACACTAGCACATTCCCCTTATCACGTATATTCCCCGAGTTGAACGTTGTTGTGTACACTTGTATGCTAGGGCATTCCACAGGCTATGCTAGCGTACTCAAATGCACTCGCTAGCATTCAAATTTAATTTCATCCTAGGACTAACTAGCATTAAATGCATCAAAAAACTAAGTTTTTTTATTACCACGACACCCTCATCGGCCTCCACCCAAACTCTCAAACATGGTTTGCACGATTTTTGTTGTGCTTGTTGAGCCATCTCTATCAAATATCGAGCTCAAGATTTCACTCAACTAGCAAAAGGAATATATAAGCACAAATGACATATGATATTTTCTAACCCTCACACCCATCTATTTATACCGCTCTAACCCTAATTCTTCTATTTTTGGTGATTATGAATTAATTACTAATTTTCCCTTGCCAATTTCTTTTGCATCCTCTTCTCTCTCCTCTAGAGCGGTTGTTCTCTATTCTCACATTACGATGATCACCCACTCACCATGACACTTTAATTCGCTAATTCAAACTTGTTGAGGAATTTTAATGCTTCACCAGGGAAGCTAGGGAAATACTTACCATGTGGCTCTCATTTTGTTCATCATGCACCTTCTTTTCCACGTTAAATATCAAAAAATTACAAAAAATCATATATTCCAAAAATTGCAAAAATTATAAAATCCAAAAACATTTAAATAATCACAAAATCCTAAAAATTTACAAAATCATCAAAAATTCCAACAAAACAACACAACTTGATAAAAAAATTAACTTCTATCTTAGTGACCGCTTCCAATCATCTTATGACTATCACGATAAAGCATCTTACCCCTTATATGTCAAAAGATCCTTGTTTAAGGCAAGTCAACTCAATCATTTCCCTCACTTGGGGCAATCTCACATCTCATTTTATCCCTTACATTTCAACATTATTTCTTGGGGGAAATGACCCTTCTTATTCTCATATCAGTCTTCAATACGGATCCAACAAGAGTATCATGAGCAGGATTCATTTTAAGGGTGAATATTCATACATGTACAAATATTAGAATTTTGGAAATTTGAAATTGATGGTTTTCTTCATTACAAATACGGTAGCAATTTTTCCAAAATTTAATGGGTCATAAATAAATTTGACCATAATTTCACCTTACTATGCTTCCACAAAGGTCCGACCAATGTTGGTATATTCAATGTAGATGCTAAAGAGAGATTAGATGCACATGCAAGCAAGAAACAAAACCAATTTGATTCCTAAATCTAATCCTCCTAAACACTACCTCATATTAAGAAAGGATGAAAAGGGGGAGACAACTAATGCCTACACTTACCAATAGAATGCAATACTGCTCCTTTGTTGTATTGGATGTGCTTAATGATGTGTTGATTGCTTCATATTTGAGTAGGCACTTGGGCAGCACCTCCTTTTAATTTGCTTGGATTGATTGATGCTTGGATGATGATGGATTGATTGATTGAAGATTGTGGATGATTGATGGAGGATAAAAAAGCATAGATTTCTTATGGATTTTCCAAGTTGGCTTCCATGGAGGGTGGCATGCCAATTTATATTTTTTTGTTGGGAGAATGGATGGTGAGGATTGATCCAAGTGGGATGAAGATCAATGGATGAGAATTGAGGAGAGGATTGGAAGATTATAGAGATTTCTAGAATGGAGAATTCTAGATTTTGTGAGAGGTCTCCATTGAATTTAAAATTCAATGGAGAGTAGAAGAATTTTAGAGAGGCTTCTAGAAATAAAAGCCTCTAGATTTAGAGGTAGGGGATATGATTATATTTAATAAAATATGATTAGGGATGTGATTACATGGAGAGGCTAGGTGTAGGGTAGGTGTAGAGTAGGTGGGTAGGTAGGTGTAGGAATATTAAATTCCTAGAAAATGATAATAAGGATTAAGGTGGGATAATGGGATATAATAATGAATTAAAGGGATTAATGATGAGATAATGATGGGATATTAGATAAATGATGAAATTAATTAGGATAAATGGTATATGTGGTATTTTATAGGAAATATATTAATTAGATGATGATGTTAGGATATTTGTGGGACAAATTAATCAAAATTAATTATGTCAACATTTTAGATGTCTACATTTTACCCCTCTTTACAGGTGGTTATTATGGAGTAATGACCATTCAAAGAAAAATAAGATAAGATGTTAGGATGGTGATATGATGCCCCCTCGAGGGGTTAGGTGGGGAGGGAATGAGTTGAGTAACCACTCGAAAAGAGGAGAGGCGAGATGATTATAATATTAGAAGATTGATTGAAAGGGTTGGATTATAGGATGCCCCAGTCAAGGGGTTGAGATTAAGGACATTGGATTTGAGGATTAGAGAATAGAACGATTGTTGATGAGGATGTAGGATTAGAGGATTAGAAGATAGGAGAGAGGATTATAGAAGTAGGTGATTAGGAGATTGGGAGATATAGGATTTTGGAGTAGAGGATGCCTCATTCAAGGGGTTAGGATGGAATACTTACAATTTAGATATAGGGATATTGGATTTGATGATGTTATTTGTGATTATTTGTGATTTGAAGACACACCTAAGGATCTTCACTACAAGTTGATTAAGAATGTTAAAGTGTGTGGATCTCTAGGAGGAAAATTGTGCTTGAATGTTGGAGGTAATGATAGACCAAGGTCACATGATTGTAGTAGGTACTATTGTGTGTTCAATTTAATATAATGTTCAAATGAATGGATTGGAAGAGGATATGAATGGATGTGATGATAAGAATGGATTAGATGCAAATGGATTTGGATGTTGGATGGAAGGAGGATGGGTGGGAAGGAAATAATATTCGTTAGGGGGTTAAATGATTTGTGATTGGGTTGAGTGGTTGGGATGGTAGGATTAATAAGAGGAGTGGTAGAAATGGATTGTGATGGAGTAGTGGGAGGGACGTTGTTAGTGTTAGGTTTATATCCTAAGCCTAAATGACCTGGATTTTGATGAAGGGATATGGGTTCGTGAATGCCTTGTTCATGGATTCCTAAGCCTTTTCCTTGATGTTTCATATTAGTGAACATATTTTTGGCTATAGGATATGAATTTGATGGGGAAGATGATTCCATGTGGTCATCATGAGACTTGGGGTCTTATTTTTTCATCCGCTAAGAGGCCGGACTTAACAAAGGATGGAAGGTGAGATTTGTTTGGTTTTTGGTTGGTGAGGGATGTTTGGATGTATGATGAGATTTAGATGGTTGATGATGTTTGGATGTAGAGTGGGATTTTAATGGTGGGTGATTTTTTAGGGAGAGGATTGGGATGGAAATGTGGTGGATAAAGAGGTACAAGGAAAATAAGCATGTGGTTAATGAGGTTTTGGACATATGACCTAAATTACATGTAACAATTGGTCGAATGTCCATATGTGTGATGGAAGTCACAATAATAGTGTTCCCGATACCAAGATGGTTTGGGAAGGTTTTTATCGTGTGATTTGATGGGGGAATGTATTATCATGTTGAATATTTTTAGACGATGGAAGATGGTGGTCAAGGATTCTCCAAAAGGAGTGAAGTAGTTTGGGTTCAATGATTTTGGGGAGTATGAGGTAAAGGTGCGGGATTAGGTGGATTGTGAGATGTTTTGGTTAATTTGGATTTATGAGTTGGATGAGATTTTTGTGGCTTAGAAGATGAAGGGTATTGATTAGGCTTGAGTGGTGAAGTGGATTGTTTAGGCTTGGAGGCCAAAGTAGATTTAGTTGACTTTAGATTGCTTGGAGTATGTGGTTTTGAGGTAGATGGTTGTGGCTTAGGATTACATTGTTTGGGATTAGTAGATGTAGATGAAGGTAATGGGGTAGATTTATATGAAGGGGATGGGTGTGATATGGGGGTCGTATTATATTTGGGTGGTGTTGGGGATGAAGGATATTTGGGATATGGGTGTGGTGTAGGAACCACATTAGATTTGGTTGATTTAGGGGATGAATTAGATGAATGTGGCATAGGATCCTCATTATATTGGGTAGGAGATGGGATGGGGATAGGATTTTGATTGGAATTTATAGGTTTAGGATTTGGTGCCTTAGAGTCACGTTAGATATTTTAGGATTGGGGATGGTGGAGATGAAATAGGATTAGAGGATAGGATAGTGTTAGGTTTAGGTGATGAAGGGGTTAAGATAGGATTAGGTGTGGATGAAGAGGATGAGGGTGGTGTAGGAGCCACATTATATGGTTTAGGATTGGGGGTAGAAGGGGATGAGGGTGACTTAGGAGTCATGGTGGATAAGATAGTTTTGACAGATTGGGTGTATCTCGATGGAGGAAATGAAAAGGCTTAGAGGATGAATTTGATGGTGGATTAGGGATGTGGGAATATCTAGGAGAAATTATGTGGGATCGGATTGGGATAATGAATATGAAGAGGATGGAGGACTAAGATGAGGTGTGGGTGATAGTAATTTTTAGTTGAGTTGTTGAGATTGTTTTGGATATGTGAATGGAATTCGATTATAAGTTTTATGATGATTGGATTTAGGAGTTGAGTTTCTAGATGGTGGTGGATTATCCACATGATTTTTATGGGAGGAAGGTGTAGTTCATGATGATTGATAGGAGATTTGTAGGTTTAAATTTGGGATGTTTGTGTGGGCTTGGGATTGGTGGCTAGATTAGTAAGGACATAAAGGAGGTCCTCTTGGTCTAGGTAAAAGTTAGTGAGGTAGTCAAATTCAATGTAATTGGCTTGTGGGGATAGTGGTTTATGTTTATAAGGTCGGGTGTTTATTGAAATGATTTGGGTTCCTCAAAGAGGAAATCCATGGGGTGAGGGGTAGGTATTTTAGAAAGGGAATATTGTGGATAGGGTTGGTTGTGAGGTGATGGTTTAGGAGGTGATTGGTTGATAAATGATTTAAGATTGGATATTTATTGATTGAGTTGTTATATGGTTTTTAACATGTTAGGATCAACATGGGATGGTTGATTTAGATGGCGAGAGAGTATTGGTTGATGTAGGATGTGATATTTGAGATTTTTTTATTAAGGTGTTGGATAGTGTGTGGGATTTCATGATCAAAGCGAGATGGTTAACTTTGATGGGTGGGGGATGATGGGATAGCTTGGTTGATGGATTTATAAAAGAGGTAGGGGTTTGGATGTTGGTTTGGAGAGGATGGGGATTGAGGATCAAAGGCCATGGTTTGATAGGATGTGTGGGTGATTATATTTGGATTAGGTTAGTTGATTAAGGATGGTGATGGGATTTGGATTGGGATTGTTTGATTAAGGATGGTTGATTATGATGATGTTTTATTGATTAAAATTTTAAGGTGATAGGATGGTTAAGGGTGTTCACAAGCAAGCAACAAACATGCAATACACACCCTAACTAGTCAAGTGGGATTGCAATCAAACTATAGCCCACTTTCAATACCACACACCGACGATGGTGCCACAAATTGGATCTCCACCTATGTGTCAATGTGGGGTCAGCTATCGATTGATCTTGATTAGTGTGGCCTCCTTGCACTATATTTTGATATGCGGCCAAAATTTTGCCTAGTCTAGGATGTACAAGCTCACTAAGGGATTCCTCAATATACCTTGTGGTACATGGGGCCCAAGTCTATATTGAAAGGATGTTGTCTAATGCCTGGGTATTGGGACATGGAATCCCCTCACTTCACACCGCTTTTAAAACAAGCAAGCACCTAGCCAATAATGATGATAGATCTCAAAGGATTTATATACCCCACTCTGGAACATGGGGTATGTCTATGTGAGTGGAGGTGAAGCCCACGGTCATGAGACTCTTAGAACTATAGTAAATGTTTGGATGTTGCTTCCATGTCATGTTACCCCTATAAATGAAAAAGGAGGAATGTTAGTCACTTTTAATCCTCAAGATAATCCTAGGATGCAAGAGGAGAGCATACATTGTTTCACCTTCGGGATAAACAAGGAACGATGTAAAAAACAAAAAGATGATACAAGAAAATAAATGCAAGATAGTAAAATTAAATGATAAATATTTATGATTAGGTCTTCAAGAGGAGGCCCTACAAAACAAATATTAGTAATTTTATTTATAAACCCAAATTTCTTGGACCGATCATACTACAAAACAACGGGTTTGTAGTTTTAGACTGATTTTTTCTTTGGTAAGAGTAGGAAGTTGCACACAAAGTGTTAGTATTCTGGAGAAAGAAAAATATAACTCAATGTATAGTTAAAATTATAAGATTTAGGAAAATGAAAACCATGAATAAATTATCCTATATAATGTTCAATTAACACTTTCATTGCATAGATATTTTTTATACCTTTTAGGAATAAAACGGAGTCGTTTCGAGTTTAGGATCAAAAGTTATGGATATCAAAAGGTAGGCAAAAAAGGTAGAACAAAAGTGCTACAACATAAAGCATAGGAAATGAAGCATAGGCACTAAAATTTATAGCATATGCACCAAACTAGGTAGCATAGGTGCCAAACTATATAGTATATGTGCCAAAACATGCATAGACAATATTTAGAAGCAAAAGCACCAATATCTATCACATACATGCCACAGATTTTCAAAAAGTGTCAATTGACAGACTGCACTCAAAGGTTTAAGCCTAGGAAAAATATCTAAACTATGTATCATAGGCTCCAAATTATGTAGCATAGGCCCCAAAACACATGGCATATGTGTTGTTAGAGCCTAGGAATGGATTTTGAATGGATTTGTGCAAAAGGAAATGAAAGTTCTTGAAATTTTGACAACTTGTTTTAGGGATGAAATAAGAAAATGATAAAAAGAGGGGGTAAGCCCCACGATGGACGCCTTTTAAATATAGTTGTGGAAAACATTAGCTAGTGAGTATAAGAAAAAAATAAATTACTTTCTTATGTTAATCCTTTCAACAATACCTCATGATTGAGCAAGAGATTAAAAGGGGAGAGAATTAATACATGCACTTACCAATAAAATGCAATACTCCTCCTTTGTTGTATTGTATTTTCTCAAGGATGTGTTGATTGCTTCATATTTGAGTAGGCACTTGGGCAGCACCTCCTTTTGATTTTCTTGGATTGATTGATTCTTAGATGATGATGGATTGATTAATTAAATATTGTGGATGATTAATGGATGATAAAAGATAGCAGAGATTTGTTATGGATTTTCTAAGTTGGCTTCCATTGAGGGTAGCATGCCAATTTATAGTTTTTGTTGTGATAATGGATGGTGAGGATTGATCCAAGTGGGATGAAGATCAATGGATGAGAATTGAGGAAAGGATTGGAAGATTATAGAGATTTCTAGAATGGAGAATTCTATATTTTGTGAGAAGTCTCCATTGAATTTAAAATTCAATAGAGAATAGAATAATTTAAGAGAGACTTCAAGAAATAGAATCCTCTAGATTTAGAGGTAGGGGATATGATTAGTTTAGGATTAGATTTAATAAAATATGATTAGGGATGTGATTACATGGAGAGGCTAGGTGTAGGGTAGGTGTAGAGTAGATGGGTAGGTAGGTGTAAGAATATTAAATTCCTAAAAAATGATAATAAGGATTAAGGTGGGATAATGGGATATAATAATGAATTAAAGGGATTAATGATGAAATGATGGGATATTAGATAAATGATGAAATTAATTAGGATAAAGGGTATATGTGGTATTTTATAGGAAAGAGATTAATTAGATAATGATGTTAGGATATTTGTGGGATAAATTAATTGAGATTAATTATGTTAACATTTTAGATGTCTACATTCACCATTATGTTATAATATACTATTATATATGATATGTTACTTTATATGTTGATTTCCTGAAGGATGCAATAAGCAAATCAATTTCTTTCAAATGTAGAAAACCCTACCAATGACTTTATGCCAGATGAAATTTGTAATCAACATAGTAATTCAATTCACTTAGATAGTAGTGATAATCCCAATTGCCATCAAACTCAAACTTCATATAAAGATTCCAGAAACAAACATCAGAAACATAAGAGTGGGAAGTGGACTTTAGGAAGGACTTATAAATTTGAATGGTTAGCCAAATATCCATTTATTGAACTTTTGAACTAGAAAACACTACGATACTCCTACCAAATGTAGATGTACTATATGTAGTTGGAAACTAGGAAAAGACCACAAATGCAATTGAAGTTGGACACAATAGAGAAGCATTGTGGGAAAGTATATGAGTCAAAAAAGCAAGAAGATGGAACAATAATAAAAACATCTAGATGGAAAACCAAGGAAGATTGTTTACATATGAGATATGCAGTAGAATATGACAATCATCATAAACATCTTCAAGACCTTGTTGAGAAAGGTGGAACAATAAAGGCTAAATTTACAAAAGTTGTTGATGCAAGTCTTCAATCAAAACATATACAATTCGGACAATATTTCACATTTAAAAAAGGGAAGACCTATTTCAGATCTCATTGATTATAAGATATTATTTCAATGTAATGGGTTTCAAACATTCCAACATCACACTGGTTAGATACCAGTGCTTGGGAAATGGAAAAGTGTATGGTAGAAATTGAAATCACTGATTTGAGAGAGAAGGTAAAAATGTGAATTTTATCTCATTATCGATTGATGAGGTCACAAATAAGTAGACAATACATCATGGGTTTTGCATGCATGTCTACACTTTCAATTTCAATAACCATTTGAGGGAACCTCATCTACTATATATGAACAAAATGATGGAGAATTGTAATTCTGAGAACCTCTACAAACTAGTTATTAAAAATTTGAAAGAAATAAGCTAGTATGGATGATCATTCAATCTCTACAAAGCTGATTTGTGTTGGGGATGATGGGGCATCTATCATGCAAGGTCATAAAATTGGGCTTTGTATTCACCTTCAAACAATTGTTGCCCGTACATGATACCTATTCACTGCATGGCTCATAGAATGAATCTCGCTTACAAGATTGTAAGTAATTTTGAAAATGTCGCTAAAGTGGAAGAGCTTATATGATTTGCATTCATACATGTCAAGCAGTCCTAAAATATTTTTGGAGTTTAAAATTTTTATTGGAATTACAAATGGTAAAAAAATTTGTTGAAAGATGTTGACACAAGATGGATATCATTGTATGATCCTGCTTGCATAATTTTTTGAGGAATATAGGTCATTAGTAGGGTATATGTTCAAGAATCGTAGAGAAGTTGACAAGGCAAAAGATATGCTATATCACTTGACTGATTTGGAGACATTATTAACATTATGTGGTATTTTTCCAATGTTGAAGGAAATAAACAACTTGGTGAAACAAGCTTAGGAAATATCTATATACATTGTTGATTTTATCAAATTAAGGAAACATGTATGTATGATTTTGGATAACTTATATTCCAGCCAAGACTAGTTTTAGAAGCCAATATTCAAGTAGTTGGAAGGTCTTAACAAATACAAAAAGATCCCAACAACTATTTGAAGTTCAATATCAATGGTCATCTTTGTATCTCAATCGATGGGAAAAATATACCAATGCACACTTTCCAAAGAGATCCTTATGTCCTAGGTTCTGATATTGAGGAAGTACCAGTGACAAGCCTTCTATTTGATGTTGCATGTATCGATACATGAAAAAAATGATGAAGATATCTGAAACATTATCTTCTGAGATCAGAGAATGATTTAAGAATAGTGATCTGCTTGAGGCCATGGGAGTTGTAAATCCCAATTTCTGGAATCCAATGATTGGTGAAGAACAAACAACTCAACTCTTTACAAAATACATGTCTAGACTAATGGATTAGTTTTAAAATCTTTAGATGTTAATGGAGGAGAATTGAATGGTATATTGAATAGAAAATTACTCATATCACAATCTACACATTTTGCATTGACAATGAGTGATCAATATAAGACTCTTACTTGAACCAATAGAAAATGGAGCTATTACACGTATGTGGAGAAATTTGTATCACAATAGCATTATGAGGGAAACTATAAGTGAATACTTCAAACTGTATGAACTCATATAAAAATGATTATTCGGGGTCAGTTGAAGATGAAAGGGTTTTTAGTGCATTAACATTTGTTAAATCAAAACTTCACTGTAACAAATTGGACAAAAATATGGAAACTTGTTTGAGACTGTATGTTTCAAGATATGGAGTGGACACATTTCCATATGAAAGAACATTAGCTACTTGGACATCCCTTACAGAGAGAGAGAGTCAATCAAATAACAACCAATGGAGACTCAGATTATGTTGAAATTGACTTGGACTCTAGCGTAGACCTACAACTACAAAAGATAAAATAAGTGATGAAGGACCATTAAGGATAGGGTTGTTTTAGTTACTAGACACTTGAGAATTTTCCTTTTCTAAAATATATATATTGTGACTCATCATTTAGTTATTTTTCCTTTACATATATTTTTATATAATGTTTGGAAATTTTAAATCACTTCTATGTTTTTATATATTGCATGAAATAATAAGATAGTAACTAGTTGTGCAAACTGGATGATGTAAAAAAATTAATTACATTACTTAGGAAAGTATGTTCAATCATGATTTCTCAATATTGAATCCACACATGTTTGCAAATATATTATAATCCATATATCCATCAAGATTCTGGGGATTAATAAAATACATAGGAGTCTAGAGATAATGTTTTTTGTATTTAATTCAATCGATTTGAAAATACACTATAAGTATAATCTATCTATACATCAAGAATCAACTATCAAGATTCAAAGAGTACAATGTACATCCAAGTTTTCAATATTGAGTCCATCCAAGTTTGAAACTAAATTGTAAATCCATGTATTCATCAAATTGTACATGTTTTAAAATAAGATAATGTTTTCATTTAACAAATACAATGATTGACATCAATAGTTTATCTTCATTTGGATCCTATCCTAGAGAAACTTCTACAACATCAACATTTGTACTATCTTTAATAACACCAGACTAGACTAATTCATTTGCAGCGGCATTAATATTTTCAAGATTTTTCCTATCCTCACTAGTTGCATCTCTCCTGTTGAAAGGAGAGTAGGATCCTCATCAATTTTTTTCTTCAACAAAATATCAGGATCAATCCATGCTCCTTTATAATCCTTCACAATGTATTGTTCTTCTTGTTTAACAAAACAAGTTTCTCTTTGAAGACTATTTCTCCCCGTACACTTTCTCTTACTTTTTTAAGGTGCTCATCTAACACCTGCACTTCAGTCTTCAATGTTTGGTATTTGGACTGCATGTAAAAATCCCATAGTTAGAAAGTAGATAAACTATAACAACATAAAATATAATCTTCAAAATATTAAGTACTTACCAAGGCCAAGTCTTTCTCCGCATTTGCAATAGTGACAATTTTTTTGTCTCTATTCCACTTATTGTAATATGATTGTGCCTCGACATTCAAATTTTCCAATCTATTAAGCATTATATTTAAAACATTATCATTATTATAATTATTTTGGTGATAATATTACCAGATTGTGCTTGAGCAAGTAAAGCATCAATCTTAACTGGTTCATTTTTATCAATGAAAAAATTTGTTCCCTATGTGAAAAATTATGATATCGTTCATTAATTTCTTTGATAAGAGCTTTCACTCTGATCTCCCATATCCTCAATTCCTTAATATCAGGCACAATATTTTCCATCACAAGGGTGTATAATTATCACCACAAGAATGTCAATTGAAAATTTTTTTTTCCATCATCATCCAAATTTTCCTCCCCAATTGGTGAAGGAGGATCTAAAGTGGCTTGTTGTTGTGGCATTGGTTGCTCCTTTTGTGCAAATTGAATAAGATCATCATGATTGAATTGTTGTTTCCTTACTGCTGTCATGTTGTAAAGGTTGTCAAAGCCAAGATACTCCTCATCCATATCAATATAATTTAAAATAGAAGTGCCTCGGCACTGACACGCCACCCAATGAAATGTTGGGGAACTATGAAGTGGTATAATTGTGCATCCCCCCCTTGTTCATTCTAGGGAACACTATCCTCTTTCCCCTACCATGAGGTGGAAGGGGAGGTGGGCGTGGTGTACTCCTTAAGCAGCTGAACAAAGGGGTGGCCATGGGTTGAACATGAGACTGAGGTTGCAAAAATTTGTAAGCATCAATAATTTAACAATATCAGTATGTTGTATGCATGAAGTCAAACAAGAGAACACTAAGCACTTAAAAAGAATGAAATCAATATGGATTTTTTTACGTTGTGAATGTTGTTGTTATCCATAATCGATATACTATGGCACTGGTTGGAAGGGTACAAGAGGTGGTGGCATTGCAAGCCCTAATTTTAAGGAAAACCAATTAAATTGAATGATAAAATCCTAAAACCAAGACTAATATAAATAAAATTTAAATCTATGATTTATTCATACCTAAACTTGAAGGGTGAAGAACTTTCTGCAGATTGAATCTCATATTGTTTCGGGTATGTAAGTAGTGTCTGGAGCATTAGACACCATGGGTGATGTGTCGGACGTGGTGCACATTAGGAAAATGACATATGTCATTGTCAAGACTCAAATTATCATTAGTCTATAAACAAATTTAATCAAAATTAACATGATTGTGCATTGTGGATTAATTAAAACTTGGATTGGCCTTGAGTACGTGTTTTTTCATGGATGTGGGATGATCCAAATGAACCGTGTGCATGTTTCTTCTACTTCTAGGTTGTTGGGGGCTAGTGAAAATCATAGTGTCATCGGTAATGGTGACATCAACCACAATGTTGTCACCAGACCCCTCAGGCCCAACAGGTTATGTGTGTGAACTACCACAACACGTCGAGCCATTTTTTTTGCTTTCTTTGACTGTTGAAAACAAATTATATATTTTTCAAGAATTGATTTAAAAATGATTATTTTTATGAAAAGAATCAAGATAGAATGCTTTAAAAACAAAATTCTCACCAACTATGGTCCATAGACATTGCATATTTTTCCATCTTCTCATGCAATGTAGTTGGAATAGATGTTGATTTTAGTGTGTGAAAACCCTCATAATAGAAAGCAAGAATAAAACAAGAAGAAGAAATAACTGCACTAGGATTCACAATGGATTTTTCAAGGTCAGAGTGAATCCTTGTTGAAAGATATGAACACCAATTGAATCTAACACCGAAAGGGTTTGGAGAAGGTAGTACACTACCCACTGAGGAAAGTTCAGTGTATCTTCCCTGTAAAAAATGATGCAGGCCTGGAAAAATTCCACCATGGCCAAGAGAAAGGGGTCTTTGATTGATTGAGTGTTAATCCCTCTTTTGGAGGGATTATTAACCTCACCTCAATAGAAAGCTTGTAATGAGACTCTAAAATTTTTTTTCCTGATCAGGTAGAATGGTTTTTGTCGATACAGGCAATGCATTTTGATGGGGTAGCCCCATTAGATGATGAATATCATCAGGGGTTATTTTGATGACAAATTGGTGCGATGGTAATGCAACTTGGAAAGATAAATCAGAACTATTATATGTATGCATTAAATTATCTAACTTGTGTTGTGTCTCATTGAGGCATGTACAGTAGTCCATGGAACCCTGAGTTTCCAATCCAATCGGATTGATCTTTAATTTTGGGTCTTCCAAAGCAATTGTATTAATTATGGATACACTAGGTTTTTGTAAACAAAAGATGGAGTGCTAATTGATTTTTTTTTGGTTTCATGATTCTTGATCTTTTGAAAAAAGAGGTGTTAGATACTATATCGGTATACCATACATGTGTGTCACGTGAAGAGCTATTCATGTGGATAATACTGGAAGTGGATTGTAGAACAAACCATTTGGAATAGTGGTTGATGTTGTGAAAACTCTAGTCCGGAGAAACCTACAAGTGAAAATGGGACAAAATGAATGGGGATGGGTATATATATAGGCAAGGAATGGGCCCAATGGTTGAGGATGAGAACATGGAACTAGTAATGTTCGATAGCATGGGAATGCTACCGGTGGAAACACAAATGGGGAACTATGTGGAAACACAATAATGTGTCATTCAGTATCACCATTTGTGTTGTCGGTAAAGTCAATATCGATATCACGCGACAACGCTCGGGATCTAGAAATGATAACATGTTACCGGACGAAACCTACATTTAAGACGTCCGAAACATGTAGGATATGTCATATGATGGCATTTTTCATGATCCCGACCGGTGACAAGGCTATGTGTTTATTAGCATCTGACAATGTGATGGTGTAACCGGACGGAAATAGTAGTGTATTGTCGGGTGGGAACATCCATGAGGGTACCACACATCAACATATGATGTTGATTCACCAAATGTTAACATATTTTGATTACTGGAAGGTAACACATATATACAGACCTTCAACAACTTGAAACAAAATTACATTCACCGTCATCCCAAAACCCTCCTTTTGATTTTCCAAAAAAACCTTTTTCGGAACATTTCACACATCCTATAATAATTTTTTGGAGGGGTGTCAGTTACTCCACTCTTTGGTCTAAACCCTCCTTTCCTAGATTTAAATCTACTTAGTTATCATTATGGCATGCATTAGGGGAATAATTAATTTTCTTCCTTTCAAGTTGTGTTGCATTTCACTATTATTTTTGGACCACTTACACGTATTTCATTATCATATTAGCTTCTTCATAGCCATGGTGCATACCTTGTGTAAATTGGGTTTGCTTTAATTTTAATTCATTGGGGTATCCAAATGCTTCACCGTGACATAGAAATAAATTCCACCATGATTCGATGTCTTTCATTTACTAATTTACATATGTATACTAAAAATTACTACCCCTCAATGGATATTCAATCCATTCGAATTGTTATAACCTCCTCCAATGTTATTTTAAGAATATGCATTCATGATCTCATTAAAAACCTTCAACCACTCCATGGCCTCTCCTTCAATTATAAATAACAAACCATATCCTTCACAAAAATCCTCTTACAATCCCTGGAAACTTTGTACATTGCATCCAACCTCTACTCATTTTCCATTCGAATGCATCCTCATGTCCAATTTTTCTTGTAGCATCATTCCTTCATTTGGAGATCAATTTAGAGCATCCACAATCTAAAAACCATAAGAAATTCAACAAGTGTGTGTGCACTTCAGAAATTTCATCATTGAGGTTGCAAGAGAAGCTTAGAGAAAGGTTTGTTGTTGTTTATTTGCTTGTCTTTCACTTTGCTGAGTTTTTCCTATATACATCTTGAGACATGATTCATCACTTTGGCATGCTTAAATGCAAGCATGTCCCTACACCATTTCAGTCGGGAGTCACATTGACAACTAAATTAACTACACCTAGTGTTGATCCTACCTTGTACAAGAATTTGGTTGGAAGTATTTTTCATATGACACATACTCATCTTGATATTTCCTTTGCATTTTCCTTATCTCCTATTTCTCACTAGATCCAAAAGAGAGTCATTGGAAGGTAGCCAAACATATTTTGAGATACATTCAAGGCTCTATACACTTTAGTATTCACTACACATCGAGGTTTCTTGGAAATTTGTGGGCTTCACTAATTCAAATTGGGTTGGTGATGTTAGTGATTGAAAATTTATTTTTGTATTTTTATATTACCTTGGTTCATTTCATATTTATTGGTCTTACAAGAAGTAATCTATTGCAATATCATCGACATGGGTTGAGTATCAAGGTGTTATTCTAGCTATGCAATAGGTTTTATAGCTTTAAACTTTTTGACAGAGATTGGTCTTCCATAGACTCAACCCACTACTCTTCGGTGTGATAACCGTGGTTCCATATTGATTTCACATAACCCGGTGGAATATCGGTGTACTAAACACATTGAGATTCACATGTAGTTCATTCGGTATCTCATCCAAGATGGTTTCCTTGGGTTGGAGTTCATGCCTTTGTAGGAACACATTGATGAAATATTCACTAAACCTTTAGCATTGTAATGCTATCTTTAGTTGTGTTTGATGATTGGGGTGAAGTAAGTTGTTTTTGGGGGGATTCATCTTGAGTCCTTCCGTAGACACCAAAATTTTGTTCACTAGCCCCCATTTTTTGTTTTCTTGCCCCTTCATCGTCATTGTGGACACTCGCACCCATGTCCTTATTCAAAATATCATTTTCCTCCTAAATCAAATTTATTTCCCCTAATTTCTATTTTCCTATCTTAATTTTATCCCTATTGGTATATAGGCCAAGTGCCCGACAATCTTATCGATGCGGTGCGTGAAGTGTGGGGATAGGCCCTATATTAATCCACATACCAATAGTCATCACATATTCGGGCCTCACGTACCTTCGGGTATATCAAGGAATCCATCCTTAAACACACCTGAAACCATCCATAGAGTGGCCATTTCTCTAGGTTCCCTTTGAGCCTCTTCCCTCTTCACATTCTATAAATAAGCAAGATAAAAAAATTATGTTGCTTGACTTATGTGTTGCATTAATAGTTTGCATAGGATTTTTCTTGTTTATTTCATGCCCATTGTTACTCGCTCCCAAGATAAGAGAATGGAGCAATCAACTACTTCTAATGACATCCCCATCTCAACCAACCCCTTACAACAAACATCCACACTCACTCTTATTTCTTCTACACCTTTGATGACCTCATCCTTGGCCTCCCTATCCACTATTCCTATGGTTCCTCCTCATGGGCCCCATGTGATTAAATGAAATCCCCATATCGATACCAATCCATTTGTTTATCATCACTTTGTCTCTTCTAAATCATCCACACATCCTTCTATTACTTCCTTAGGATCACTCGGACCCCCACTATCCCTTTCAAATGCTTGGAATTTCAATAACTCCTCGATGTTAACCCCATCACC
The DNA here is from genome assembly GCA_018340775.1 of Taxus wallichiana var. yunnanensis. Classification (NCBI taxonomy): domain Eukaryota; kingdom Viridiplantae; phylum Streptophyta; class Pinopsida; order Cupressales; family Taxaceae; genus Taxus; species Taxus wallichiana. Next base: position 311,639,640 of record CM031243.1, on the reverse strand, counting down.
CTCCATGACTATTTAGTTTGCAAATCCACTAATATCCCTATTGATGGACCCCCTCTTCAACATATTTATAATTATCCCCACAATTTGAATATACTGAAGTCTTCACCTCCCAACTTGCCGTTATTTTTCCTAGTTCCATGAATGAGCTAGCATTATCCCAAAATGAACATGTCCCTCATGAATCCTCTATCATGGTTCCCCAGACCCAACAGTCCACACAATTAGTGGTGCCTATCCCACCTAATCTACCATGTATCAATACCACTGTGACCATCCCTATACCCTCCATTCTTATTCCCTCCTCATCTACTATTATCATAAATTCTCCCTCCCAAACTCTTCAAGACTCCAACATACCTCCTCCACCACCCGAGCAACACTTTCAAATCTCAATGCCTCTTTTAACATCCCATGTCCATCCCAATGTTGCTATCTCACAACCTCCCCTTCGATTTGACTCAAACTAACCAACCTCCACTCAAAGCATCTTTCGGCATACATTTTCTAATCAATCCCTTCAAACATCTCAACCACCTCATGCACATACCCAAACTCATCTAACACAAATCCAATCCAATCCCCCTATCACTCAACAACCTTCAAAATCTTACCCATCCAACTACATCCCTTTACAACATCCTACTTTGCAACCCACCCAATCACAAACCTTTAATTATGTTCCTCCCTATTAACCACCTCAAAAAACTCCCAACTACGTCTAACATTATCAATCTTACTCATGACCTAATCCATCTACTTCGTACAAACCATAACAGCATCAATCAGGTCCCTGTCCTTATACATCTAATGATTTTATGCAAGCCTTGTTGAGTAGAATGGATAACTTAGAGGTTGCTACCTTGGGCCCCAAAAGTACATTTACTTATGAGAAAATATGTAACAAACCCATCAATCCATCCATGCCTATTAAGCCATATCCTCCACATTAGGAGCTTCCAAAATTATCTAAATTCCATAGCAAAGAAGATCCCCAACAACATATTCATGCCTTTAAGCACTCATGCTACCTTATCACACATGATCAATATCTTATGCTTTGTACCTTTCCCATGTCATTGGTCAGGCCTACTCTAGACTGGTACAATGACATCCCTCAACATTCCCTCTTTTCCTTCACATAACTTGTGCATTTTTCCTAGAACACTTCTCCATCAATATAGCGCGTAAGATAACCATCACGACCTTTATGCCATCAAATAGTTTGAGGATGAATCAATTTTTGATTTCATCGCTAGGTGGCGTGGGATTATTAACCAACTATCCTTCTCACTACCTCAAACCAAATTGATTGAGATATTTTCTAGATCATGCGCCAAGCACATTTCATCTACCCTTCAAATTCATTCCTTCCAAACCTTTGAGGAATCTTTTACTATGGCTCGCAAGTTATAACTATGCACCCTTGAGCAAGGCCATGTTAAACTTCACTCTAATAAACCCAAGACTGAATTCACAAAACCATTCACCCACAATGAAAAATCTAAGAATGTAGAAAATGCTATTGTCGTCAAAACTTCCTCCCAATCCACATCTCATACCAATCCTCCACAAAGATCACCTTGACCATCCCCCAACTATACTCCTCTTGGAAAATCATACAACTCCATCTTTGACAAGCTCATGGTCATACACCTTATCCAACTTCCTCCCATCTACCCTGTTGATGACTCACGTCCTAAACCCGCATGGTATCATGAGGATAATTACTACAAATATCATCAAGGTCGCATGGCCATGACATCGAGAAATGTCGTACCTTTAAGGACTTAATGCAACGTCTTATCGATCGCGGAGACCTCTAACTAGACAATCCAAATGCTCCCCCTAATCAACCATTGGATGTTTTCAAAAAACCATTTCGAATCATCCACCAAGAAACCAAGCCAACCCTCCCACATCTCAAGCACTTGATGCCCACGCAATCAACACCTTAAGTCAGGCTTCAACTTCTACACCTACATCTACATCTACATCTACACCCATATTTACATCCACATCTATACCCACATCCACACCCACATCTACACCCACATATGCATCCATATCCACATCTACATCATCTCTTGAAACCTCTATCAAACAAACATCTCCCCTTAATTTTGTCATGAGTAATTTTTTAACCTTGTCCTTACCTCTAATAAATACAACTCCTATATCAACACCTCTAAATTCCACAAAATCCACAAGCCCTTCTGATTCTACTAATGGTGCTACTCAAGAATCATCCCCATCCTCAACCATCACATCTACAACCAAACCCACGTCCAAACCATCTGATCCCACTTCTAAAGATGGCTCCATTGTCAAAATCATTGTTATCCCTGCCAAAGGTAAAACTTCACAACAGACATCTAAGAGCCTTGGCACCCCCATCCAAAGATCCATTTCTCATCCACGCAAGAAATTAGAGCTTCCCCCTCTAAAGCCCCATGAATCCAAACAACCCAATATCCAACCATCCATCTTAGGACCTCGGCCATCCATTTTGGGACTGTATCCTTCATCTAAGTCTCCCATCACCACCAAACCCAAACTAAAATCACATAATCCTATTTTCAAACCCAAATCTCGAGTCTCATATCCTACAATATCCCATAATAATAAGGCACCTCTTTTCCTTTAACTTCCCCTCCTAAATCAAATCAATCTAAAATCCATGAGACTTCATCTTCTAAAACCCCTATTGGGTCTTGCTCTGAAATCCTCCATCACTTTATTCAAGCATATGTGATTACTCTTTCCCCATCAATTCCTTTGACTCACATGGGTGGAAGCCCACATGTTTTGATTATAATTTCATCTGCTCCTATCATCGTGTCCCTAGACATGACATAGAACACTGCAAGGCCCTCTAAACACTTATTAAAGACCACATGCACGAGGATGATCTTCTCATCAAAGAATACCACCCCCTTCCATCCACTACCTCATCTACACCTAAGCACAACCCCTAAACCAAATCTAAAGCTTCTAAGGCCTTTAAATCTGGCCCTCCATCCACACCTTTAGTCACAATCCCACCACCAAATTCTACCCCTTCTAAAGAGGGTCCCCCTCTTTACATAAATTTCATTTGTGTTACCACTCATTCTCACCCCCATGACTCTCAACCATCCACCCAACAAAAACTGAGAGTTATCATCATTTCTCCTCCTAACGAACCTATTTCATCTCCCTCTTCATCCAAGGCTAAGGTATCTATTCTAGCCACTCCACAAGCTCAAATTCCTATTGCGATATAACAAATCATCGTGAAAAACACGCATCAAGATCCCATCAAAATTTATGCTTATGAGCTTATCCAAAGCTCCCCTCACCATTGGCATGCTCTAGCCAAAGATTTACAATGCATCTCAATCACAACCGATGAACCTCAACCTTTCATGACCCTCGTTGGAGCTCTTACAACTTATACCACTATTTCCTTCAATGATTCTAAGATCCCCGAGCTTCTACCCGAAGATCATGACCTTCCCCTCTTTATCACTATTCATATCAATGACACCTTCATCAGACGATCCATGATTGATAACAGTGCTAGCATTAACATTATTTCATCCCACACATTTAATCAACTCAAGCTTCCCGACACTATTTTCACCCAATCACCCATGGTCCTTCGAGCCTTTAACAATATTATTTCCCCGCATTAGGAATGATCATCCTTCCTATCTCGCATTGGTGAGAAACTCCTTCATGAACTCTTCTACATCGTAGAAGGAGAATTCCAATACAACATCTTTTTTGGATGCCCATGGATCCGTGCTATGTGTTGCATCCCATCCACTCTTCATTTTTGTCTTAAGTATGAACATGAGGGGAAATCCACACTCCCTACCAATCCTCCCCGCTTTCACAACATGTCATATGACCTACAAGCCAAATGACGTGCTCATCCCCAAGAAAGAATCATCTTCTGAAGCTTCCACTAGTTTGTTTGTACCTGCATCTAAGTTTCCCAATGATGAATCCTTTGACACCATGATGCAACATCTCTTATTGGGGAGTATCAAATCCTTTCTCTTAATTCTCTCCCCACACTCAATCAATTTGGTAGACCCGAAAATCTCCCATGTACCAATCTAACATCGGGGATATTATTTCCTTTAGCCCACCTTACTTAAAAACCAATCTTTTTTATGGTGGCATTGATCACCCTCTTCCCATGCCAATAATTAACCCCATACCAAGCCATACACCAATGGATTTTATTTCCTTTACAACAAGTATTTCACCTACACCTATCTCCACCATTGTGCATAGAAGGTATTTAGTCTAGGATGCTACGAACAAGGTATACATGATCTTGTCCTTGATCAATCCCACAAACCCCACGAGAAGTACAGATTGGGATTCCAAGAGCACCCCACCAACTCTCTTGCACACACTTCTTCTGAATCCCCCATGAACATGGAGCCATCATCCCCTTCCTCATCCAATAACCCCATGGACACAAATGACACCATGGCAAGGTGAAGGTGAAACTAGGTCCCTTCCTCTTAAATTCCTCGATATGGTAGAGGAGGATTCCCCTACCATAAACATTCTTCAATTTAGTGATGATGACTCTATCCTTTCCTATATGGGGGAATATTATCATCTTCATAAGGCCTTACCTCCTGACACATCCACCCTTCTTAACAAATCCACCATCAATATCAACATAGGGACTTCACAAGAGCCCCACATCCTCAAAATTTGGCCAATCTCTTGATCCACGAGAGCTAAAAGCCTTCACCACTTTCCTCTCCAAGCATAGTTAGGCCTTTGCATTGTCATACACTGACATGCCAAGCCTCAATCCTAGTATCATCATAAATAACATTATAATCATTCCTAATTCTAATCCAGTTAAGTAGAAGTTATGTTGTATGCATCCTTGTGTAGCCCTCCTCATTAAAGAATAATTACAACATCTTCTTTCGCCAACTTCATCCATCCCATTGATTATCCTCAATGGATTTCTAACATCGTGCGTGTTGTTAAAGCCTCTAGGAATCTTTGCATCTATGCATATTTTTGAGACTTAAATCTCACTTGTCCCAAGGACACCTTTGCCCTTCCTAACATCGATCATCTCATCTACTTAAACGGTCGGCCACAAAATGCTTTCTCTTATGGATGGTTTTTCTGGTTATAATCAAATCCTTATCACACCAAAATACCAACATAAGACATCCTTCATCACCCCTGGGGAACCTTTTTGTTATTCGTGTTATGCCCTTTGGTTTGAAAAATGCAGGGGCCACCTATACACATGCCATGACTTATATCTTCCACAATCTCATCCACAAAAACCAAAGAGGATTATGTCAATGACATCTTGGTTAAATCCAAGCATTGACAAGACCATCTTACTATCCTTGAAATCCTCTTCACGTACCTTATCCGATACTTTCTTTGCCTCAATCCTACAAGTGTGTGTTTGGAGTTCTAACTCAAAACTCCTTGGCTTCATCATTTCCATCAGGGGTATTGAATTTTACCCTCCAAGATCAAATCCATCCTTGAGATTCCTCCTCCTATAAATATAAAGAAACTTTATAGTCTCTAAAGCCGACTTCAATCAGCCTATCGCTTTATCTCGCAACTTTCGACCATTTCCAACCTTTCCATCATATCCTCTCGAAAAGACACCCACTTCAAGTGGGATAGAAATTGTCAAAAATATTTTGATGAACTTAAGAAATATATTCTATCACCACTTGTGCTCACACCTCCATGCAAGGGGGAGCCATTCTATCTCTATATCTCTACCATCGACCATGCTCTAGGTGCCATGTTGGCACACCACGATGAGTAGGGTAGGGAATAGGTTGTTTATTATATCATTTGCACTCTTCATGACTATGAAACCTGCTATACCAAAGCCAAAAATTTGTGTTGCACTCTCTACTTCGTAATTTCTAAGATTCACCACTACCTTTTCAATCACAAGACATACGTTGTCACTAGATTCACCCCCTTAAAACCATGCATTCCAAACCCTATCACAACAATCACATCACTCGATGGATCATGATCATGACTGAGTTTGACCTAGAGTTCATCTCCCAAAATCAATCAAGGGCTAGGCTATCACTGATCAACTCGCCAAGCCCCTCTTCCTAATAATCAACTCCCCACAAGTAGTTTCTAGTGAATCCATCAACACAATCAATCATGAGTATTCTCCCCTTAAAATGATATTGTTATTTGATGGTTCTAAGTGTCAAGAAGGGGGAGGTGTCGGCGTCATCATTATTCCTCCTTGGGGGATTCTAATCCCCTTCGCATACAAGCTCAAATTTAAATGTACCAATAACATGGTTGAGTATGAGGCCCTTATCTTGGGCCTCCAAACTGCTATCATGTTAGGCATCCAAATCCTTGACATCTATGGTGATTCCCAACTTATCATTAATCAAATCAAAGGATTTTATCAATGTAAAAACAAAGTCCTCCAAAAATACAAGGACATCATCAATTTCTCCTCAAATCCTTTGATCAATACACTATCCAAACCATTCCTCATTCATCCAACCTCTTCGTAGACACCATGACATCCTTGCATCACTCATCCCTTTGACAATGGAAGAATCCAAACTCTTCATTGTTGTACATCGCATTGATCAACCATCCCATACTAATGAGCTTCCTTCTATCAATCTCATCGAAACCAACCAATCTGATCTCTGGTATACCCAGTTCTTTGATTATCTCTCTCAATCCAAAATTCCCTCTAACCTATCCAAAAATGGTAGGAGGTCATTCCTTCAATGCACCAACTATTATGTTATCTTTGGTGGCATCCTCTATAAATGTGGGTTTGATGGTATTTTACTACGATGCCTTAAAACCCATGAAGTTATCTGAGCAATACAATAAGTACACAATGATGGCATCTATGGTGGACACTTTAGTGGTTTGGTCATCGCCAAGCGCATTCTTCAGATGGGATACTATTGGCCCACCCTCAACCAAGACTGTTGTGAATATGTTAAGAAGTGTGTTAAGTTGCAGCAACATTCCAATCTCACCTATATCCCTAGTCAGGATCTGCAATCATCTCAAGATCTATGGCCTTTATCACGATGGGGACTTGACCTCATTGGTCTCATTAATCCACATTATTCTCAACATCATCATTCTATCCTCACCGCTATCGAATATTTCACTAAATGGGTGGAATCCATTCCACTCGCGTCAACCAAAGCTAAAAATCATCAAATTTTTCTATCAACACATCATCTGTTGCTTTGGAATTCCTCAAAAATCATCACAGACAACAAAAAGTCCTTCAAAAACAAATAACTTAAGAAGCTTTATGACACCTTCAATATTAATCTTATCTTCTCTTCTCCATACTATCCACAAGCTAATGCTAAGCTGAATCTACTAACAAAACTCTTAATAACATTCTTGCCAAAACTATCAATAAGGTGGGTGGGATTGGCACCTTCATATCCCCTTCACTCTTTGGGATTATCGGACTAGCATTTGCACTCCTACGGGTGTTACTCCCTTCTCTCTTTTCTATGGCTCTAAATTCATCCTCCCTCTTAAAATTCAAATCCCATCTTTGTGTGTTTCTCTTCACGACTTCATCTCTGACAAGGACTATCACCAAGAGCATCTAACACAACTTGAATTGTTAGATGAACATCACTTAATCACCCTCCAACATCATCACATCTATCAAGAACGTATCAAATGCACTTACAATAAACATATCAAAGAACATGACTTTAACATTGGTGACCTTGTCTTAAAAGAGAATTAGAATGTCACTACTCTGGAAAGGAGCCAATGTAGTAATTTTTCTCCGAACTAGATTGGACCATACGTTATCACTCATAAAACAGAACCTCTCAACACCTTGCACTTGCATCCTTTCTATTGTTAACACACCTACTAAATGTGTCATTAGTCGCATTAACGATCTCATTTTCATCATTAACCTTCTCCATTTCCCATCATAATGATTTGGAATTATGTGGTCTTCTATCACTATCCTATCTATGACCTTGAATATGAGCACCATAGCTCTGCTCATAGCATATTCCTTATGGACAAGTTCCTCCTTTTAGGTGGGAACCCTACAATCATTACATTCATCTCCTTCTTATCTACCTACTGAAACCATGATAAGGGTCCATAGGTGTAGCATGTAAACATTACTTCCCTTCCAGATGTGGTCTACTAGGTTATCCTTAGTTCAACCATAAAATCAAAAATAATTATGGATGCTCATATGGATTGTTCCCTCAAAGGACAACCGTCAAATCAAAGCTATATTATCCAAAATACAGATTGCTCCCTCAAAGGAAAAATGTTCAAATAAAGTAAATATTATCAAAAGTATAGATTGATCCTGAAGAACAATAATCACATATTTTATCCTACCGAAATCTAAAATCAAAATCAAAAAAAATCCATAATTGTATACCACTCCCTCAAAAGATGTCTACTTTATTATATTATGGCAAGTAAATGCTTTCGTATTGATTAGCCTTTAAAATATCAAAAGAAAAATACATCAATCCAAAAACATGCATCCTAGGAAAGCTTCCCGTATCAATCAAATTTTCCCTCAAAAGAAAACTTCCTGCATTGATCAATTTGCAATAATTATAAGAGCTAGGCATACACCTAGGAAAACCACCTAAGGAGAAACTATTTCCCCCATATAAACTACACATAAACCCCTTTTCATGTCTACAATAGGTATATAAACACACCTTCCATCTTCCCCTCATGATATTACATGTGACTAACTATCATTAGTTGTGTGTTAACACCTACCATATGGTTGCAAGTGCATTGCTTTGTTCATGTTCCTTATCATGTTTTACCTCCAATCCAATCCCAAAGAATCTATCCTACGTGCACTCCTTACTATGATGAAAGTGTACTTCCTATATTTGGATCACCCTAACAAGGTTGCATTCTATTCATACCTTTCAATCTAACCATTTTTGTTATCCCATCGCACTCACCCACATTGAACACGGATTTCCATTCTGATCTATGTTCTAATCTATCACATCTATGTTTGCATAATGCATCCAATATCTAAATCTAAATTAAATCTACACCTATCTCCATCACATCATCTCCGTATACACATTCATAATCTAATCAACATAACCTAACCATGATCCATGTACCTGCTCTACCCATGAGCCCATATCACATCAACACATCACATCAAATTTATACATTTAATTTATCCATTCCAAATCAAAAAATATACTCATATCTATTTCATCCATCTAAACATAGTTCATAACAACATCTCATCTCATATCCAATCCAATTAACACATCTACGTCTAGACCAAATCAACACAATATCTAATCTAAATATGTCACATCAACCCAAACCTTCATCTTGTCTCATCAAATCTAATTATCCAAATTATCTTTTCTTCTACTTTGGACTTGTGTGTCACCCATAACACACCGTTCCTTGCCTTACATAGCTTTTTTGCTATTTTTTCCTATCTACCTATCTTGTAGCACATCCTTCCTCATATCTAGAAGCCCACTCTGTGGCCATCTCTGTGTTCCCTCTCGGGCACCATATCTCACCTTAAGTCCACCTTTGTGGCCATTTTTTCCATTTCCATCCCACCAGGATGCATAATTGCTTGCCTCCTCATATTTGAAGGACATCACATACTCTTTTTCCCCACTTTGTTTCCTGGAATTCTATCAAACCATTATCTTGACCATACTCACATTTTTGCACATACTTTTGATGTCTACCTTTGACCCATTGGTCTCACAGCTTGTACATCCATACGAGAAGATTCCCTCCATACTGCAGTGATCTTTTTCGACTCATAAGTCCATAGGACATTAACGTCACCTCCGTTGAGGTCGTGTTATGTTCCCTACCAATGTGTTTCTAGGATTACTGCCATATTTATTTTAGTTTATCCCATCCTTCTTGCAATGGTCATATCACTCTCCACTTGGGGCATATTTTCTCATCTTTCCTCCCTTCCTCCATCTATCTTTGTCAACCTAGTAATCAATTTTCTTTGTGTCATCGATCCCTAGTTTGAGGGGGAGCACCTCAACCATCTTCTATCACTTCATTTTTTATCTCACGGCTTGCTTAACACAAACCACTTAACAAAAAGGGGAAAATGTAGACACCAAAATTGGTTCACTATCCCCCCATTTTGCATTCGCTCACCCCTTCATTGTCATTGTGCACACTCGCACCCATGTCCCTATTCAAAATCCCATTTTCCTCCTAAATCAAATTTATTTCCCTTAGTTTCTATTTTCCTATCTTAATTTTATCTCATCACTTTGATCCCATCCCATCATTAATAGTTTCCATTATCACATTATTTCATCTCCCCTTATGCACCCTAATTACACTTATCACCCATAATCATATTAGTCATCCCTAAACATATTTATTACCTTAATTACATCCCAAAATATCCCATTTATCCTTTCTAGACTCACCACCTACCCCCATTTAATATTTCCAACTAAAAGAAATGATAACCAGATCATACCAAGCCAAGAACATAGATGTTAATCAAACACCACGATCAATAAGATGAAAGCAATTCGCCAGAATAACTTTACATAAAACCTTTGCAAACAAATGAGCAGAAATATCATATATTATTATGAAACTCAATAAAATACAATGAGAATGGGCCTTAATTATATAGGCAAGGAATAACAATCTAAGAACCAATCAAGGTCATAGATCAAGCCATAAATCATGGAAAGAACTAGTCATCAAAGAACTAGTCAAGTCCATAGATTTATGAGAGAACTAGACATCAAGGATCTAGTCAATACCATAGATCTAGGAAAGAACTAGTCAATACCATATATCAAGGAAAGAACTATACCTAACAACTAGATAATATCTCCTAATATCTAAATAAATAAAAAGAAATATCCACACACATAAGTGGGTGAGGATAAATACAATAAAGGTAAATAATGTACCTAGGTGAACATGAGCTAAGGTAAATACCTACTCTAACACCTAAACATATCACCCATAATCATATTAGTCATCCCTAAACATATTTATTACCTTAATTACATCCCAAAATATCCCATTTATCCTTTCTAGACTCACCACCTACCCCCATTTAATATTTCCAACCACCCTTGCCTTTATTAAATGCACTTCCACCCCATCCAACCACTATTTCCCATCCCTATGCAACTCAATATCTCTTCCAACTCACAAAATT